>VWYH01004583.1:164865-409335 GCA_013399365.1 Pampusana beccarii
AAACTGGAACACAGGAGGTTCCACTTAAATATGAGAAGAAACTTCTCAGTGAGGGTGACAGACACTGGAACAGGCTGCTCAGACAGGTTGTGGAGTCTCCTTCTCTGGAGACATTCAAAACCCACCTGGACACCTTCCTGTGTAACCTCATCTGGGTGTTCCTGCTCTGGCAGGGGGATTGGACTGGATGATCTTTCGAGGCCCCTTCCAATCCCTAACATTATGTGATTCTGTGAAAACTCTACACAACTGATCTATTTTTTCCCTCAGCATCCCAAAACACGGGCACAAAAGTCTGAGAAATTTACAGCTGCAAGCAGGGCTTACGTGAAAATCGTTATGAAGTTCTAAACTCTGCAATCACTACTGTTCCTTTTATTATTCTTACTCTTTTTCCTTATGAAAACAAGCTCTAGAAAAGAAAAAAACCAAACAGATTAAACTAATGAGAAGTCAGCTGAAGGTAATGTACATATTTTCACTGAAAAGGCACCTGCTGCAGGGTGTCTTGTCGCAAGGTTGGCATTGATGGATCCTTGCATTCAGAAGTAGCTCCCATCATGGCCCCAGCGAGGATCAGCACTGAGGCAGGGAAAAAGTAGGCCTGATGTAGCTTTTCAAATTGATGCTACTTGTGGAGAGGAACAAACAGCTCGTCTCCAACTGAGGGGCTGACTCTCGTCATTTATTCATGGCCAGCCCCCTGCCTGGATGGAAATAAAAATGTTTCAAAGATGACTGTGTGGGGGAGCTGGAGGACAGCTTGGAGGCACACTGAGGTTAGCACATTAATTTTTTATCTCTGGAGACTGGGTATCCAATTATGCTTAGAGTACACAAACAACTTTGGCTGGTCTCTCCACTAGAGATTTATCCACATCATAAAATCCGCGATGGAACTGGGCACAACAAGCTAATGCCATGAAATAATGTGCACAGGTGGTTTTGCAAGTCAGATGCACGAGCTAGCAGAGTGACAGGAGGGCACAGGGCTGCATCCTCATTAAGTACCTGCGTTGCAGGACGGACCAACCTGCCCACGGCAGCGAGGTCAGCAGCAGCCCACACAACGTGCTTTAAGACTGTCATTGGCCAAAGTGCTTGTGGGCACAAGATCTGTTCAGTTGCTGTTTACTGCACAGCTGCCTGTAACCAACGTTTCACACAGCAAAATGCCACTGAAAACTCTTCTCCTTTAGAGGAGAGGAAGTTTCTTCTCCATGTAGACACACTATCTTATTCTAACAGGAATTAAGGAAGAACATTTATACTGGTACACTCATTCACACACACATTTCAATAGATAGAAGTCTAATGTAATTCCTGTATCAGAAGTGCCTCCAAATTTATGAGCACCAGCTGCCCCCAGAGCTGGCCTGTGCCCATGGAGTGAGTTGGAATAAAACAGCAGGTGTTTTGTGGCAGGCTTGGATGCACCCTGGGCTCACAAATCTCATGCTGTCAGTGCCAACATGTGGAAGAAAAGACAGCAGAAAAAAAGGCTGAGAAGGGTGTGGGATCATTTCTTTTTATCAGTGGAGCCGGGGAAGCGGGTGAGTTGACTTTTTAAGGGTTTTCTGTAACTTCCTTTTCACACTTCCATAGTCAGGTAAAAAATCAGAGAGTATGTCAAAAATAAATGTGTGTGGGTAGGAAGAGGCAAGACTAGGCACTGATGAAGGCCTATTCATTTGTGCGAAAGGGTTTGTATGTCAAATAAGACACACAAAGCAACTAAAGCTAGACTAAACTAGGAAGACTGTTGAACTGTCTCCTGTGTTGCAGAGAGTAATCTATAGATGAGGAAGAAGGACAGCAAGATGTGCCAAGGAGGTGAGACTCGGGGCTTGGGCCAGTTCCTGTTCTTTGATACACATCTATTCAGTGGTTCTCAGTTTCAAGTATGTTCCTCCTTATCTACATCTCTTTTCCAGTCCCAGGATAATTTACTGAGCTACCCCAATCGGTCTGTGCATGAGGAGAAGAGTAAAGATAACGAGGACTGGGTGTGCAGGAATATATAAGGCAATCAGTTCTTGGGCTGGCACCAGCCAGGGCACGAATAGCTGAATGCTGCAGAAGCCCTGCTCCAGAAAGCTCCCTGCTGCATCAGCACAGCTGCTGTTGCCGCAGGTACCACACCGAGCGGAGGCTGCAAAGGAGACACGGGTAGGAAGGAAGGAAGTTCATACTGCAGCCACCCACCTGAACTTTGCTGACCCAGCGCTCACCTCCTACAGCACGGCAAATTCCAAATGGCTGGTTTGAATTTGCCTTGCCTTTTCTAAATCAGGCTGCTCATATCTCTCTGACACGCTGCTAAGCAAATAACCAGACCCTGCTCTATACCATATCTCTGGTCCTGCTGTTCAGTAGGTTGCAGATTAGCTGTTTGGATTAACATCCCCCCCCCCGCCTTCCCTCCCTCCTCCTGCCCCACAAGCCCATGCAGAGAGGATTCTTGAAGCCTGAGCCCTGCGACACTGCAGACCTGTCAAATCTAATTCATAACACATGCCTAGCAGTTCTTAGGGGAGACGAAGGATCTGATGCCCTGGCTCCCCACCATCCCCCTGTACAAAGGGACCATTTAATGACTGCACATTAGCGATGTAGACAATTAGCATTCACATGGAAGATAAATGGCAGCATAAATTAAATAACGCCAAGTGAAAGAGCAAAGATGCAAGATCTGAGCTCAAGGCTGTAAACAAACAAGCAGGCAAAAAGGAACAAATAGCCACTGCAGCAGCTAAGCCATTTGGGAGAGGTACCTTCCGGCATCTGGGACTTTCCCCAGGGGTAATCTTCACATTCACATGGCTGTTGCCTGTACCTCACCAGCTCCTGGCTGGTTGGTTGTTAAGCCAATTCTTTCTGCTCAGGAATTTGGACCTGAGCGGGGTTTACCCCACGGGCTCTAAACTTCTGCCTGTTTGGGGATCTGTGCATCAACAGCTTCCCTCTGCCACATGCATCACACAGGAGCTCTAGGGAAGCACAACCCCAAGCAGCTCCTGCTTCAGCCTTTGTCACCTTTCTTTCCATGTGTCAAGGCTGGCTGCTCCTAACCTTACCACATCTTTTCTAGCTCTTCTTCTTGCTAATTTTTATCATTTCCTAAGCACCAGAAATATAAGGACTGAGATCGTGCTTAGCCTCTCTGGCAATATGAAGTGCGGGTGACACTACCCTTCTTTTTCGGCATCTCTGCAAGGCTATTATCAATATTAATTCAATACAGATTTGCAATATGCCTCTCATATATGCAACTATTACTGACTACTGCAGGCATGGGGAAAAAAAAATGATCTAAATGCTAAGCAAACAGAAGCTACTGGCTGAACACTGCCATTCTCCAGCCTGCCCAAGCAGTTGCTCTTAGGTGCATTGACAGCTCCAGTTTATCAACAGCTGGAGGAGTCAAAATTACTTTCCTGTGAACCTACAAAACATGTAAATAACTAAAAGGTAGAGCATAAAAGTGACAGAAACATAGGGACTGCCAAATGGGATAACACTAAACGGCTCTTCAAGCTCAGACAGTGGCTAGTAGCAGATGCTTTGGAGGAAGGAAACCCCCTCCCACACCTCCCTGGGGACAATTATCAATTATACTGCTTAGAAAGAAAACGTTTTCCTACTTCCATATTTCTTCCAGTTCTTCTTAATGTATTAGAAAGTGTTTGCCTGGATATTTTCCCCACAAGCATTTTATTGCTTTGTCCACGTCGTTCATTACTTTGAACTAAAATGACACAGTTCACATGGTGATCTGAAAGGACTTTTTGAAAGTGAACAAAGCTATCTGCACAAATCCCAAGGTGAAAGCAAACATCACATAGTATTGCACACTGCAAAACTGAGAAACAGGGGCTTAGAGACTTGCAAAAATCAGTAATAAAAGACAGTCTCCTTGACTCCCAGTTCTGTGGCTAAGAAGCAGAGGAAGGACAGTCAAACAGGGTCATCTGGACCACCACTAAGATATCTTTCAGCCCTATACCAGCATGAGAATCCAGGTGCATAATTCCTCTCTCACATTCCAGCTCTCTTCCTTGCAGATCAGTACTGATGCTTTTCATAGATTTTCCCAAACTACAACTAAAAAGCGGCTTTTGGTAAAGTTTAGGGTAAGTCATTTGGGGAGGAGATGCAGGGATAAGGGGGAGAGGAGCTGTGACTTTCATGCCTAAAAGACTAAGACACGGACAAATGCCTCTTATTCAAAGGCAAAATAAAGGCAGTCCCCTCAAAATACGGCATGCGTGTTTCCTTGGCATCCCTGCTAACAGCCACTGGGAGGCTGCTTGATGACGGGCAGGTTGGACATCTCTTCTTTTCCCCCCTCTCCTTGCCACCTCCTCCCCACAGGAGCAGTAATGGAAAAGTGACTTGCTGCAGAGATAATGCTGGGTTTGAAATGAATTTCTGACTAGCTGAGCCAGCTCCCGTGTGAGCTGTGGCTGATTAGCTCCAGGCATCTGGGTCCCAATCACTCACAACGGAGCCAGGCAATCACGCCAGCCTCCGCAAGGCAAAGACAGGGTGGAGGCAACATCCCTGAAAAGGATCTCGAAGGCAAAATACTACTCACGTTTGTGGTTCTCGTTTCTGTGGACAGGGGAGGAGCGGGTCTCCTGCTCGCGGGCTTCGTCACCCTCTTCGCTGGCGAGGTGGGTGTGAGCATAGTGGTAGCTCAGACCAGGCCTGTTCTTGTAACGCTTGCCACAGACTGGGAAGAAAGGAGATACGAGGGAGGGGAAGAGAGAATGGAAACATCAGTGTGATCTGCAACAATGGCAGCTCCCTCTCAAATAACTCTCCCTTCTCCCCTTAGAGCAGCACCACACGCTCCATGCGCCTGCCCGAAATTCTTCCAGCCGACATGGGTGAAGGAAGGGTGACAGAAGGGCAGCCCCGCAGCCGCGGGTCCCCAGACAAGCGTCCTTCCCACTGTGCTGCCAGCAGCCCTTCCTGTGGGCCTGGGCAAATGCACGTCAGGCCTCTGCAGCTCATACAGCCCTAATCCTCTCTGCTAAGATTACTGACAAGATTGCACATAAAATTAAATGAAATGCCAGTTACGATGTTTGCGCTGCAGAATGCATGGCAATGGGAACTGGACTGAGAAGAAAGGACGTTATTTTCTTCATTACTTATCTCCGAGAAAAGGGAACAAGGTTTGGTTGGTTGGTTGTCTTGGTTTGGGTTTTTCTGCTTTAAAAAGGATTTCTGTAAAAGGGTAATAAATAAACCTATTTGCAGATTCCTGGTCAAGACAAGGAGGTGAAAATCATCCACAGTCTCTTGCTAGAAGAACATGTAGTAGTGATACTTATTTGCCCAGGCAAATTTCATATTCGGTATCCCAATAAATAGTAGAACACATGACAGAGAATCCTCCTTCTAAACTTTTCCTTATTTTAGGACTAAGTCAACAGATATTAAGAATAGGAACAAACAATTCAGGGTGATGAAAGGTCTACGTTTTCACAGAGAGCTCACCACAAGGGCAAGCTTCATCATAAGATTCATTACATACAAATTCAGCTCCTGTAAAGTTTTTAATTCATGTTATTGTCTCTAAACGTTATCTTGTTTCATCTTCAAAGCAGTCTCTGAATGTTCATTTTCTTTTATACAGCTATTTTGTCTACCAAATACAATTATTGCCATTTTAAAAGATTAGGAAACAAAGGCAAAGAAGCTTAGTGACCTTCCTGCAAATTTTTACTCCCAGCCCCATTTTCAGTCACTTCATTAGCTTCATTAACCTCAAAGATTTCACACAGGAATAGATGCCATGCCCAGTGGTCTGCCCTGCATAGCTTGCTTGGGGAAGCGAAGGAAGTGGTGCCAGAAGAGAGAAAAGAACCCAGAAGTCTCTAGTTCTCTGTCTTGTTTTTAGACCCCTTGGAAAAACCTCGAAGTGGGAGTGACCATCCACTCCTAAAAACTTCACTCAGCCCTGATACTGAAAATATATCCTGCAATGTATATATTAATAGGTACTTACTTCCGTTCTCCAGACACCTAAGTCTGGGAATGTCATACTGCTCCATAAATTAAAAAGACTCACCCCAATTACTCATTTACATATAAGTAAAACTTCCATTATTATACTTTCCTGCTACTACTCACAAAAAGCCAATTAATGGTCCACATTCTGGAACAGATGATAGAAAATTGTAAATCAAAGCCTAGCATGATAACATATTTCATTCTCCATCTCTTGTAGCTGATTTGCAAACTCCCTCAAGGAAAATATTTTGCCTTATTAGAAATGTGTAAAACCACCTCACGATACGAATAAGATGAGTGATCTGGAATATTAGATACTTTTATCCCAGCTTTCTCCATTCTGCAAGGTGATGATCACACAGTCATTACAACAGGACAAAATCTTTTTCCAAAGGTAATATGTCCTTAGCCACAGATTTTTTAAGTCTTTGAGTGCCCTTGATTTAGAAATAAGAACTCCTGCATGAGGGAAGGGGGAAAGTTGGGGAGAAATGAAATGCCCAGATACATATGCACAGCCATTCTTCGAAGCATTTGCCCTCGTTTCATATGCAAACCTAATTCTATCACCCAGTATTTTGAACAACTAGTCTGCTGTTAGATGCATGTTCTCCACTAAACATCAGTTCCATCTCCCATCTTCTAGTACCAGCCCTGCATTTTTTTAATGAGTTCTGGAGAGGTGAACTCCTCCACCACCTCCTCCTCTGCGGTCCTACAGAGCAGAGGATAAGCAGTGGAACAGATGCTGACAGAGTCAAATAAGAAGATATCCACATGACTTTGTCTCTACTTTTTGAACAGCAGAACAAGTGTAACACAAAAGTAATCATCAAACCGGAGAGAGCTACAAAATGCTCAATGTTTAAATTATTTCAGAAAGATAACCCCCTCTAATTACACCGATGTTATAGCACTTCTTAGAACGGACAGAGAGATTTACATTTCTAGCAGATTGAGTGTCTTACTAAGTATCCTACTCTGTTCTTATTCGTGTGCGCTTGAAGATGGAAGCTAAAAAATAATAATTCTGCTACGAATCACTGATACTGCCCAAAAATTTTTGTCTACTTAAATTATTTTCAGAGCACTATAAGGTCATCAGTGCTGTACTGATGAAGAAGGAGGTACTTGGACTCAACAGCTCCGTGATACGAACTATCCAACTCTATCTTGCTCTTACATAGCTCGATCTGACAATTATGCTCACCCAGTTGCAAAATCAGATAAGCTCTAAAAACCAATCCCATCTACCAAATAGGGGGAGTTCTAAATTTCAAACCAAAAGTATTTCAAGAAATTCTACCAGATTTTATTTCATTCAACTCTACCTGAAAACATACCCACAATTGTAGCTCTACTGTTGTTACCTTACAAAAGCATCATGTCCTTGAATAGAGGCCTCAAGCATCTTTCTCCCTCGATGCACAGAAGGAAACTCACATTCCCTGTGGGAAGTCCCAAGGCTGCATCCTTGCCTCCATTCTCTGCAGGATCCTGCAGGGATTTTAGCTAAGGCATTTAGGATGGCATAGAAAATCAGATGGGCCAGCCCACTTGCCCTTCTCCAGAAAAAAAAAGGGTATCAGTTCACCAGGAAAAACCAGCAAGTATTGATGTAAGCTGAGGCAGAAGTAATTCTACAGCTAAGCACTTCCCACTACCAAAACTCTTTCAGATGGCCTTCAAGGGTGGCAGCAAGCTGAGACATGCCTCACTAAAAAGGAGTTTGAAGGACTTTATAAGCAGAGCTGAGGCAAAGGAGTTCTGTTTACACAGTCCAAGCAGATCCTTTGTAGGACCAAAGATTTGCAGTTTCCAGTAGCTTTTTTTCTTAGTGTCTATACTTCTCTGCCTTTCAAATTCATGTTCTGCCATGGAAAAAGTCCAAAGCTGTGCCGTGAGTTGAAACTGCAGAGATTTCCTATTCCCCAAGCAAATTAGACTTTTGCAGGCAAAGAAGGGTATTGTGACATTAGTCAGGCAAAAGAACCACTGGCTTCAGTAAGATGCTGCTAGAATAAAAGCTAAGTCAGAACTTCATGGTTTCTCCAACAGGTTGAATCTTCCTGAATTCACCCTAATCTCTCATTTTCCAGATGGAGCACATTTTATTAATCTACCATATCACTGTGCTAAGAAGTAGTTTTGATTAAATGGTGATCATTAATAAACACTTAGCACTTATATAACTCTTCCTTCTGCAAGACTGGCTTTTCAAACATTAATTAATCTTCCTCCACATTCCTGAGTGGAAAATACTACTCTCATTTCGCTTCTGAAAAAAGAGAACCACAGAGGGGTTAAGTGACTTGTCCACACAGTGATCCTTGCTATTATCAGGACTAGAATTCATGAGTTCCAGCATCCAGACCAGTGCTCACACTGCATCTTTCTCATTCTCCAAGCTGACAAAAGCATAATGAGAACTGGTTCTCCCAGTCTAAAATGTATGCTGGTGATTAGTTCCTAACGCTATGCAGCTCACACATAACAAGTGAGCGTTTGCCTTTCATAAACTTTGCCAGGTGGCCTTGCCTTTCTTTCAGCAACTCGGCTTTTTTTTTTATCTTTAATTTTCCTTGCTGGATAGGCTCATCATCCTTGCATGTGGTAGATTTCATCTTGAATCCCAACACTGGGAAGTTGGCTTGATCTTTAATTAGGTAGCCAAGCCCAATGAAAACAGTGGGAGTTTGTAGAACGTAACCCACTCGAGCTCTTCCTGCATGCAAAGGATATATTTTTGCTCTAACCTGATGCGAATGCCAACTTGGGAACGAGCTAGGTAAGGAAGCAGTAATACAGTGGTGCAGATCAAACACCACAAATGGGGAAGGAGAGATTTTCTTAGGCCACCATTCACTCTCCTGGGATGAACCTTACTTCCCTTCCAATTTGAAGACTAAAATGAAGAAGTTACACAACTATGTTATGGGGGGAAAACATAAATTGCAGAGAGTTTAATCATAAGCATGGACTGTTTCATAAAAGAGAGCTCTGTTCTGAATTCTGGCCTGTAACAGCCTGCAACTCTTTGGATAAGCAAATTCTCACTCTGTTTACGTTTCTTAATGAGTAAAATTAATATAAAATACTTCCCCTGCTTTAAAGGCGTATTTGAAATCTATGACTTAAAAGAGTTCCTCATCAAATATTTAATGGCTGTGTTGCTGTCATTTTGAAATCATTACACATTTGGTCCTTGGCAGGCTGTGTGAGCTGTGTTCCAACCAGCTCTCCACATACATTTTGCACAATCTGTCACCAGTATGAGACAGAAGGAAATAATCCATATTTTTACTGGAAACAGGAAATCGGGGGAGTACATGTTGTTTGGGACTTTTTTGTCACTGCATCTTGCCCGCCTCATTGTCTTTCTTCACTTTTTTCTTTGCCTCCTGTTCGTTCTCCTCAGCTGGGCTGTGCCAAATGCTAGATTGTAAGTCAACTGCTGGCAGGCAACTCATTCCTCGAAGTTATCTTTCTGTCCCACCATTCGCACCACTCCAAAAAAAGCATTCCTTGTTTTGCACTGGTTTGGTAGTATAACCTACCCTGTTACAGTTACATCCGCACTCTGGCACATCTAGAGATCGCAAATGCTAACAGTGTATTTTGACCTCCACTGATGGAAAGACATTACGTTTGTCCCTCTTGGATCAGTACTGTCCTGCTATACACCTCTAGTACTGGAGCAGCCGGTTAGCAACCCATTTCAGAGGGGGTTTTCTGTAGGTGGTAAATAGTCCTTGTTTCAGTGCCTCCAGAGGACAAGTCTCAGAATATACCTGCTGCATTAAGCTCACAGCCACACTGAACTCCAGCAGAAAACGTGCACAGGCCAACAATATATATGTCCACATTTCAATAAACTAACTGCTAGCAGGAGCAAAGGAGAAAACAGGTTGCCTATATGAGGAGAAAACATTCAACAACTAGAGTCAACTCTGTTCTTCTCTTACCATGTTCTCTACTCCAGAGCTGTGTCATTCAATATTTAAACAACAACAATAAAGTGTCCTTGCTTCTCTAATCTTGGCTTTCCTAACAGTGATATAGTCAATGAATGCCAAGCACAGCAGCTGTGGTGGGAGAGTTGTTTGTTGGGTTCATCTGAACAATCATCTTATTCTAGATCTTACTGCTTATTAACTACTTAGGGATTCACTAGAAAGGATAATACCGGGAGATAATTTAGGGCTTAAACTGCTAATAGTTTAAAGGCAAGCTGAAGTCATGATGGAGATTCATGAGAAGCATGTAAAAACACAATGCTGTAATCAAAGCGTTTTCAAATCAGTTTGTCATTGTGATATTTAACCAAAGGTCTGTGCTAAGAAGCAGCAGTTAGTAGTGTTGGACTCATTCATAGTATCTGTAACAATTAAGCAACAGATTAAGTCTCAGAGAACTGGTAAAAATAAAGCTAAATCATTATTTATCTTGTAAGCCTTTTACATTGCAGCAAACCTTCCAGAGGATCAGTGAGATGCTTGTTAAAATGAGTATGACAGGATCAGGTCCACTTCAAGGAGATGAGAAAGAATGCAGGTGTAGTTAGCAAGGTAGTTACTAGAACCATCATTTTATGAACATATACAATAAAAGAGTTCCTAAAGAACAGGCCTCAAGGAACTGCATTTGGCAAGTAAAGCTAGAACAATATAATATTTAAGTGGTACTTTCTAAGGAAACTAAAGGAAATCCTCAGTACCCATTGAAACTCACTGGAATCTGTTCATCTTAAATCACTTAAACTACCTGAAGACTCCAGCCTTTTGTTGGCAGAACCTACAATACATTTAGTGGAGAAAGGGAATGCGGAAGAAAAAAAATAACCTCAAAATAATCAAATTTTGATGCCCTACTGAAGGACGAATTTACATAAAAAGCAGGAACATGTTTCAAGCTACAGTGTTTTGGATGTAGAGTCAAGCATTTTTTAAAACAAAACAATATTTCTGAATAATTATTCGTAGTTCAAAGCCAAGTTCAAAGTGTCCACTTAAGACCCAAGCCTTATATGACCTGTAGGCATAATACAAGCAGGCAGGCACTTAGTGGGATACTCAGGGAAAACAGTTTAGGAGCCTACTTCCAGCTGAAATCAGTGAAAATGAGAAGCCTAATTTTTTTAAAACTTCACAAAGCACCTTTCTCCATATTCAAGCATGTGAAAGTGTCCATTTTTGGCCCAATGCTTGCCTCAATTTTTATCATTAATTTGGAGGGTAAAATAGAGAGTGAAAGCATCAAACATGCAAATAAATGATTGTGAAAATATTGGAATAATAATAAATATATATAATACGAGCTTCATTAATCGAAGAATTACTGTCTTTCAAACAGCAACATAATTGGTAAATATTAATGACATCTAGTATAAATAGACAAAATACAGTATGAACAGGACAATAATGAGGAAACTAAAGATGATAGCTGACCTGCCTGAGTAGAAACAGGTTGAAGAGGGAAGGAACAAGAAGCTATAGCAAACGGTATATTAAATATGAACTCAGACGGAGGATAAGGATGAAAACTCCTTCTCCACTGAAACATGACACAGCACTGGAGAGGAGCATCTTGCACGGAAAACGGGTTTACTAAACAGCCTATTAGGTTTTACCCCTCATAGATACATTATGGAACATGTTGCACAAATCCAAGTTCTGTAAGGAAATGTAAGTTACATGTAAATGTATCAACCATTCCTCTTCTGAACTGCTCCTGTTCTCAGAACAGCACATTCTACTTACTTCTGGCCACTGCTATTATACTTAAATAAGACCTTTTGGAGGTTTTTCAGATGAAAGAAACCACCTTAGTAAAAGAGCTGAAGAAAACACAGCCGCAGTAGCTGTTTACAGACATAGAAGGAAGACGTTGTTATCCACTAAGAACAGAGCAAGAACTGCTGGTCTTAGACTGCAGCAGAGAAAATTCAGGTTAAATAACTAGAGAAACCTGAAAATGAAGTTTTTGACAAAAGAATCAGCTTCTACAAAACACTACAGGATCAGCATCTCTGGGTACACGCAAGGTTGCATTAGTCACTGATCCAGCAGAGATCATAGGAAGGTTTGTCAATTCTCATTTCGCACAAGGAATGGATCTGAACGCATATCTCAGCCTCAGAGGGACTATGAATAAAGGATACGATACCAACATAAGTTTTTATGCTAAAATAGCAGTTTATACAGGAATAAAACTAAAAGGAGACAAGGACATATTGGTAAAAGGAAAAGAAAGAAACAACTCCTTTTGGATATGGGCGAGGGGAATCTTCCATAGACAGAGGGTCAGATAACAAAGATGAAAGTATGTACATAGTTAAGTCTCCGTGGGAACATGAGAAGAATGAAAGCAGACAAATCAGGATGGACAGCAGGAAAGCAGAGACTCAGCTCAAACAAACGTCTGTGGCTAAAGGAAGGAGTCCTCTGGAGTCACGAAACTCAGGTGCTACAACTGATTGCCATTGTTAAACCAGAGTAGAAGTTTCTAGATAAAGCTTCAGAGAAGCTTTTTAAAATTATTATTATTTTTTAAAGTAAATAATATATAATAAAAAATATTAAAATAGTAGAAAGATTTTTAAGAAGACTATTGTAGTAGAACTGACAGTTCCCCGGCCGATCATTTGACAAAGACATGACATTAATTGTTATTACATATGTAGGTATTCACGCATTTGTTCACTCTGTCGCTCCTTTAAAAATCACATGCCCAGTTTATCGTGAACAGCTGTGGTGGTTTATTTTCCACTTCTCTTGCTTGACATCAGAGGCTTTGCTTTGCTCCTCAAGCCCTACTTTTCACTATACTTTAAGGCGCCTGTTCTACCTCCTGCCCAGGTATTGAAGCGATGTTTGGATGTGGTCTCGTACAGCAGCCGACCCATTTGGCTACGTTACCATTTCCAGCCTATCCCCACCTCGCACCAGGCTGCCCTGCCAAGCGTTTCTCCCAAGGGAGCTCAAGGCACAACACCATCCAGTGCAACTGGTTGAAAACCTGATCAACTAGTTTTCCACTTGGTGATTTGAGGAAATCAGTTATTTCATTATTATGTTAGCAATTTTATTGATGTTTTAAATGGTCAAACATTCTATTTTGAACTTCTGATACACTATATGCTCAATAAAATCAATTGAAGTATTTCGGAATATTTCATTCCACAAAACAAGCAATCAACCGCTTCTTTGTAAAAACACAGGATGACAAAACATTTTGAGTTTTGAGAACCTTCCTCCATATACAAATTCCATATTTCCATTCGGTTTTAATACTGAGATCAGGTTTAGTATTGGTGTATAGCTGAATGCCTCTTCCAAACAAGGCAGCCCTTTTCAGAAATAACATTGCTATCTCCCAACACAAGGGGCAGTGTCAGCTGGGTATTGCTCTTGCAGCATCTTACTGACACACAGACTAGGGTGTTTTTTTTCGCATAACCTTTTTATTACTGATGAAACGTGATGATATGTTCTTGTTTCCCATAAATACGGATGTGTAACTATGAAAAAAGAGCACAGTAGTTTTGCACCACAAATCATTTTTTGTGCCCATGCGGTTAAAATAAGAAATTTAATTTGGTTTAGATATGCTTATGCTTTCTTCTTTGTGTTCACTTTCCAAACTCAAATATCAGAACACTTGCAGAAAAAGCAACTTGGAGGTAAATTAAATAATATACAGGGAAAAAAAAAAAAGTGTCAACCTGGAAAGGTAATTATTTATACCAATAATGTGATTGGAGGAATCATGTTTCTCTAAACAGGAAACATTCACTACTTTTGACCTGCATACTTCCATGTAAAAAAACCCCTGTCTGCCCAAAGCATCTGCACATGGAGTACTGCAAACCAATTTCTAACCTACCACAACTAGACTGAGATTTATCTAGAAAGATACTCAGCAAATAATGTTGAAGAAAATATTGATTCAAGAAATCCACCCAAGCAGGAAAGAGGCCTCAACTTAAGCCAATTATTCACAATTAATATTTCTACAGAAAGTTCACAAGGGCAGGGTGTTACTTCAGGATGATGGCATTACAATTGGGGGAGTTCTTTCCTTCTGCTCCACAGTCAGGTAAAAGAGTTCTGCTACCACATAACCCTTTTCTCAGCTATCTACAATGGGAAAGGAGGAGTCACTGTGTGAAGTCTGGATTCCAAAACTCCTTATGACTCACCTCTAACTACAAGTTTCCTAAAAATGAAAGGTATCAGCCAAATGAAATAGGAAAGTTTATATTTCCAAAACCAAAGAGGAAATTTACGCTCCAAAGTGTAAGCCAAGGCAAAATTCCATCAGTACAACAATGCACCAGAACCTTGACTGCAGCCCAGATTTCTGCAGCCTGCTTTGATATCTTAGATGTTTTATCTACTCTGTGCGAATCACCACTATGCATATTGTGGGTTCTCTGTAAGATCCAAAAGCAAAGCAAGATCAGACAATAAAGAATCACTGCGTTCCAAATGGCTACCATTGGTAAGTGTTCTTGGATTTAGAAGGATGTTCCAGAAAAGAGATAAAGACAGTAATGCAAATACCAGGAGAGGAAAGCTGTGGATTTCAGCAAGATCCATACTAGGCTCCTAGAGAAGTCTTAGAAGACACATTTTAGTTCTTCCAGCACACAAGGGCAACTATTTAACCACAGTAGAAATCTCCTGACTCTTCCTATCCTAAAGAGCTCTTCCTCCTTGATCATGTGTTCAGACACTCCCATTTTTGTGCAAGTCTCTCCATTTCTACTCATTGCCCTTAAAATGCTCATCTTGCTGAAGCAAAATACCCAACATCTCCATCACTGTGCTGTGCAGAGTCACCTGGTCTCACCATAAAATAACATGATTTGATCACATGGAATATAGTTCTTATTTACTGTGCATATTTCTTATTTCTTCATGTTTTTAAAAACATGCAGGAAATACCCCCATATATTGACACAGTAACAGTTGGTCTTCTAAGGTCAGGAACATTGCAAGACAGGTAAATAGTGGAGAAAGGGGGATTCTGATTGTCCTCAAAACCACCAAATATCTTTGGATCACAGAAGTGAAGACCTCCTGCTATTCTTCTACTTCTATTAACTTCTGCTAGGTTATTGTCTTATAGGATATAAAGCACACAGTAGCACAAATTCTTGTTGCATGTACGCTCTGCGGTAAGCCTTAAGATGAGAGGCCTCAAAAGCGTGTAAGATAAATGCCCTTCATAGAAATGACATAGTGAAGCAAAAAAAGAGTACTTAGAGAAGAAGGAAAGTACCAAGGACTAGGCTGTAAAAAACCCCACATCGTGTATCAAATACTGGAATCCTTCCTCAGGCTAGGACTCTGGTATCCTTCTTCAGTTTGAGCATTGGGCTCTGGTATCATTTCTCAGTTGAGGCAGTGCCATATTTCATCTGGAGTCTCACTGTGAGACGTCAAACAGCGTGGCCTTATTCAAAGGGAATATGTATCAAAACAAAAGCATTACAGTTGTGCTTGTTTCTTAGGAGGCCTCAACTCCTGATGATGCCACAAGAGTACTTTAAGTGAGGGATGAGAATAAGACCTTCAAAATTTAGCCCAGTGAGATTTTAAAAGGACTGAAGGAAAGAGAATCACCAAATATATGAAGAGATACAATGAGGGTGAAGTACCTTTGCCGGAGATTTTTGAGTTATGCTTTTGTTTGTAACTATCTGAAACAGAGAAAGAAATAGAGGGTGAATCTTACATGGGGGAAAGGAAGACAAAAGGAAGAGAAGCCAGAAAAAGAGAAGAAGAAAGAAAATATAAGAGATGATTTATTATAGGGCAAAGGGAAGTGGAGTCTTGCCGAGGACTTAATTTTATTTCCTTCATGCACAGACACCAAGAGCAGCAGCAGCAGATGGCAAACATGCAAGTCAGAGAGCAGCAGAATATCTTGCTGGAAGGGAAAAGATGAAGCCCTGAGTGCACTGAGCTGGTAGGACCAGGCTGGAAGCAGAATCAGCTGTGTGGGTGCTACTTACTGTCACAAACATAGGGTTTGTCGTGATCATCCTGGGAGGCAGCATCATTCCGTCTCCTGCCACCTCCAGATCCCCGAGCCTGCAAGGACAAGAGGAATGTTAGCATTATTCCATCACCCCTCAGGCCTCCTCATGCCCCTCACCCACCTACGTAAAATGTGCAACATAAACTAAACAAATCCTCAGCTTCCACAGAGGTTTGTCAAGGGTGGGCTTGACCTTTCATCCCCTAAGATATGCACTATGTTAATGGACCTTGTAACGCACTGGAGATCCGCTCCACAGATAACCCAAACTGTTCATCCATAGCAGTAGGTCACTGCCAGCACATATTCAGTTGAGTATCTTCACACATTCATTTCTGAAGATGTCCAAATACCTTGCTTAACTGAATATGAATGAATGAATAGATGAACAGGTGTTAGAGGATAAATATAGCCGCTAAATCAGCCAGAAAACAGGCATCAAATAAAAGAGAGGTAAAGTTATTTCCTTCAATATTTTCCAAGGGGTGTTGTTTGTTTTGTTCTGGTTTATTTTCTACCTGAAAAGCAATGCTTTGAAATGGCCTTCTGGGACAAAGATACCATGGCTAATTATAAAATGGATCTCGGGTCAGTTAGGGGAAAAGATTAGGTAACATGGCTACCTGCAATAACAGAGGACGGGAATCATCCAGAAAGGTCTCTCTGCAGTTGTGTTCCTACAACATACCAAACCAGCAGCCTTGGAAACTGAAAAGCTCTGTTTCTCCACAGTACAGACTGCTCTGTCCTGAGCTCCAGGGGTAAGAGTGGAATTCAGCATCAAAGCTACTTGGTCCTGACCCTTCTCAGCTGGGATGCCAAAAAAGGGGACATATCTGTCCAATGGTGGAGGCTGTGATGTGGAACTGGCAACTGAGACGAGGCCTTCAATTCTTTCACGTTGACTAATGTACAGTGTGTAGATGACAATAATTTTAGACTTGAACTTTATTTGAGGAAGTGATCTGCAGGTGGATGGCCAGATAGCCCTTTATTGACTCTGCCAGATACTCTGTTCCTGAGTAAAAGCAACAAAATGGTTTCTTGTGCTCCTTTTATTAAACTGCTGATGATTCTCACCCTAGACAAGCCACCTGACTCAAATCCTTCAAGCTTTTGCATGTGAAAATAAGAAAGGGACAGAGCTTCGTCGAGTAAAGTTGGAGAAGATGTAGAAATTCTGAGAATATTAGTACCACAGACACAAAGGGGTGATAGGAGCTCTGTCCCTCTTCTGTGGATTTGGGACTGAACTAGCACTATTTGAGCTGCATTCCATTGGACATCTAAAGAGAAGGAACAAGGAACAGTTTTACACCGGCCTGCCAAAGTCTGTCAAAACAGGGATTTATAAAAACTTCACACATTATTTCCCTGGGATGGCTCAGGTCTAACTCTTAACACAGTCCTGAAGGAAAGACATAGATTTGCAGCTGTCTGGATGGGGTAAATACTACTAGGTATGACAAGTATAGCTCTGCCTTCTGCAAAGACCTCTGTGCAGATCAGCACACATGTGCAGAGTGAGATTTGTAAGGGTGAACTGAAAAGCAGTTTCACCCTGGAAAAGGCCTCAGCAACAATTGTTTGGTGGAAACAAGCTACTTTACTGACCATATCACATAAAATCATCTTACTAGTCTGCAATATTTTCTCTCTAACTGCCAGCTCTGTAAACCCCCTCTGGGCTATGAAATCAATCCCAGGCTAGTTCCTTTCTTCCCTCAACACTGCCAAATGTGCTGCAAGCTGAATTTCAGTCCATGGCAGCTCCTACACAACCCTCAGCTCATCAGATAGTCTTCACAGGAACAAACGATTGGCCCTTAATACATATTTCTGTTGGTATCCAGATTAGGATCTAATTTCCCTATCTTACCAGCTGCATTGGCTTTTCAGGGCTGTGAAAAAGCTCTAAAGTCTTATTTTTGTCACTAGTCAGTAGATCTGACTCTATTTACACACTGAGAATGGATCTGGTGAGCAAGAATGCACTGTTTTTACATAGGCATCTTTCAGAATAGGATGGTAATTTAAGGTCTGTTGCTCAGAGTTTTGCGAGTCTTACAGCCAGCTGTTTCCCTTCAAACCTCTCTCTACAGAAAGGCAAGGGTACAGCATTCATGTCATGGCTGCACGTCAGACATACTTTTCCATGCACTGAACACACGGGGAGATTTTTCCAGTCAATGGCTTTCAATGGGACTTGGGATCCTAAATGTCTTTAGTGCCTTTGAAATTGTCCCATGGGATACCCAGCTGACGAGCAGACAATCTGCACAGGTGCAGCTGCATTCCTCTCCTGTCTCCTAGCAAACTGTTCTTCCCAGCTCCTACTTCATTCTCCCCGTACAGCGAAGACACTAAAAACCTCTTTCTGTGCATCCATCTCTCTGGCCTTGGCGTCCTTCCTAACGCTCCCACCATTTCAGGCCTGGCCTTGAGGAGATTGTAAACTGAGCAGCTGCCCCAGCGGCACTAAACCAAGCGCCCCGTGCTTGCTGTCAGCACTCCAGTCTGTCCAATCCAGTCACCCACGACTGCCTTCATCCTCCTGACAGGATGCAGCAAAGGCTACGAGACTTAACGTGTGAGGCCCGGAAGACGTGGCGTGGCAGCCTTGAAGCAGCCCTGAAGCAGCCAGAGAGAGTAGCCAGAGGGACAGATGGAGAGTCCAGGATTAAAAATAAAATCATGCTGTAGGGAAAGGGCATGTGCGATTTGGAAAGTCTAGAGCAGTAATTCTGTCGCATTAATCCTGCAATGATGCTGTCAGCCCTTCTCACTCCTTCTCTGAGTCCCCAAAGGCCACACTCTGCAGGATCTGGTTTCCTATGTGTGTCCTTCCCCTCTTCTGCTCTCTAAAAATACCCTAACCACCTCCTTCCCAGAAACAAAGTGCTGCCCAGGTTTCATGTCCCCTGATTTCAAATCCTTCGCCTCAATTCCCTACACTGCGTCAGGCTCACGTTAGAAAAGGGCTGCTTGAAGAGTGGCAAAACCAGATGCAATTCAGGCTTACCAGTTTTCAACAGCTAGAGAATCTGGCCCTAATTTTGAAATCCTAATTTAGACCACATTTTGCTTTGGTTATTCATGCCATCACATAAAAACGAAAATTGCTCAAAGTATTTGGCACTCTTCAGACTTGTCTTTTTTGTACTGAATGAAGCCAGGGCACTAGCAGAGCAGGAGTTAGTTGCAAGAAAAAGGCAAGAGATCCTGCTGCTCCTGTACTTAACAGGGGCCCGCTTCTAGGGCAAAAAATAAGACATACACTTATGTTTCAAACTGAATGGGACACCTAGTGCCCTCCAACTCCTTTCCCTACAACAGCAGAGAAAAAGTACCAGAGTTATTCTGAAACAGCTTCCTGAACAGAGGAGTAAAGCTTTGTATGTAGCAGCAACTTCAGGATTTTGTGTAGGTCTGGGGTACATGAATACAGCAAACTCCCTTCTCCTGAGCAGTACATCTTTTTTAGCTATTCACTCCCTTGCACTCACCCTAACCAGCATGCGCAATTCATGTTAGAGTAACTTATTAGAAAAGAGTTGTTAGCCTGGAATATTAGTTGGTTGCTACAGTCAAGCTTGTGTGCATGTACTGATTCTAACTGCTGGGTTTGGTTACTGGTTCATACAAATTTTCTGAAACTTACATTTTTCTGGAAAATTTTTTTCCAGGTGGGGGTCTTTGGCTAAGAAAGAAAGAAAGAAAGAAACTGGTTCAGGTGATTTTGAGAATAAGGAAGGTGAAATATATACTTATCCAATTATTAAAGTGCTTTGATCTTATATTAAAGGACTTAAGCTCCAAAATAAAGAGGAGCAGAAAACTGAAACAACACAACAACAGGAGAAACCAAAAGAGAGGGTCTGATGCATAAGAAGTACATTGCAAGTATTCAATGTGGTTTCATGTCTCTTATTCAAAAGCTATTATATCCTGCTCATTTGGCCTAAAATGTGGCCCTTCTTGCTTGACTCCTACAAACACATCAAAAGGTAATTCTAGAGCTCCTGTGCCCCTGCAGCATCTGCTGGAGCCAAAGACAGATGAAAATGCTTGAAACGTCTGAGAATTGTGTTCATGTTTATTTAGATGCCTAGCTTATGGGGCCACAATTGAAAATGTTGATTCCAAGTTTTAAAATGTTGGCCTCATTACTCAGTTGGTGCCCTGTTGAAATCGTGAAAAGACATCTTAGGTAAGAGAAGGGACACAGACTCCCATAAGGATAAAATATCGCCCATTTTAAGCAAACGGAAGATTTGCCATGGGCTCAAGAGGGCCAGCGTCAGCCACAAAGTGCTACCTTGGAGAAAGCTGCAAAATGCATTAACACAGTTCAAGTTACTTTTGTTAATATTTTGGGGGCTGTCATAACTGAATTTGTTGCTTTTCTGTAACTAGTAAGTGTTGTTTTAAAGTAAGAGCATTGTAATAGCAGGATGACATCGTAACTATTACAGTTTATATTACAATTGTAAATATGACATTATAATAAATTTACCCCAACTTTTTGCTCTCAAAATAGTATTTTTTCTCGGTAATTGACAAAAACACACTGAAAAAAATATTACAAATCTTTGACCATATGTGACTGAAAGTTACCTATAGTGTTATGATTATCATATATCCAGGGATATACACTTCTTATATACAGTACATGTGACAAATATACACTAGAAAGCAGAGGTTTGCTTCCTTCCTTCCCATTCCAGTAAACTCTCCACCTACCCGTCCTCTAGGCCTGTTCTTTCGTTTTGGAATATCTTCTTCCAAATCCTCTTCCTCATTCACTTCATCTGCATTTTCATCATTTTCTAAAACCCTCTGTGGTTGAACAATAAACAGGAATGGTTAGAAGAAAAGAAGATGACACATACAACCAACTGCTGCTCTTTACCACAGAGACTGCAGTTGATTAATGATATAATGCCAAATCAGATCCCAGAACCCTTACTTCTTTCCACTAAAGCAAAATCTGCTTTCCCTTCCACCCTCAGATCTCCGAGGAATTCATATTTAAAAATACCACTGATATCAGTCACCTACAAAAAAAAAGGTTCCTAAGAAATAATAGTGGTATTACTGAGTGTCGATATCCCAAGACAACACAAGCATTAGTATGTATAACTGCAGGCTCTGTCTGGGAAATTGTTTGCATGATTTTTTTTTATTTTGGTTTTTGTACCTTAAATTGTTTTGTTTTCCTCTGATGTTGAGAACGCACTCTAAGACACAAATCAGTGTTTTTCTCCTTGGCAGCTCACAATTTTCTTTGTTTAGCAAAAATAGAGAAAATGCCTCCGTATATTCCAGCATGTTTAGTGGATCTAGGGCTTACAGCACAGGTACAACTCTATAATCTGGAAACAGGGGTCTTGCTGCATGAGAATGCTGAAGAAGTACAGGTCTCGTGGAAGTTAATAGGAACAACAGCAATAGTTCCTTCAATTAATCATTTAATAGGAACAAAAATTAATCATCTTGCAGAACTGTGAGATGTCCAGGCCAGGGAATTTCAATCCTTTTATCTCGTTCTTTCGAAATGTAACCTCTACAGAATCAAACACAGGCTGGCCACCCTGAAAACGTGCACAACTCGGACATCACACGGACAAAGGCAAGACAAACCCTCACAATACTAATGTGGAAAGTTGAAATCCCCTCAGTCTTTGGCATGTCTGCTTGAAATACAGAAATGGGCCCCAGCCACTCCTGCCATTCATGGTGCAGTGCCATTGCATAAGGGACTCATCTGGAATCACTAACTTATCTTTGCCACGCCACCATTCATCTAAATTACAACATACAGCCCTGGTGCAAATTCAAATCAGTGACTTTAAACTGATGGGGAAGTTTTTCAGTCTCTTACTGTAGTTCTCCCTTCCATATAATTTCTACTCAACAGCTATTTGAGAGCCAGCAGAGGGAGAACAGGAGCAAATCACAGTGGCTTTCTCCCCTTCCTGCATACCTCAAGCACCGAACTCCAACTTTGTGGGAAAGAGTACAACAGAAATTTTTTAAAAGCTTACATTTGGAGGACCAACTATGCAAATTCATTCTTAATTTATCAGCTAAATTTTTAAGACTAATGTTGGACAGTGTCTCTTTTAAAAAGTACAAAAAGCTTTTAGAACATGGTACAGGATCAAGTCTTCATCTGTTTTTTCCTTTTTTATTTTTAAATCTGAAAATCTATTAATGAGGTCACACCATCATGAGATATAATTTCACATAATACTAGAGTACTAACTACTAGAGGGTGGAAAAGTTAAGCAAGTTCCAGTTCTACGTACATAAAATGTTTCTTCAAAATTCATGCAATTACATATATTCATTGACTTCACCTTAGAAAACTGAAGCACTTGCAAAATGTTTTACATGAGGAGACTAGTGTTACGTAAGAAAACATGCAACCTTACTGACATGAGTTTGTATTTTCACAGTGCTTCATATCTTAAAGTATCTCCAAAAAAAAAGAGAAGGCTGCAACCATACTGTATATAGGAGGGGAAGGAGCTAGTTTACAACAATAATAGTACCCAAGAGCAAGTAAGAGAAATATTACAAACCACTTTCTTCATTTAAAATTGCAGCATCAATTCAAGAAGGAGATAATAAGTAACCAAGTGTGAATTTGGTGTCACTGCCAGGGTAATGACTTTAATTCTTGACAGAAGGGGCATAGTCTTCCCAATGCACAGCCAAAAGGCTATTCTAAGCCTTCTCCAGCAAACGATGGGGACAGACATTCAACATCAATTTACTGCAGGGCAAAATCAACCCTTTTAAATACCAACTGTATAGCAAGTCCCAACGACTGCATCTATTTAGCAGCGGGTACCCTTACCCTTTTTAGCAAAGTAATTTTTCTTTTCCTATTCTGTCTTTCTAAAAGGGTTTCTCAGCCCAATGTACTTCAGCGCAGCTAAGCACCAGGTCTTCTTCTCCTGACAGACACTTTGAGTTTGAGAGTGTGGTAAGTGGCTGGGACTGAGGTGGGAATTACAATTATGTCTATCCCACCTGCTCACTCTCACCATCACTGAGGCTGAGCCTTTTCAAGTTACAGCACGAAAGAACATGCAAAGGAACAAAAGAGAGATTTGCATTGTCTCATTTGTCATATGGATAAAAGGCACCAGTCATGATTTTGATCTGGTCCAGTCTAGCTGCTGGGTGCTGCAGCAAGCACTGAATGCTGGCTACTAGTAAAGGCTTCAGGAAGCGTCGTATAGACTGAACCCAGATAAGCTGTGCCTGTGTAAGAAACAACAGCAAGACATGCCTTTTGCACCTGTTCTGATGAACCTAGCACACAGGTGACCAGTTATAGCTCCAGCAGTTTAGCTGAAAACTTTCTGTGTATTTTTGCACACCCTCCCCGCTCTGCAATGCCCAGACTTGTGTTGGTTCCACCATCTCTGAAGTCTCTCTCCTTGAACTGCTGCTGGGGATAATTTGGGAGATCAGATCGTACAGCAACATCTAAAGGCACTTGTGGATCTCATAAGGATGCTGCACCGTGACTGTTTGGGACCTCAGAAGCAGACATCAACAGAGCTTTAGGGCTCTCAGCTTAATAAACCCAAATATACCACTGAAGAAGGACAGAGGGGACCTCATGCCGAGCTTTTCCTCACTCCAAGAGCAGGGGATGCTTCCTTTTTGGTGGTGATCCTTTACCTGAGTAAGCGGGAACTGAAGAACTAATTTTGCTGCCCTTAGAAGGATGAAATTTCTAGCAAATAGACCAGTAGGACTGAGCTCCAAGTACTATAGACTTGATGCCCACACTCATTTCATTTGACAGGGGGCTGCCCACTCAGATTTTTAATAATTTTAGGAATAGATGCAATGTGTTATTCCTCAGCCAAAATTACCAAGTTTGACACACTGCCAATGGCTCTCACTAAAAATCACTAGTAGACTCATAGCACAATAGTGGTTTAGCATCACCAAAGATTTGGCGCTGCTCCCTCAGGAGAGGCCCGCTTTCCTAGCAATGGAAGATGTCTTTATGAAGTAAGTGACATGTCCTTGTATAAGAACCTTTTATGTTAGCTGAATTCCTTCTATAACAGACCCAGAAACATGTTTCTACTTTTAAATGCTAAGGGATGAAATGGAATCTTGACAAATAACTTTCAAGCAATAAATAGTTTGAGGAGGCAATATTTTTCCTACATGCATCACTAATAATAACTGAAATACTTAAGATTAGAATAATTTTAATTATTTATTTTGCTTGTTTACTTCCTGAGGCCTTCTTGGTTAAAAAAAAAAAAAGCACCAAACAGAAACATGCAAGGCAACAATACGTTTTTGTGTACAGTCAGAAGCTGTGGATCCAAATTCAAATCCATGTCCAAATTCACTTTAGATATGAGGCACTAAAATTCAGTTTATGGTTGGGACCCCTACCTGCTTGTCAGTTTTATGTGCAATCATCTCACAGTGCTGCAAAACAAATTCCAGCACAGGAGCCATGCAAAACACAGCCAAAAGACTGAGATTCCTGTGACAGAAGAAGTGTGTGAGATCCCAGGTTCATTTTGGGCATCACGGTGTAGCACAATGGTTTGATAACGTTTTGACAGTAGAATGACACACCTATCAACAGATGCACTGTTCTGCCACAGGACAAAATCTGCTACGCTTAGAGACAAGTTGTAAAATCCAGCCCTGCTGTCAGGGCATGGAGCTCTCCTTTACCTGGATTTCTTGTATAGTGTCTTCCTCTTTAGTGTCCATTTTTTTCTCTATTCCCTCTCCACGCAGCAAAGCTTCCAGAGTTGTACTTTCTGATGTGAACCCATCTTTTTTAAGAGGCAGATCGACTTCTGAAAAACAAAACAAGGTGACTGTAGGTTTCTCCCCCAGACAGCTAATAAGCAGAAGGACAGAGACGACAAGCAGAAGGCTGGCAGACTTTCAAGCTTGTCTCTGAAAGTTCTTCAAGTTCTTCTTTTAACCACTAAGGATCTCCATCTAGGATTCGTGTCTATCTTGCTGAAAACCTACACGGCCTACACCAATGAAGAACCACCAGCCAGCACAGCCATGAGCACAGAACCCAGCCCATGGAAGAGGACGACCCCCAGTCACTGTGGGAAGAGCCAAAGGCTGGTGGGGGCCAGGCCTAGGGCACGGGGCTCCAGAGACGGGGTGGGTTATGAGAAGCTCAACGCAACTCGCCGTGCATGTGAAGAAACAAAGCTTTACTCCCTTTCCGAAAGCTGCCGCTAGATTACAGGGCTGTGCAGCAGGCAGGCAAACACAGCATGTTAATTTTAGCAGGAAGTTAAAATACACCTAAGGAAGAATTTTGTTTTCCTTGTAGATCCTGGCCTCTGCCCCGCTTGTGCAGGAGCTCATTCAGAGCAGCCCTGTGGTAGGGAGACATCCTGAACGCCTCTTTACCTGACAATGCCAGGTGTGGATTTCTCAAGTACTCCTTCCCTTCTAAAATGAATTCCTTCCTCTAGGCCAACAGATTTATAAAGTAATAATGTACAGGACCGACGCCCACAAATCAGCATCTGGTGTCCTTATGTCATAGCTCTGTCCGCTTCTCATCCTTTAGGACTGTGTTGTGTTTCCCAGTCTGCCTGAAGCTCCCTGCCTTTTCTATCAGAGTTATAAACTCTGCAGGGCAGAAATTCATGCGTTTATAAAGCCCCAAATCACTCCTGCAATCCAAATAATGAATGAACATTTCCACCTGGGACAGTAAAGTATAATCTGTTTCTTGGGGGCAATTGCGTCCCAGGAATATGTTTGTTCTATATATGAAAAACTCTAAGCCAGCAAACAATTCAGGGTCCCTGATCAGTGCTTCCACAACATGCTTGCTCAAGTCTTCTGAAGTGAGAGAGCATTGCTCAGCCAATAACCACAGAAAATCCAGCAAAGATTCCAGCAAAATCTGTTCTATTCATGGAGGGAAAGGCTGAGTATAAACCATGCAGAAAACCCAAACCACTGGGATTTTCAAAGGAAACCCCCCCAGGACAACTCACACAATGGGATGGGGTCAACTACGAATTGATCCTCCTTCCCATCACAAGGAGGTCTATCGAATCAATCCCGTTTCCAGCATTGAGCTCTGCACACCCACCCCTTTATGCCACCTTCCTCAACTTCTCCCTTACTTGAGCTATGAAAAAGACTGAGAAGTCAAAAGAGAATCATAGAGATTTAATTTCCCTATATGAACTCCTAGTTCCTCCCTTTGGATGCTAAACCCAGACATTTCAATAGAAGTAAGGCATTTTAGACTTGATTTATGTGCAAATCCTGACGCTTGAATCTAAAGTCACTAAGGAACCTCCATAATCATCTCTGGCTGTGGGCTTGGCTTGGCTTCAAAGTTCTGTGCTAAGGTGCAAAAGGGCATTTACTTTGTATCTGGAACCATGTGGGACTGCGAAACCCAAGGGGTCATCATACATTCAGCAAGAGAAGATGCTTCAAGGAAGCTCAAGGGCATCGGAAACAAACATGTCTTCACTGTGACAAGCTGTGCCTGTCTCTGGATACCGACACACTCAGCAAACGAACGCATTAGAGAAAAAGAACGAGCAAGGAAGGGGTGAGGGATAAGTAGAATGTATACTAAAGTAAAACTGCTTCCTGTTTGTTCAGAGATATTGAGCATTAAGTCAGAGAGAAAGGTAGGCTCTAAGGTCAAAAACCAGCAGCTGTCTTTGATAGGCATGTTTGGTTTTTTGTGGTGCTGCTACTTCTCACCAACAACGCTCCAGAAGACTTCTCAGCCAAAACTCTCAGAGCATTTTTTAATTTTTTAATTTAGCATCCCACTGACAAGGTGGCATGAGATAATACTTTTATCCCCAGTTTACCGATGGGGAGATTAAGTCACCAAGAAGTTAAGTTAGTGAGCAGGAAATCCATCAAAAAGAAACTCAGGGCAGCTGCCTCCCATCTGCCCACTAAGCTTACTGCTAGTCAACTCCGTCATTTTCTTCTCCACCAGCAGGTTCTAGGAGTCCGTTTTTGTTCCAAAGTAGCTCTAGAAAGTGAGAAATAGCAGATGCTATCTTATCTGGAATGTAAAGTTTACAGTATAAAAACCTACAAAGGTCCAAAGACAACTTCTTAGTAACGAATTCATTCTTTGTAACGAATTCGGTCCTTCCTGGAAGATGGCTAGTCTGTAAAGGATACAGTAATGAAGACAGGAAATTAAGTTTCCAAACCACTTTTTGAATCCTCAGAGAAAAAAATCTCCAAAAATCTGATTCAGTTAACCTAGAGAAATAATTAAACACTACCAGAGATCATTAAATTCTTTTCACTAAATCTGTAATTTACACTTTCCTATTTAACTCTCCAGGGTTTTCCCACAAAAGCTAGAAAGGTATATGTTTTCTCTTATGCCTCTACCCTAAGGAAAACTGTGAAGCCAACACAACGCCTGAAACGTAGTTTTCCAGTGAAAAATCAAGGCCTCCCCTAGACCACAGGAACTGCTGTATGGAAGCAAAGCGGGGTGCGTTCCACCCACTGTTCTGCTTATGAAGGCACCAGCCAATGTCAGAAGCTTCCAGCAAGGCCAGAGAGAGTCTTCTAGGCTTGAGAAATTAAGTTGTGACTCCACAGTTGCTTCTGTTTGCTTTGACATCTGTTGTGCTATACTATGCAGTCACATCGGGTGCTGCAGAAGAAGGTATGAGTGTCTATCGGGAAAGAAATGCAAAGAAAATCATCTACCCTAATCCTACATTTCATCCTGATCTCTAACAGGTCAGTCCTGAGGGATAAACGCAGTATCACTTGCAGTTATCCTAAATCTGGCTCTTCTGGAAATGCACAGAATAGCCCAACCTCTTCTGAATCTTGATTCACTTTTGCCCTCCATGTTTTCCCAGTTGAGTGAGTTCAATGTTGAACTACGATTTGAAAGGAGCACTTTGGTTTATTGCTTCCCCGTTCGTTCTTGCTATGAGACAGGGAAAACAAAAGTTCCTGACCAAACGTTTTTTTGCCATTTCTTTTTATTCCTCTCCTTTCGAAGATAAACAGTCACATTTTTCATTACTCTGCTGTGGGAAAGTTTTCCATATGGCTTTTTCCTGTCAGACAGCTCTAAACTTCCTCTTATTCTTCATTAACCTTACCAAAACAGACCAATACTGCACCTGATATTTCCAGATGAGGCCACATCCCCCATTTAAACAAAAGTATTACAGTATTCTTTATATTGCCCCTCAGGCAGTGTCCTGCAGCGTCCAAGCTGCCTACTAAGCAGAATTAGGAACCTTGTAACAGGAACAGGAACTTCCGTAAGTGGTACTTCTAACACATACGTGACAAATTAAAACATCCATCCCACCACCCATTCACCAAACACATCCACATTTCCCCGAGGAGGCCCACACAGACCTCCCTGGCCATGAGAGCTGTAAATAACTTTTTACCACATGCAAATCTTTATAGCTTACGAGGTACTCCTTCTCTCCAGCTTGTTCATTACTGTATTAGACAGCATTGGACCAAACACCAAACCTTGGTGCATCAGCCATTAGCCTTTTTCTATAATGAAAGTTCTTTCTTTCATTTTTTCCTTTGTTCCGTCTTTTATTCTAAATGTTCTCATCTAAGACAACGCTTTGGTTCTGTTTGGAGGCCTATGCCATACCAAAGGTCTTCAGAAAGTCTAAGTAAATTGTCAACCCCTTATCTATTAGTCCTTTACACATCATGCAAAGGATTTTGAGAAAGTAGCAAGATGTACTTTGTCCTCAGTAGGACAAAAAAAACCCAATACCACTAGTCAGATAGAACCTCCTATGTCATTTCCCAGGTGCTTTACTGCTTATACCTAATTACCGTTTCAATCAATTTCTCAAATGTTCATGTAGAATTTATGAGCCTTT
Source organism: Pampusana beccarii (assembly GCA_013399365.1). NCBI lineage: Eukaryota > Metazoa > Chordata > Aves > Columbiformes > Columbidae > Pampusana > Pampusana beccarii. The sequence goes on from VWYH01004583.1 coordinate 193,854, forward strand.
AAATCGTTGAATCACATCCAAATCCTTTTTAAATATAGGTAATAACATTTGCTACCCACTCATTGTTCTAAATTCTTTCTGTTGTAACTCCTAGTTTGTATCACAAGCTCTTCTTCAGACATTGCAGTTTCAGAGAACATAATCTTCATTAAAAGTAACAACTACTAGTCAAAGCACTATAACTAAAAGCTTACTCTTTTATATAAAAAATTTAAGAAGGTGTGAAGATAAATTTCCTTTTGATTAGTATTGCAAATGCAACAGCACCTGGTTAGTGTAGGAGATACACGAAATAGTCAGAACCAGACAAAACGGACATGTCAAATCAACAAAAATCATCAACGATGAACAAAATATTATTTGAGAATTCTTCCTATTTTACTAAACCACAGTGTTATTGGTGTCACAGCTAAATATTGTGCATGTGTTACAATTCAAATATGTGATGTGTGTATGCATATAATTAAAATTTATGTTTCTTAACTTGGCAGGGTCCCTTTCATAGTGATTACATTAACATGGTTACTTCTGCTTACCAGCTCAGTGCAGCAACCTCTCTATTTTTTAAGGTCCTTAGACCACAGTGGTAGAATCTGAACGATCACCCACGCCAGCATCATTCCTGTATCTGTTTTCTATTGAACTGCTGCCTTCCAAAGAAGCGCATTTTCACAAATCCTACCAAATGGTGGGCTCTTTCAAATTTTGATTCACCAAAATAGCTGCAAATTCCTGTCCTTAAATATGCTACATTTGGTTTACAATGCATTGGGAGCTAAACAACTTTTCTGCGTCTCTTTGAGACATAAATTAAAAACAACCATCCCTTTTTCTATACAGTGCAATGTATTTGTTTTACAATGGATCATTTCCATCTCCACAGTAGCAGCTGCCACCCAAGCCATCATCTCTGTGCACTCGTAAGCAGCTCCATTTCCAGTTCTAATTGGGAACAGAGATACTTATTGGGTGAGTTCCAGCATGATCTATCACGCCAGAGACAGCTACTATGCAAACCAAAGCAATCCGGCTTCCAAAAACCCTCTTAGACAAACACTGACTTTGCACACAGATTCTTGCATTTCTGCTTCTTGGTGCTGGTTTCTTGGAACATAATAAGTGCCAGAGGAAACTATATATTAAGAGTCCATGAAGTGCTGTTTAAGATGGTTAAATCCATGGATATTATCTTAACAACCACTACCTCTTTAAAATCGTATAGGTGGTCTAAAAAAGCCACCTAATTCACAGCAAACAGAACTACTGCTGAGCGAATGCAGCCACTAAGCTCATTAAGAGGATGTGGCAGGATGTGTCTGAAAGTGCAGTGCAGTGGCTCAGCAAGCAATTAAATCCCATGACAGTTTAAAATGAGAATCCATCAGTGTCACGAGAGTGTGAAGCCTCAGCATCTCTGCTGTTCCCACCCCCAGCGTTTTATTTATTATGGTGTATTGGGAACATGGGAAGTCAAAAAGATTATAATGAAATATGCCATATAAAAACCAGATTAAGCCTGCTCTTCTTTGGGGAAATATGCAGAGAGAGAAGCTGTCTGTTAGCTGTCGAGTTTGCAAAAGATACCATCTTTTGGGATGGTGCTCTCTGCCAGCAGACAGAGTGCCCCAGGGGAAATGGTGGTGAAAAACCCAGACAAGCAGCATCCATCCATCCATCATACGCTCATCTCCCCATCTCCAAGGCACAAATATAGCGTTAGAGTGCAAAGGGTGGGGGCAGGGGGGTGGAATCCCTTAAGAAAGAAAGGGGAGAAAATGCCTTACGTGAATAGCTGGATTTTGTAGCCTTTCTGTGCGCATACACCCACTCTCCTTAGCTTGTTTGCTTGCTTTCTTGTTATGTTCATGGCCAGTACAGTGATTTCTTACCGTCCTTGGAATGTATGCATTCACAGCAGCGACCAGCACCAGGTATACTAAAGGCAGGGCTCTGCAAGCTTTTTTCACAAGCACGCCTCCATCAGCACAGTGCAGCACGGATCTTCACTCCTCCTGCAGATCTGGATCTTCAAAACCCTTCTTTCCCTGCACCATCTACTGCTATCCCAGGGCAGATGATCACGTTACGCTTTTATGCTTTCATCTTGACCTTCCACGGTCCCTGCTATCCCAGCCTGTCCTCTCAACACTGCTGCAACTCAGCACCCATCTGCAGCAAACTTGTCAGTGCCAGTTCTACACTTCCCATCCTCTGCAACCCTGACCCACGGGAGCTCCTGTCAGCCCAGTCCTGGGCCTCCCTGGGGACCAGGCTACTGATAACACAGACTCTCACAACGAGTCCATAAAGCCAAACAAATGGCCCTAGGGACTAGTAAACATCAAATCCACTTTATTTTTAATCCAAGCCAGACGCAATAAAGCCATGGCTATACTGGAGATTGTAAGACTACTCCAATAATTCTTTGTCTCGCCTGCCAATTCCACCCCCAAACCTCATGTATATTATTGGACTCCTAGGGTAAACAGGATGGTGGTGAGAACAAGAATACAGTGAAGGAGAATGATAAACCAGTTTTAGAACCAAGAGTACTTGAAAAGAGGAGCGTGTTTTCCTCAGAAACAAACCATTTTGTGTGGAAAGAACAGTCCAGAGGACTATCTGCCGTTAAGTGGAAACTCCTCTTCAGGCTGCAGCCATGGGATCCTGTAAAGCTCCCAAATGAATCGCGGAAAACACTTGTTGCAAATTTTAGGCACGAGTGAGGTCTGCTCCAGGGAGAGCTGGGAGACTGAAAAATCCCAGTTTCTCCCTAGCAGTTCTTCCTGCAAAACTGCGAGTCTCATGGTGGGATGGGAGCGGGGCGGGGGGGCAGGGAAAGTGAACAGAGGGAAGAAGGCATAGGAAGCGATGACCTGGGGGGCTGCACAGTTTCACTCTTCAGCCTGGGTGTAAACAGCAGAAAAACCAGAGGACAACTTTGGAGACCAGGATCCAATGGAAAGCTTCTATAAGTCCCTGGCTAAAATACATCCCTGGAGGCTACAACACAACAGGAGGGAGAAATAAGGCTGCAGAAAACAGCAGAGGCCCTCAAACATAAGGTTAAGCATTGTTTAGTTTAACCCATCATCAAAATGTGGACTTTACAAGCAGCTGTATTTCTTTGGCACACTAAAAGGCCTCTATAAAATCTCTCAATAAAAAAAAAACAGCCCTCCTGTCAGTTGTCTCTTGGAAGTTCTTTACAGATTTATTTCTCAGCACAGATATAAATCATTGTCACATATAATATACTCTACCTGCTTCTCAAAGACTGCCAAATTACAGTATCAGGCTAAATGTTGGATCAGGTAACTACCCTCAGGGCTCAAATCATAAAGGAATATCTCCATTCAATAACATTATTCTAGCATTCATTTGTGTTCCGGTCACTCTTGCATTTGCGTTCTAGATGGGCTTACACGGCACCGGGACTTTTGCAGCATCAGCCAACATTGTAGGCAATATCAAGAGACAGAGGCTGAGCAACTGCTACAATTTGGAGAAAATTTCTGAGTACAAAGTCTATTCCTTTGGGCTTTGCATCACTAACAGAGCTTCTGGCTTGTTTGGAGGAAGATAATAACTTGGCCCACCTATCTGCAAGTGGTCATACAGATACACGCACAGAGATGGATGGGTCTTTTGACCCATCAGAAGAAACAGAATGTGATTATTGCCCAGTGACCAGACAGGTATCAGCAGAAACCAGTCACCCCCACACCACACAGCTGTGCCAGTCACCACCACACTGCACCCTCTGCAAATGGTAACAGGGAGTAGACCTCCTCTGCAACCAGCCGTACTATTTCTATATGTGACAGCACTGAATAAAACCGCTCATACTGAATGCAAACTCATAGATAAACCATGCGTAAAACCAGCCACGCCGTAACCTTGCCGCAAATTCTGTGAGATTCTGCATAGCTTCTCCTCTTCCTTATTGAGGACGATGGAGGGGATACCTTTAGTAACAGATAAATCTCTGTAATGCAGTTATCTCTCAACTGCAGTGCGCAAGCATCCCAATTAATTCAGTCCGGGCCTAGCAGAGCCGGCACTAAGCCAGAGCTGATAAAGCTGCCAAAGCCAATCTGAGTCCTGCAATGATTCTTGGGAGGCCGCTCTGCGCTTTCTCGTGCCCTGGACTGAGGGGGGTTATTTGGTTGAGTGCAGCGCTCAGCTCTGCCTGGCTCCACACGCCCACATGATGCTGCAACTCCACTAAAGATGCTCTTCTAAAACCCAAAGTGCAGGGGAGCAGCAGAGACACCCAGTCAGCTCTGAAGGTATCAGCATGGGTGCAGCAGGGTTATTAGCACTGCCCAGCCAGATTAACAGGTGTCCCAATTCTGATCCTGTATCTCTGGTCTGCAAAGCTCTCGTGTGTGGGAAGACAGTGCTCTGCAGGCCTGGGAAGCAGGACGGCCACATTCACGCGGTACGGTGTCTGAAGAAGTCAGCCATGCCACACAGGGCTGGTTCAGCATCCCTGGCTCAGTAAATACCAAACCTGCGTAAACCACCGAAGGACAGGAAGGCCACAACAAAGTGGCAACGATTTTAGGATGGGACAGGGAACAAACATCCTAGATGCTGTGCTTGGCATCACTACTGTCTCACCATGTGATCTTGGGCCAAACTCTAACAAAGGTACCCTCTGCTTTTCCATCATCTGTCAAATGGAGGTAGTCTTCATCTATCCTCTGGGGTTTGGTAGGGCTTGTTTAATATTCATAGGCATTGAGGCATTCAAATAAAATGCACCAAAAATGCAAGGTGTTCTTACACATTCTCACAAAAATAGATTTAAACGCATTTTTTTTTCCACCAAGGAAAGCACTGAAAAAGCAAGACTATTTCCACAGATACCAGATTTCAGTGGCCAATTCACAAATTCCAAGCAATGAGGATAATATTTACTCATACGGTAAGATGCATCTGACAGATGAAGCTATATCATTGAAAAATGTTATAAGAAGGAAGGCTTGTAACAGAAAAATGGCATGAGATGCTAGTAGGTATCCTTTCAGAAAGGGGAAAGAACAAAGCAAATCACCTATTGAGATGCTCAGATCTCTTGCCACAAAAAGGCAAGAAATTCCAAGAGGCCTATAAAGCATTTAGAGAAAAAGGTGAACTCTAGAATTAATAACAGAATGGTAAACAGGAAGATTAATGGCACCAGAGAAAATGCAGATGGTGAAGCCCCAGCCTGCAGGCTCAGCAAGACTCTGAATAGGGAGGGGGAAAAAGGCAAGGTGTAAACAAGGTGACCTTCAAAGCCACGGGAATGCCTGCCAACAGGCCGGCCAGAGGGCATCCCGAGACACAGATGTGCCATCTGGGGTAGGCTGTCTCACGACAACATGAACAAGATTTGTCTTTTTCAAAATTCGTAGGGAGGGAAAATGGGTAGCAGCAGTAAATACGGCCATTCTTTCAAAATGGGCACAATTAAATGCACAGGTTGGAAAAGGATGCTATCTATTTCGGAATGAAAATATGAAAGAATTCCCTGAATATCCCCACTCAGAAAGGTTTGTGCCCACTTGTAAAGCCTGTGCATGCGAGGTGGGGGGGAAGAAGAAACTGGTTTTCACTAAAATGTTTTCCTTGAGGGTTTATGCTTTAAGTTTAGGGGGGTAGTGGGGCGGAAAAAAAAAGTCAAAACCACCACCAAACCTCAGCACAAATTGCAAAGCAGCCCTTTAAACCATGGTGGTATAAATTTTCCCCATCTTGGCATAAGTCTGTTCACTCCAGATGGCACATTTGGGTTGAAAGCAGGTAAAGATTCCTCAGACACATCCCTCTGTCCAATATCTGCTTTTGCAGAGTTCCCTTGCTCCGTTTCAGTGCTTATTTGGGCCTTGAATCTCCTAACATGCTTCGTGTATGCCGAGATCTCAGTTCTTTGCTCACAGGGAAGAGTAGGAGAGAGAAATCTCCTACCACAGTTCTGCGGGGAAGCCTGGCTCTTTCAGACCTGACGCTTAGATCACTGAGGTCAACCAGGAAAATTAAAAAGTAAATGCAATCACATGGGTTTTAAATGTCAGTCAAACACTTCAGTGAGGCAGTGCTAAGGGGAACAATGCTATCTCTAAATAAGCCTTCTACAAAATAAGCCAAACATGTTCTGCTGTGATATCCAGTGGCAAGATTTCAGGGGAAAACAGAATAAGCAACCACATTACAACTCACCGTGGAAGAAAGCAGACCCTAGCTGTGGGAGTCCAGCAGGTAGTGAATCCACACACCTCTTTTCCTTCCAGCCTGGCTCAAAGTACATCAAACCTGAGTATTTCAACAGGCAGAATTGGCCCATCTGAGTTCAGCGCTGAAATCAGTTAATTCAGTGCTAAATGTACAAGCAGACACATCTGAACGGTTTTAATTCCGATGGGCTGCATACCAACTGCAAAAAAGGTACTGGCATGACCCCCAGTTTTGTAGCAGGAACCGCAGTTGGTGCAAAGCCTGCGAGCCCCAGCGATGTGGGGCTTGACTCAAACGAGCTTGCGATTGCTGACAGGAGCTGCCACCACAGCTCTGGACATCAACACATACCTTTCTCCAGAAAGCCCCATTGTGTGGCTCTGTTGACTGCTTTTTGAATAGAACAGGAACAGAGGGATGACGTACACACCTAAAAACACTGAAGTGGCATTGAGGAAGGAATCAGGAAGAACAAGGGAGAAAAACAGCAAGATGGAGGAAAGCCATCATATTCCCTCTCCTTACCGGCTGCAGCTAAACTATCATAGAATCATGGAATCATAGAGTCATTTTGGCCAGAAAAGACCTTCAAGTGCATCAAGTCCAACCATTAACCTAGCACTGTCAGGCTCGTTCTGAAAACTGCCACAGAAAAGTCTGAAAAATGGAAGCTCTGGGCCTTGAATTTTGCCTTTTCAATTTCTGTCTCCTTTATCTTCTCTGCTAACAGAGAAACATTGTAAACTCCTAGATCCTGAAAATGTACGTTCTGGGCCCTTTCCACACCTTACAATACACAGTGAAGATAGATTATAATGGGGAAGAGGGAGAGATAGCCAGGCAAGGAGAAAACAAAGTGAAATAGAGAATAGTTGTTCTTCTTTCCCCTGATCAGCTTTCATTTCCCTTTGTTCATCTAACATTGAGCCAAACTAAGCCAAAGGAGCTGCCGTGCTGGGCTACAAGATTGATGGCTGCAGGCAGACTCCACAGTGAAGAGACGGATGACTGGTCATCTCCCCCGATGCACTGAGAAACATCCATCCTTGCAGCCGTGCTGAGCCCATTTGTGCTCCTTTTGAAAAGAGAGATAAACACGGGCAGCCGGAGGCACCTGAGTGTCCTTCTCCCTCGGAAGGACACAGCCATACTCCTCTGGGCTCCTTGAGAAGGTCACTCTGTCCATCCCTGAACATCTGGCTGTGGGATTTGGTAACTCCCTCCCTCCCCCAGCAATCATCCGTCTATTAGAGCACAGCGCAGGTCGGAAGAAAATGGTGAAGACAATGGTGTGACAACCTCATCAATCTACAGCTACATGCTTGGCTATTTAGTTTTCTTTACGCTATTCCTAAATGGGGGGTGGAGGGGGGAGAGAATTGCTACTGGTATGAAAGAGTGAGTTGTGGAAATGGCAACATGGATTGGAGTAAGTCCTTATGACTATTAAAATGTTGTGCATGTACTAAAGCAGTAGGGAACTAATTAAGATTCAGGATTGAAAGACAAAACAAAAAAGTTGGATGCACTCTGGTTCCATCTGTAGCACTTGCTGAGAGTTCAGATGTATTTAGGGCATCATCTTCAGGAGACAGAGGTTAATTTTTTTATTTTGCCCATTCAGATGTTAACAGAAAGCTCCCCGGAAGTATATACTGTAAGTATACTTATAGTGCAAATCCTGGTATAGCAGCTTCAGAGACACAAAGCACTTAATCTTGACTCCTTTCCATTGAGTTAATAGTGTCTTTGTCTGCAGATACTGTCCTGGTCTACAGCACTGCTCACAGATACAGCCTCTGTGTTTCCAGTTCTCCTGCCGTGCTGCTACCTCGCCTAGGCAATGAGCATTACATGGCAGATGTAGCCACAGCATCATTTACAAGTACGGCGTCACTCTAGAAATTCCTGTAAGTATGAACCTCGCTTTGTCAGAGCAGCACATATCTGTATCTGTGTCACAGACATTGCACCAAGGAAATCATGAGAAGATAAAAGCATTCACCATCTCTCAAAAACACAAAGAAATAAGTTACTTGCTGGAAGTGTTTAAATGTAATTTTAGCACTCTGTCTGAGCCAAGCTTTGAAAATGTTCTTTTTATTCCCATCATGCAGTGCTGTTTATTTTAGGCCAATAACAAAGGGTTTTTCACTACAGCTCTGTATGATATGTACACTATATTAATCATGAACATATGTGTTGCTAGGACATCAACCCCACACTTCCTGAGGCAATAACATGCATTCAGAAGTGCATCATTTCCATCAAAAGGAGTAAAGTTCTCATCTTTTCTTCTACATCAAGAACCATAGCTTTAGCTGATGGAAATTGCTACTCTCTGTAGGCTTTAACAGAACTGTACCTACCTACCACAGCTAAGGTCCCAGCCCTAAACTACCTTGTTTGTTTAAGGGGAACCATGCTCCAAGTGCATTCTAAGTGAGATCTCTGGTCTGGAAGACATCGCACAGAAAAGCCACATCCACCAATTCCATTCTTAGTTCCCCTCCAAACGTACATTACATTGACCCTCTTTCCCCCAGAGAGTTCACTATTAGGAATGGACACCATGGCAAACACCAATGGTGCCAGAATCCTGAAGCATAAAATACCTGTAATAAACTATTAGGCAATCAAATGCAAAACGCAGGGAATATTGAAATGTATTGTAATCTAGTGAAAACTTACTTAACATCTCTCAGGTACAAGACAACTATCAGGTTGTAAAACATTTAGTCTAGAGAATGGGAATGACAGACTGAAGACTTCCACCAAGGAAGGTGGTGGGAGGTATGGGGATGTGGGAGGGGAAGCCATCAGTCTCTGTTCTACTCTCAGCAAATCTGTAAAGCTTGGCTTGTAAGATTTCAAACTAGACTTTACATTAACATTTATTGCTCATTCCTTCATATTACCCACCAGAAAAATATCACCTGGTATAAATTTTATAATATTTCAGACTACAAAACAATTTCATTTGCTGTGTGTCAGGAGAACAATGAAATTGAATAAAAGTTTTTTTTTTAAATCATATAGTGAATGTAATGATATTCCATAATATCTTTCCTATTTTTTGTTAACTTTTTCTTCTATAAAAGAGTGTGCAAGTTCTACTACACAGTTGACCAGTAGCCCAATGACTTTATTGGGCTCTATCTTGCAGGATGCTGAGTACCAAACCTGCAAGTCTGGTCCAACCCAGTAGTTTACATGTGGATCCAATTTTAAGCATATGACAAGTCCCATTAATTACAAAAAGATCACTCATGTTCTTAAAGACCAAGCTTGGGTTCTTTCCTTGTGTGGGGTTAGACAGCTTGGCATCTTACAAGACTAAGCCCTGGGGATTTGATCCTATAAACCCTTTTTCACGTGATTACCAGAGAACTCCCAGGATTGCTCACATGAACATACAAAATAGGTGCAGTGAATTAGATAAAACATACCCATTTCCTATGACGTTGTGTCCAGTACTTATATCTAAACTACTCTCGTGCTTCACAAAAATCCCTTTGCCGATGCAGCCTGTATTTTTCAGGCAGCAGTACGGGCCACGCGGAGAAAAGTGTGAGGAGGTTTGTCAGCAAAGCCGTTCGGGTTCAGCTCCAGCTTCCCAGCGACCCCTCCCCTTGCCTGGGAGCTGATGATTTGCACCCTGGGGGAAACCAATCTGCTGGGTTCCACCATTTCCCCAGGTACCATCCCCTGGCGCTTCCCCAGGGGTTCCCACACCCTTCCTCCTGACAAGCCCTGAGGGAACTGCTGGAGCAACCCACTCCTGGGGCCGCCCACGCCGACTTGGGGAGCACCAAATCACTCTTTCAGAGCCACCTGTTCTCCCATCCTTGGCTCACCTGCAGTCCCTTCTTTTTACGGTTAAATCTGCTTATTTCAGAAATACATAATCCTGATGGTTTCTTACAAACAGAGATGTTAACTTCGTAGTAAGGGGATAAATCCCACAGCATTTTACCTCTCCAGTAGGAACAATATGTCTCCTAGAGACATGGCTTTCACAGTCAGGCCTTGGCAGCTTAAGAGGCACATGCTGAAAAACCTCTTCCCAAAGACGCATCCTAGCAGCCAGATGTAGGTCAAACACACAGTAGCCAAGAAAAGTCAAAGAACAAAACAACGGGCTGGATAACACAGAAAGGGTGGCGGCACCACAAGCAAGCTCCCTCTCAACAGCCCGGGTATTTCAAGCCCAGGCCACCTCAGCCGCCTGAGCCCTCCGAGTTTTCCTCATGTCTTGCAGGTTGAGCCCCAAGAGATGACCTGCAGCCACACTGTAGAGGCCCTGAGGCGTTCATCAGCACAACTCATTCCTTCCATTTAATGGCCTACTGTAGTGACCAAAACATTTTTCAAAATGGCCTGGCTTCAAAGTGATCATAACTCTATTTTCACAAATATCCTAAATGCAGCTGAGACTACACACCAGTGGAAAAATCACCTCTAAGTGGCTGCATTGCTTCTGAAATCAAAACAGCCTTGTGGCTATGGGTCACTGCACATGCAGCCTACATTCCCACTCTCAGGGAGGAGACACGGAGAACTCAGAGAGAGATTTAACAGCTTCCAAAATTGGCTTATGTTGTTCAGTTGCTACTTCTGCCTTAGCCTGATGACTAGAGCCAGAGCGGTCTGGCTTCAATGGGCTTTTGATGAAAACCCGGAGAGATTCCAAAGCCCAGTGGCTTCTTCGCGCAGCTTTCTCCTAATTATGCAAACTGGCTCAGCCACACAAGAACCAGGAGTAATCCCAGGTGATTCATACGAGCAATCTTCACTAACCAACACAGTTCTCCTGCTACAACTATGCACATAAAATACTTGTAGTGGCCTGTTCCAGATCCCACAAATGAAAGAGAAACTATTTACACAAAGTTAATCCTGTAAATTCTAGCAGCATGACTGTGGAGTTAAGCAGCAGAAAAAGTGTTTTTGTTTTCTTGACTGGACTATTTATAGAATATTATTTATTTTCCTAGAAATGAGTGTGTTTTATTTCCATACCTGCAAAATCATTAGATCCCATTTGGGGGAAAATACATATTCGCTCACATCTTTGAACCTTTTGAGCTGAATTAGTCTAAGAATTTGCAGCTTATCACACGTAACAATACCCAGCAAGAACAGTGCATGATCTGAAGGAGAAGTTATCACAACCCTGGCAGCCATGACGTGCAGAAGGCCAGCTCATCAGTGACCAAAATAAAGCAAGAAGAGTTACACTGTGAAAAACTTGAGATATCTTTCTAACACACTGGACAGCCAGCCTCGCAGAAACTAGCCCAGCAATTCACCTACGGTGAGACTCCTTATTTGTATATATGGGTGTGTAAGAAATTACTTGTTTTTCATCACCATCCTGGTACACATAAGCCCAGGTTTTGCACCAGAGCTGCTACACTTTCATACCAGTTTTGCAAGGCTTCTTGCTGATGGCCAAAACATTTAATAGTGGCACTTGAAAGGCCTGGCAAGTGGCACGCTCTAGTCATACATTCCTTTAAATAAAAAGGTCTTCTCTACCCTTCCCAAATTCTCTAGAAAGATTTATCAACTATCTGTTAGGCACTTCTCTGAGACAGACAAATGAAATCAATGTTTTAGCACCTCCGTTTTACACACTGAGAAGCTGAGAGAAAAAGATCTATTGCATTGTCCCTGGTGCTGTGTGGTCCTGCATGGGGTACAGGTGATGCAAGTACACAATAGTGGGGCAGGACATTAAATGTGGAGGTTGGCACCTCTACTGCAGACTGGAAACGGGACAAAGATACTTCACTGCAGGAATTCTACACCATGATTCAGTGTCAGTGAATACATGCAGAAAGGGGCAGGTTCTCTGGTATTCTTAGTGCCACAGAAGAAAAGGGAAGGAAATTTTATTTGGCCAGAGATTTGGACCAGCAAAGGTCCCCATTGCAGGAAGAATGTAAAGGTGGTGGATGAGATGGAACAGAGTCTGGTTAGATATGTGTGTAAAAGGAAGAAGCTGGTTCACAAGGAGGTTCCACATTGATGAGTTTTCTCTTGGGGATAGAAAGTCTCTTTTTATAACCCAGTCGTAGCTGGATGTGTAAGTGCCACAGAGCAGCAGCTCTCGCCTCTGGTGCCATGTCCTGCTGTGAACAATCTGAAGGCAAGAAAAGTGGAGAATTGGAGCCTACTGTTTTAATTCAGTAGCACTGATGGATTCATCTGTAAGATGCAGGCTTAGCTGATGAACAAACATCTACTTAAATTTAGGCCAATATTTAGGTACTTTGCTGGATAAGAAGCCAAAAAGAGAAGACTCAGCAGAAATCAGTATTTATTTTGGTATAAATAAAAGCTAGAGCTGGTAAAAAATTAATTTTCCCCCTATTCTCATGAGAGGTTCCCAATTTGCTAAAGAAATTATAGAAAAAAAACAGTCGGGGTGTTTAGGGATTCCTGCAGCCATGATTAATGTTGCCTTTTTCTTACACAGAATCACAGAATGTTAGGAATTGGATTGAAATTTCCTATCTAGCCCTATAAAAACAAACAAACAAACAAACAAAAACCTTGCAGCATCTCTGCTCCCAGATTCGGATTCACAATGTAAAGCTTCAATTTATTGCAAAGTGCTACAGAAATGTGACATGTACATGATAGACTAGGATTCAGCATGGCCAGTGTGCAGATGTGCACTGTAACACATCAAATGAGAACTGAAAATTATCCACCCTCCCTGTCACAAAAAGTTAAGTACTTTTTTGTTTTCTTCTACATGAGGTGCCAAAAATAAAGATTGATGGGAGTGGGTGAAAATGAGATCTGCTCTAGCTCAACCAGAAACTACAGGATCCATGTGGAATCGCTCAGCAAAGTTATTTGACGTGGGTCAAATATGAAGCTCATCATCATCCACACTCTGTGATGCTGAGTTATTTGACATTTGACCTGATATTTGCCTAACACTTGACCTAAATACACTGCAGGACTGTTGCTTTGGCACCACCTACCAAAACCAAATCCTGTTTCTAACAAATAATAATTTAAAAACAGGCTCTTCCTGCCGCAGAAGAGTATCTGTTAAGAAGTAGACTTGTGGAGCAGGCTCAGTCCCTCTCCTACCCTCGTTTTGCACCCACAGAGTCCCACCATTCTTGGAGAGGTACCTTCTGACGGACGGTGTTTCGGGAGGGCTGGAGTCAGGTCCCAGCCCGGCTGGTAACCCACCACTGCCGGCTGCCCCTGCCTGAGGAGCACAGCAGATGTGCAGAGCCCATTGCCAACTAAACACCTGGCAGGGAGAATCAGGCACGTGAGGGAAAAAAAAAAAAAAGTATTTAAAAAAATAATCCTAAAACCCGTGATATTTGAAAGTACTGTAGAATATATTTTAAAAGATGAGCGTTATTTTAAAAGCTAAGTACTTCATAATGCAGAAGTACTCAACGAAAAAGCAGATTTAAAACAACATCTTAATTTCAACATGTTGGAGGGAAGACAGCAAAAGTCACAGGAGTTGATAAACAGCTATTAAATTCCATCTTACATGAGGAATCTAGACTAAGTCATCAGAGAACAAAAGTTGCTCCTGTCTGCTGGTTGTAATGTCACATCTGCCCCAAATTTAGGTTTCCTGACAGCAAATGTTTACAAAAGCCATGAACAATTAAATAAAATTAATTCAGCTCTACAAAAAGGTATCTTGGGTAAATCCACATCTGCAGAATCTGAACAAGCAAGACATTGATATTATAGCCCCCTTCAGGAATCTGAATTCTGCAGAAATACTCTTATTTCACACCAGAATTATTCTCCTAGTTTTGATCCTAAGACAGTGTTAACGGATATTAGAGAGGAGCCGTAGCCAGTAGGTTTGATAATACAACAGGAACCTAACCTTTAATCACAGAGAAGTTTCCACATATACTATAGAGTAGCAAAACCTTTCGTTAAGAAAAGATGTGCCTTTCTTTACAGTGCTCATAGCAAAACAACACTGCTGTCTCATAGTACTAAACAAGAACCAACGTGTGCTTGTGTAGAAATTGCTGAAATCAGAAGTGAAACTAGTCAATATTAATTGGCCTATCTGAGAAAAAATATAAAATAAATTCTCATTAAATTAGTGGTTCGAATTATTTTTAGATTCTAATATCTTTGAGTGACAATGGAATAGCAACCAGAGAAAGAAAAAAGAATACGGAACTCAGCAGAACTGAGCTCTTTCTGTGTTCTTGGGTTCGATTTCCAGCTCTACCGTGAACATTCATTTAAACCTGCATGGCAGCAGTTTATTATCTTTGTCACTAACTTCTCCATTTTGGAAAAGTACTTCTTTTACTATATTTTCTATATCTGGATTGTAAGATCTGCTATAGTACATGACTATAGTGGAGAGTATAAGAAGCCTTCACCACGACTCCCAGGATGATGATCTAACATGCTGCTTGAGTCTCTAGCTGCTATCATACCAGTGATACTAATGTGAATTCTGTCCTTTGCTTTTTAATTTCACCTTAACTTTATCTTGGTGAAATGCCCCACCTTAAAGAGCAGTGACCTCCACAGACATGCTGAGCATCTTCCACAAGAGGTGGGGGCACTCATCGCTTCCCGGAAGAAACACAGTACCTTGTACAATCAGATGCAGTCTGTACAAGGTAAAACGAGATGGTTGAAAGAGGAATAGCTTATCTGGAGAGATCTCGACCATTCATCCACAAGCACACTTACATAGGTATACCCGATATGTCAGATTAAAAACAGATCAGGTTTAAGTGGCATCTAAAAATCTGTTTCCAGTAGTTTTCTCAAAAAATTCTACCGTGGTTCACCATGGCAAATGAAAAATACTTTTGTTTACTTTTACCTCTTCAACAGCTGTTTGGTTTTTTTTTTAAAAAAAAAGCCACTTCTATAGTTCAGCTGAACAGTAGGCTGCCCAGAAACAATCAACAGGACAGACACCAGCACAGGACAGACACCAGCTCATTCTCACCAGAGCAGCGGCACACACAAACTACTCCACACCCTCCAAGTGGGTGGGAAGGCTGCAAGACCTCACTGTTGGCTTTCAGTCCAAACCCAAAGGACAGCCATGTACTGAGACAAAAGTGTTCCAGTCATATGCTTTACACTTACACAGCACATTAAATAAAACCTCTCTCTGTCTGTATGTACATACCTATATTTAGCTATCTTGCAAAACTGAAGCAGGACACTACCAATTTAAACTCCACCAGAGTTTTTAGCCATACACACCCTATCTGTTCTCATCTGCATAGCTGCAAAGCTTGGGTAATACCTGACTGTCAGCAGGGTTTACTGTAGGTAATACCACTTCCACAATACTGATACCTGACCCAACACAAAATCATGATACCACCCAATACCACAAAACCACTAAGTACATAGCACAAGGAGCAATTAAGGTTTCCAGGGGCCTCAGGTGTAATCAGGGATCTCTCTTCCATTTCTAGCACTCATCTTTCCAGCTCCTCTGATATTACTGAGGGCCAGAACCCTACTGCTTGCCTTCATGGCACCTGCAGCTCAAGGTGGCGACCGGAGAGTTGGTGATTCTCCTTCTTCTCCTGTTCCTCTGGAAGAACAGGCGATCCAGCCCAGTCCCACCTCTCCCTCACCCACTCCCTGACCCACAGACCTCCCACGCACAGCAGCTCTGCTCTGCTCTTGCTCTTTTACTGACCAGGAGAACAACCAGCTGCTCCACACTGAAGTGCCACACTAATACCACTGCCCAGTTCTGCAGAGAATGAAGGTTGCCCATACTTAGTTAAACAGAAGTCTAATTTCATGAGTATTATGAGAGTATCAACACCTAATAACTTTAGCACTCTGTACCTAGAAAATCACAGTATTAGCATCAATATACTTGAGCCATAAGGCTTGGTTCTCATGATACGAATGTATCACCAAAAGATGAAGATCATCCCATGTGAAAGTAAATGTCAGGAATCCTTAGTGTCATTCCTAAAGGTCTGGTAATAGTACTGACTGTATTGTCACTGAAGCAGTTATTGTAAGTAAGTTTTGGCAACACTTTACTTCCACCGCATATCTGTTGGATAGCCTACAGGATGGAAAAATGCTTAAAATCAGTATTAACATGAACATTGCTAGAGCCTTGATCAAACAACGTTGCTAGGGCAATCCATGCACATAACTCTGAGTACAGTGGCACGGGAAAATAGACATCTAAAGGATGCATCAGCAACACCTGTTCCAGTGTTTTGATCCCTACAACTTTGACTGTAACTGTTCTTAAAACCAAATGTTTCCACTTGAAACTAAATAAAAGCAACACACCGGGACAATAAAAAGTACCATGTTCTGTTATGAAGCAAGTAGCAACTGACCCCAAGAAAAGCATTGTAGTGCACCGTTATAGACCGTTGGAGCATGATTATTTTCTTCATTAGGTTTTGGTATTACCAAATATGAAACTCTTACTCACTGAGCTGTGTCACGCACTACCTAAACCAGCAAGGTACCAACACTGCAAAAGTAGCTTGTGACTGTAAATACTATATTATTACTAAATGATTTATTATACCCTTGAACAGGTAGCATGAAAATATTTTGATTCTATTTACTGACCAGCTGATGACTAGCTACAGCTTACCAAAACAAAAATCCTAGGTTTGAGTATCTCCCGAATTATGGAGAAGTCTTGAACTTCTGGATACAACATATGGCTATGATGAGCCACTCCAAAAGCCCAGATGCAGCCAAAACAGGTATCCACACCACCTGGGGCTGATCTCACCGGCTGCTGGATTGGCAACTTTTGGACCTAAGATCCAAAGCTGTTTGTTACAGCGGCAGTCTTACAAGAAGTACTTCTGAACAGCTAACAAATGTAAAACATACTAAAACTGAGGCTAGGTCCTAATTTGGTGATGTAGAATTGCATTGCTTGCCTATGTTATGTAACATATAACCAATTCAACAGCCTCCTATATAAATATCAGGTGATCGCACAAGAACCCAGCACAAGCACTTTCTGGCTGCTGAGAACAGCTCTAATCCATCCATCCATTACTAGGATGTTCAGGACCCAGGTGAAGTGAAACAACGGAACATTTAGATTGGTTTTCTTCTGAATTTATTTTAGGTGTCCTACAGTTGTCATCTATGTGCTTTTTAAGGGATTTTAAATTGCCATATATTTGCCTCACAGTCACCTAATGTTTAACTGAGGAATAAAGAGGCCAGCAGTAGGTAGCTTCCTAGTTCATCATTAAGCTTTATCACGGTGTCCCCCTCCGAAACATAGAGTATTTCTGCTGACCATGTTGAAAATAAATTACAGTACGTTTTTCTCAGATTGTCAAAAGCCACCCTTAAATGGCAATCCAATGTTTTCCACAGGTTTTATACTTTCAAATCAGAGAAGGGAAAAGTCCCATTTTGGGCTAGTGAATCCATTCTGGATATGCACAGATGGAGTCAAATTATGTTGTGGTGTAACTGATAAGGAAAGTTAATCACCAGATAGAAATTGGCTGGAAAATAGATTTAAATGGCAGAGCAATATAACTTGCCTTACTTGGCTGCCACTGGCAATGCAACAAAAGCAGCACTCTTGAGATGCAGAAGAGATGTTTACAGCAGGGAAAACAACACAGAGACAGACATGCTGAGGTCTCTTTATCTGATAACTTTGTGGTAATTGCCTTTCACGCCCTCCGGCATGTAAGATGTGCTAATTTGGCATTCAGTGAGCACAGCAAAGAAACACAATGCAAACAAGACAGAAACTCCACACTACTGCTTTACCTGACTAAATTACCAAGGCACAGCAGTGTTTGCATCATCACAAAGTCTGAGGTAGATATTTCTATGGGTCAGTGTCATCCTCTTCCTAGAGTCCAGTCTCATTCCCATCAGTGTACCTGACTGACCTGACCAGCTCTTTCTGAGCAGCTCTGCTGTGAGGTCTGCTGAGGTCTTTGCTGGCTGAGATTTCGCCCTTGGTTTGAACCCCAGCTGAGTGGTTACAGGCATTCCTTCCCCCTTCCAACTGTCTGCTGACATCTCCTATATTGAAGACAGGGAGCCTTCAGAAACTGTTTTTACCAAAATCAACATTTTGATCAACATCAACAATTTTGCCTCTGACTTTGTGGGGCTTGGAACTTGTCTCTATCACCTCTTTCTCTGTCTTCACCAACTACTGCATAGAAGCAAAGTTATCAGTACTGCTGAGCACAGCTCAGTTCCCAGACACCTTCTTCCGTCAAACAGGTTTTTAAAATATTTTTAATTTACATTTTGGGCTTTTCTCCTGTACTTTTTACACTGACAGTGTCTCGCCTCTTAAAAACCACATACAGCTGTGAGTACGTGTGTTCCCTCTTTCACATGGTAGCTGACCCACAAGACAGCAAGCCTTTATTACTAACTGCAGGGAAGAATACACAACACCACGCTCTACCTGACACAGCTGTAGATGCTCTGCTCTGCTTTAGAGTCACTCATTCAGCATCCAGACTCATCCCTTCACTTAGTTTAATTGTGAGAGAAGAGTATCAAGGACAACAGGAATGAAAGAAGAACAGACTAAAGTACACATACAGGCATACACACATACGAAAATATGGCATATGCTCTAAATTCTATTTTTGCTGTTTATAATCTGGTCACACTCCTGGTCCCCAGCCCCATTATGAAAAATCTTATCAGTGTACTGTTCCACACTCACAGTGGTCTTTTTCACAAAGACAAGGCAGCAGATGCCAGAGTGAGATTTTGTGTTAATAACACACTGAGGCAAATGATTAGTAACCTATTGATCCTTTACATCCTTATAAATTTGATAATAGAGGCTAACATTCACCCAGGTGGAAGGCAAATTCAGCTCCCATTGCACTCAATGCAAGTGGTACACATTTCTGTAAGGGATGAGTTGAGTGCACAGGGTTTGGTGGTTATTGTCAGAGCAAATCAAGTAAGATGCAATGGATACAAAGAGGAATGGTCGGAGAAGGACAAAGATAAAGCCCGAAGTCTAACTAACTGCCAGGTTTGCATGTATGCCAGCTGATCCACAACATAGACAGGAGAGAGAGGGGCAAACAAATACTTACCAGGCTTAATTTCCAGCAGCTTCAGCCTGGAATCCTCAGGGGGGTGCAAACGCCTCTTTTTGCGCCAGCAACGTGCTGGGTATGTGTACAGCTGACCTGGGGCCAGGCCTGAAGATTAAAGACAAAAAATAAATATTATCACAAGCACTGTCTGTAGCATCTTTGTTCTTGCCCTTCTGGTGTTTCCTTGTTAGAAGGTTCAATCCTGCAAATCGTGAGGCAGAACTACATACTTGAGTGCTCCTGAGACTCCTCAGCACCTCTTGGTATCAGGCCTACAGAGCATCTAGGTCTCACTTATATACTTCACTCAGCTCACTGAAACCAGAGCCGCACATAAATAATTTGTAATATCTTCAGGGTAAATAGAATTTCAGACTCTCCTGGGTCACAGGGGTGATGCCTCCTCCATGGGCAAAGAAAGCCCCTTGGGAGAAAAGATATGAAGCTCCAACATGCAGATCGTAAGGCCCTGATGCACAAAGCAGATCAGGATATTTGTGTCTTCCTAGCAGCAACAAACCAAGATCCATGAGGTCTGGCTATCTGGACTCTGTATTATTCGTTTAAATTCTGGACTTTTGTTTGAAGACAGATTCTTCTTTCTTGTTATTACTTCTTAATGCCAATATCCCAAATGAGGGAGGAGACACAGCAGCATTGTTTATATTACTGCATGCTTCATTGAATCACATTTGGCATTGCTGGCTTCTGAGCTGCCCTGGTTCTCCTGACAGACACCCTTTAGCCAATGCCCAACCTACGCTTTGCTCTCCTGTATTCAGAACACAGCTGGGCTTCATGAATACATCGCTAGCACAGGCACAGGAGCACACTGCCAAGGGCTTCCAAGTATCCTCAGCTGCCCCAGATACTCAGGACGCACAGAAATACCCAGCAAGACACAGAAAAGGTAGAAGGATGCCATCCTCTCCCCTGCTTCCCCTGCCCTCTCCATCCACCAATTCTGCTTTGGCTCTTCTGTCCTTCTGCTGTTGCTGTTAGTCTTGAAGGGGCTACAGAGCACAACCGCAATTCCAGACTCATTGCCCGTAGAAAACACGTAAGACCACACAAGACAGAGGACAGCAGTGGTGTTACCGTGTCTGAAACTGTGCCAACAGCTGGACAACAGTAAAGGCAGTGCCAGGAAAGCAGAAGAGCTCAAGGGCAGCAGGATGGCCCAGGAGTTCTCAGCCACCCCTTCTGGAGCAGTCAGGCAGGTGTACCAGCTTGGGAACAAAACTGAACCAAATGAGCATAATGATAAAAAGCAATACCCTGATATTTGGGAGGAGGGGGGAAGACACAACAAAATTATTAACCTCAAGGGAATGGGCTCATCAAATTCTGCAAGAAAAGCCTAAGCTCCTGATTTGAAAAATTTCAACTGTTAGGAATGCCAGTTCAGATCCCAGCACTTTTCACATACTTCCAGGGCCTTGGTGCATAAACAGGGCATCTACAGCACACTGCCTGGGTACGGCCAAGCGATGGAGTATTCACAGAGGTCCTGGTTATACCAGGGCACAAAGTGCTACTGGACTGAGGCTTTCCACACCTTTCTTTCGTTGCTGCACAGCTTGCTAGGCATTATGCCTACCCCAAGAAGGATACATTTCAGAGTGGGGCGGTCAGGACTGGTTTGGGAATAAAAATGATAATAACTAGCACTTCTGCAGTGTTCGGACACACTCCTTCATAGCACTTTGCAAACATTAACCACTGCAAACAATTGCTATTATGGTGAGACGGATTGTGCCTGACTCTGATGTGAGTCATTAAAGAGGTGAAGGCGAGAAGCCTCACCCTTTCACAGCAGCTCCTGTGCAAGAGCTCACAACATTGAAATGACAGTTGCTAGAGCAAAGCAATAGGACAGAATCAGCTCCCCATTACACGAGCCCCCACAGGAGAGTCATTTGAATGAAATAAGCACCACAGCTTCGAGCACTTGTCCCAGACAGAGGAACAATGATCTGCTGCAGTTTTGAGGGAGTATCTGTTAATGTGGGTTCAATTATGGAGCACTCTTATACAAAAAAGCAGTCCTGGATTCAGCCAGGACAGTGAAAGCTGACCAAAATTGCTGAAAGCCCGACAAGAAACAAAGCAGGTATCCTTGAAAAGAAAGAGGTGGGAAAGTCTCTTCCCTAGAGGGCCTACAGCCCACTCTAGGTGGCAGACAGATCAATAAGAGATGGATGATCCAACATCCATCTCTGCTCTCCTTGAGGGAAGCTCTCTGTTCCTATACACAATACCCTGGCTCATTAATACCCAGCCATCCAATGAACTTAAAACATACACCAGACCTTCGCTTGATCCAAACCCACCAAATGCTACCATCAGCTCTCCACCCTGACCCCCATCTGTCACTCTGCTGGCTCACATTAAGTATGGATCTTTGATCGCTTACACAAAGGCGGAGCAACAAGGAGAGGGTCGGTTCTGGACTTTGACTCCAGCCCCTCCGCAGTTGATCTTGCAGTGCATACGGAAATAATGCAAATACAGACCTTACCGCCTTCAGTCATGCCTCAGTTGTCTCTCCCTCTGGTGCCTTATAGGGCAACCAGAGAAGGTTCCAGCCATTTGTTTACAGAGGAAATAGCAGAACCTGCAGTTAGTTATGTTGTTTATCTCATTAGTGTAGGAGAGTCATAACTCAAAGCTGGTGTGAAAGGCCGGGGGAGGGGGAAAAAAAGAAGGAGGGAGTTACGTGCAGTATTGTGTGAAATTAACCCTGAACTCTTTATCATGAGATGCTGTTTTCTGACTCCTTTAACAAAGAGGACAGCAAGAAACCAGGTTAATATGCTGAGATTCTGACTCTCCTCTCTGTTTTTCAAGCCCTCTGTATGTGAAAAGAGGTCCTGGAGCTTTGCAATTGGTCTTTATACAGTTTTTCAGGTTAGGGATAGTAAATGGCAGTGAACACAGAACACAAGGCAGACACCAGGGTGGCTGGCAGAGAATTTTCAGAGCCATTCAGTATGGGCATAAACGCATTGTGCACAGCCTGAAAGCAGGCATGCCAGAAGGGTAGAGGGATGTTTCGACCCACCCTAATACTACTAGAAATAGATGATGCAAAGACACCCAAGGGAGCACTAAATGGGCTAATAAAAATGAAGAAAGACGAGTAAAAATGAGGGAGGAAGGCTGCTCTGTATTGATTATTTTAATTCAAACTAACAAAGGCACCAGATTTGGTGGCCAATGCAGATGCAGGAGGCTTGTTGCACTTAAGCCTTTCCGCGAAGAATGTTCCACCACTAGTCCCCACTGCAGTCCTGCAGGAGAAATGCCACTGATCCCCTTTTGCAGGGGAAGCTGCCAAACAGTTCACTATCAGAAGTAAGGAAAGAAAGATTCGCACAGTGAATTCGCTCAGGGTAGTCCAGAGAGCTCACGGCTGAGAAAGGCAAACATTAAGACATCTTGGTTCCTGGTGTGATGACGAAACAGTTTTATGATGGTTTCTTCTGTAAGTGCAGAGACACCAATGAGACCCACACAAGACTATCTATGTCTCTCTTTATAGCAGATGCTTTTGCAAAACATTACCTGTGGATACACTGGATGTATACCTGCTTATGACTGCATTCAAATGGATAAAAATAGCAGCACCTTATTCATAACCAGATGTTACAAGAATATAAATTCCTTAGGTAAATGGATTAACAAACAAACAAAAAAAAAGAAAGCTATCTTTGCCTAAGCATCATCTCTTAGGAACGGGGTATTTTCAGCTGAAACAAAAACCCAGCTGTGGTCATGAAGCAACCTACAAAAGAAGGGTTAGCCCAGAACCTCAGACAACTCC
The DNA here is from genome assembly GCA_013399365.1 of Pampusana beccarii. Lineage (NCBI taxonomy): Eukaryota > Metazoa > Chordata > Aves > Columbiformes > Columbidae > Pampusana > Pampusana beccarii. Next base: position 217,011 of record VWYH01004583.1, read on the forward strand.
CAGCTTGTAAACCACATTCAGTGGTCCCAGATTACCCCAGTAATTCTGGCAGCTGAAACATTCTCAGGGTATTTTTAACACTGGTAAAACACCTGTTGCCCCCTGCACCAGAAGTGGCTGTATTTTACTATAGAAAGATTTCTCTGATAGTACTGCAAGACAATACTAAATCTACTTTGGATATTTTAGGAACAGGAGCTGTGCAAGGATTCTTCTCTCTCAAGGATCCTGGGAAAGGGACAGGGAAAGTTTCAGCCAAGAAATTGCTTTCTTAGTCTGCCCCTAGGAGTGGAGGGAAATATTCTATGTGTTACTCCCACTCCGCCTCCTGCAAACTGGCCAGTGGAGGAGGTAAGAGCAGGCTGCACCTTCCCATAATTCCAGATCTGGAGTTTTGGGGTTTATTTCGGTATGGTCTACAGGAACTGACATATGTGCACATCGTGCTTCTGGTGCCCATGCACCCTAGCCCCCTCCCTACCTGGATTCTCTGGTCTGCACCGAGAAAAAAAAAAATAATAATAATTAAAAAAAAAAATATCTATATATATTTATATATAAACCCAGTTTGATGCTGTCAAAAAATCCATTCACTGAGCTATGGTGGGATGGATACTGAGCCATACTCTAGCAAAATTCCCCCTGGGGTTCAGGAGGACTTTCATCTGAGTAGTATCTCCAGTCTTCAGACTGGTCTCTGTCCTTTGCCTTTCAAACAAGGATTTCAGATGGATTTACTCTAACAAAGGAAAGAGTGACCAAAATCTACAAAAGTAACAGTGCTCTTTCCCCCTCAGCTTCACTGAGCTTTGGAACAGGCATTAGCCAAAGCTCTTTAAGGACATATACCAACCTCTTTCTGCACCTGAGGAAACTTGCAGCTCCAGAACTGGTGTCCAAGTAACTTGTCCAAAGCAGAACCAGGAGTTATAGGTATTTTTCTAACCATCAGAACAATGTTCATTGCAATAACTGGACTCTCCTATTCTTCACTGTGGCTTTATGTCCTTCCCAATGTAATACCTTATGTTCAGCATTCATCTGAGAAACTCCCACCTCCACCTCTCCACCCTCAAGATAATACCAGTCCTGCTTAGGGAAGGGCATTGTGTCTTCTGCTACAGACTGGGATCAATAGCATTAAAAGAGCTACAGTGATGTAGCCTTAGAAACTACCACGTCAGGCACCTCTTTGGATAGAGAGAGAATAATTAGGATGAGCTCTCTGCAGTTACCAAAGGAAATCCCCCGCAGGCATAGAGGTTTAGGCAGCTTCTCTTCTGTGTGGCCTGTAGCAGGTTTGAGCTCCTATTAATTAAACCCCATGAGGGCTCAGCGGCCAGCCCCCCATACATGCGCATGCATACACAGACACAACACCACCGACCTGGTCCCCTGTGCCTCTTCTCCATCCAGATGTAGCAGTTGTTCTGAGCTACTCCAGTTTGTGAATCCAGGAAGGGAAGGCGGACGCTTCGCTCAGCACACAGCCGAGAGTTGTAGCTGCGACAGTGCTCGATTGCTTCTTTGTAGAACTGGTCCCCAAGTCTGCCAAAAGAGACAGGGCAGAGAGTAAGAAAGATCACACTGCCCCCTCAAACGAGACTAGGATAAAGGGGACGTAAGGTTGGTTTAAAAATGGACGAGCAGAAAAACTTTCCCTGAACCCACGCCAAGCTTGCTGACATGAGACACTGCCAAAGCAGATGATGCAGAAAGTGCCACTATAAGATCCAACTCTCAGGAACTGGACACAGATCTTTCCAGTGGTGGCATAGCCACTAAATGAGCAAATGATGCAACCACGCTGGCCCATGATCCTGGGTCAGGCAACACATACACCACAGCAACCTCATTCTATTGTTTCTCTTCCCCTGTAGTTTGTTCAGCAAATTCGGCAAACCAGTCATTTCACTTCTATGTTACAGCAACTCCTGCAGCATATTTTGAGCAACCAGAAAACCAGCCAAGTTTAGAACAACCTCACTCCAGCACTTCTGCCCATAAGAGCACAAGACATAGCCCTCATATTGTGTGCTTCTGCGGCATGAGAACACACCCCTTAACAACTAGGGCCATGTCTGCAATGGTCAGACTAGATATTTTGTCATAACCTTTCCAGAGTTTTCCACAGTCAAGCCTGAGGCACCAACAGCAGCAGGCTACAACAGCAACCAGTAAGATCCAGCATGCCAAATGCTGCTTTCCTCTGGAGCCCAGTGGGAGGAACAGTTCTAAAGACAATGTCACTTATTTCATAAATAACTGTTTGTTCAAAAATTCTGTAGAATCTCCAGCTTCCCTTGAGAAAGGTTTAAAAACTCTGCCTGCTGGAGCTTACCAGAATCCTCTCTCCAAATTTTTCTAAACAGGGAAAAGCATCAAAGTAGAGCAACCCTGAGGGCACAAGGAGCATTGCAAACTAGGTGGGCCACACTGCCGAACCTCATTCTTGATCTCTTGTCAAGGTGAAGTTCAGTCGTGACATGAATAGCTAGGAAAGCTACCCATTAGCAGGAAGTTCGTTAGAAAATAGGAGTAGAGTGATACACAGCATAACTTGCTCTGACTTGGATATTCATTAGTGTGCAACAAGAGTAGAGCATGCACAGCAAGTGAGCCGAAGGGATACATGCACAGAGACAAAAGAGGCTCCCTTTCCTGTTCTATTAATTGTTTTCCCTGCTACTTTTTTCGTAGGCACAATTGGCATTTAAAAAGTATAGTCTTCTTGCACACCTCTGAATATCAAATGAGTGCAGATTTCTCTGGCTTACCATCTGTGTCTTTTCTCTGACTCACAACTTTTAGGTCACTCCTCGGTTGCACCTTAGGGCCCATGGGATCCATACTCTTTTCCCCTAGGCTGTACTGGTCCAATATCCTCTCACTGAGAGAGGCCAACAGTAGAGGCACAGGGAAGAACACAAGAGCAGGACAAATACAGAGGGAGGTGCCTCTAGTTCCCCTTTGTCATTTCTAATGATTGAAACTTAACTTTCTGAAGTCTCAGGTTGCCCAATGGTTTAATAGACCTTGATGAGTCTTTCTTCCTTGAATTTATCCAACCAGCTCTTCGATCCACTTATCTTTTTCTTACCAAAAACGTTGTGGTGCGGTGAGTTCCATAACTGAAATACGGTACATGTGAAAAAGCATTTCCTTATGCTTGTTTTGAGCCATATCTCAATTAATTACAATTACAAGTCTGTAAGTCTCTCACAAAGCTTCCACTAGGTCATTTCTCTAACGGGCAGAGGGTATCCAGCATGCCAAGCCCCTGGATGTGGAACAAGCACAGCGGCTGGATGCTGGAGCCCACCAGCTTCCTGCTGGCCTCTGCCACCCAGCCGCTGCATTTCAGAGTGTCCCCAAGGGAAAGAGAGAAGGGGACAGCTCTACACAAGCAGGAGTTGCACACGAGAGTCAGTACATCCTTTGGCTGCAGAGACTTTCTAAGGGTTGTTCAGAGGTTTCATGCAGCAGCCAACACCTGTGTGAACATTGGTACCTCACAGCCCTGTCCCTTACCTGATGAGCCCCAGCTCTGGGGCAGCAGCCAGTGTGGGGATGGATGTTTGCAGGGATGTTTGTTTGCAGGGATGATGTCTGCAGGGCAGCTGAAGGAGAGAGCTCTCTGGGCTGTATCAGAGTGGAGGGCAGAGCTGAGGGCAGAGCCCATACAGCAGGATCCCTCTGGACACCAAATCCCCCGCAATGACCTCAAACCCCTTTTTCCATAGCCAGGCTGGGGGGGAGGGAAGGGGAGCAGAGGAGAAACAAAAAAGATAATCTGCACTACCATACAAAGAATGTGACTAGGAAGAAATGAAAGCTTATTAAAAGCTGTAATTAAAGTTGTACACTTGTGTAATCAAAGTCAGTAACAAGGAGACTCCAGTTGATCAAAGATGAACAGCTCTTTCCACAAACACTTGAGCTTCCACAGAGCTATGTCAGATTTCCCCTATATTAAGCCAGGGATGCTCGCTAACTCCAGGGAGTTTACTGGAAGGAAGAGCACAGCTGTGTGACAACAAACTGCCACCACTGCATAGGTTGTCTTCATGCTAAAAATTACTCCAGTCATTAGAATATGCACAGCACAAAGAATTCGTGTTAACAAAACCAATATATCTTAGCAACCCAGACATAGGATCTGGCTGGAAATGACCTCTGTTTCCACTTTCTTCTAAGGCTGAAAATAAGTATAAATCTTAGAATGCTAAATATTTGGCTTTAAATCACACTGTTAAGTAGGATATAAGATTAAATTTCGGATTTTTATGAGAGAGAAAAGGGGTTTTGAGATCCTAATGGCAGAGAAGCTACCGAGTTAATGGGTCAAATTCACTCTTGACACAACCTTGTCATCTTGCTCTTTCATTACATTTGTTTTAAAGATTTTAAATCTTTTGCCTTAAAGAAAATTAGTTCCGGAGAAGCACTTAGCCACCTCCATAGTTTAAGAAAGCTCGCCTTGGCTCCACTACAGTAAACACGATCAAAACCACCAGCCCCTACGTATTCACTGGAAAGGTCAGTATTGAGATACTGGGACCTTGAGGGCTTCCCTGACTTACATTTGGAATGGAATTTTTTTAAAGTGGCAAATAATAAAATACAGGAAAGTAAAGAAACAGTATTTCCTTATGACGGTCATATCTCAGTGGAAAACAGCTTTCCTGCAATTACTTTTGGATGGTTGGTTGTTTTGTTTTACCATTACTCTTTACTGGAGTGACTCTGACTTGTTCCAAATTTCAGGGGTTTTTATTAAAGTAACTTTAAACTTAGGTATTTTGTTGGTTTGTTTTCAGTGCTACATGTCCAAACACAGCATATTTCATCTTGCGCAGGAAAACCAGAAAGTATTACTGTAATCGGAGCAAAAAAAAGGGAAGTATGGTCCTATCGTGCTCATCACTGTGGAGTCACAGAGGTGGGACAAAGCCCAGCCCTCTCCCAGGAGCTTCACAATGGAGCTGGAGTAAGACTGGAGAGCACATGAGCTCAAATGAAACTCAAATGGATTGGGTGAATTTGAGCAAGCGAGATACACAAAGAGCAAAAAAAAAAAAAAGGCGGGCAACATTAATAGTAAAAAGTACAAAATGTGTCACAAAGATTAATTATCTGATGTTACATGCTTCATAGTTTTCCCAAACTGTGTTGCTATGGAAGACTTGCACTTCATCTCCTGAAAAAATATCTGTAGAAACTATGGGGAATTTCTGCATTATTTTTGTGAGAAGTATGTATGAGTCAGTGCTGTGCTGTGCCTGACTGCAAGGGTCAATCCTTCCCTTTGGACAGGGGAGTGAAATGTTGCACAGACTTGTCTAGATTGATATTAATGACACAAAATCATCAGCATACATGTAGATTTCAAAGACACTGTGGAAAAAAAATCAAGGGGCATACATGAAGAATTGCTGGCCAAGGAAGGTAAATCATACTGAAAGTAGCATAACTGGAAATACAGAATAAAGTTGTCAGCACACTGCAAAAAGCACACAGCATCTCAGTGCAAGGCCACAGGTGAAATCCAGTCTGCTCAGGATAGGCACTCCAGTGACACTCCTGGCACACACACAGGCTTTGCATTTACATTCCAGTGCAAGGATGCTAAAATAACCAGTTTCTGACTAACGAAAGCTCCCTGGCTTGGTAAAGAGCAATCTATGCTTTTACAATCTTCTGCAAGTCTGCATAGGAGGGGTACATGTTCAGTGGGAGTTAGGGGCTCTTTTTTGGTGAAAAAGAGGGGGACTGGCACTAAGCAGCAGGCTCAGAGCCACGGAAGGACAGCACGAACGAGGAGTGAGAGCTCTGAAAGATACCCCAGGCACCACCAGCCCCACGGGTCCTGGGACAGGGACGTGAGGCCGGTGCCATCCTGCGCAGCCTTGCAGGGAGTCACAGGCACGGGAGCGTGCTCCAGGGTGGAGGAACAGGCCCTGTGACTTTCATTAGGTCACTGTCCTTTTAAGTGTTAAGAAACTAAGGTTTTCTATCCTGGAATCACGTCAGCTAAACAATAAAGTCAGTGAAGAACAACTCTTCCCTTCTCTCAGCCTTTGTGTGCCTGTTCTAACTACACCGTAGGATTTCTGAGCAGACTCCGACTTACTGCTTTTTGGTACAGTACCTAGCGTCATGACTCCTCTGTCTAGGCATGCCTTAAACAAAACAAACAACAAACAAAAACAAACAAACAAAAACAAACAAACAAAAACCCAAACCAAACAAAACAACAAAAAACAAGAACTGGCCTGGCTTATAAGCTCATAAGTTAGCAACAAGGACCAAGAGCCTGGCTCTTCACTCCAGCTGCTTCAGGACGCTTGTTTCTCTGCTGACAAAGGGTCCTGAGGGGCCCTGAAAGCAGCAGAGCAGCTCTCCATCATGACTTTTCAGCCCATCCTGCAAAGTCCCGGAGATTCAAGTGCGCTACACTTTTTACAAAAGCTACAAAATGAGCAGAATCTAGCTCACCCCTCCTGCAGTGCCCACCACGTTTTAGGTTAGGATCCAGAGAAGGAGAGCGCTCACTGAAGACATATAGCCAGCCAAGCCCAACCATGATTACAGGCCCACATTGCCCCTGGAAAACTTGTCTAACGAAGAACCAGTCCTCCTTAAGTGCTGCTCTGAAATTTCCACCAGATCCTCTGACTATGAATCCAGATCATCTCCAGTTCCTGAGGCCAGGCCCATTTCTAGTAATTTCCCTCTAAAACCGTGCTCACTACATGACTAGGCAAGTAAAAAGCTGATAGCACAGAAAGAAATTAGTAATCATGTAACAGAAAGTAACAGACCTTTCCTTCTGAAGTTTGCAATGGTCTCCAGCCATGATCAAAAATGTGGGTCTTGCTCTCCTCAAGACCATGGAGTTTTCATTTACTATACTTTTAACTTCTAGTCTTATATTTTAGGTAGTTTGGTACTGTGAGGAACACTGAGGGCAACTGAAAAAGATATCTAAAAACAGAAATTGTTCTTCAGCAGCACTGCCATCCAGTTTCAAACTGGGTAAGATCTGAGAAGTGGTGGGAAAGAAGTGATGCAACATGGCTTCAGAAGATATTCCGCAGTCTGCTTTTGGAGACGCTCATGAATGAGTCCGGAAATTAAGCACCAGTGGGTGCACCAAAGATAGACAGACACTAAGAAATCATGCAGATGCTACCTGAGCATCAGTTGCCTGCGCCACTGCAGACCAAGAGGTGCAGCTTGACCCACAGCATGTCTTGGCAAGTGCTGAGAGAACTGCACTGAGCTGGTTGCACTCGTTCCTTTCCAGCAGATCCCAGGGGCCCTTGACAGGCGGCTGCTCCTCCTCTCCATGAGCCTTGACATGAACAATGCCACAGGGCTCAATTCCTCCACCACTTCTATTTAATATCTATGCAAAACCTCCAGGGAATATGATGAAGTATATGGGCAGCAATGCCAGCTATTAGGCTGATGATACGCAGCTTTATGTATCCTTTCCCCCTCGTATAGATGGCACTCTCCCAGATCTCTGAGTGTTGAAAGCAAGGGCAGCATGGCTGGCAGAAGCTGAAGGCAGAGATAGTAGTGAGGCTGGCTGGAAATGGGAAGCATTGCAATCTACCAGCTGACGTTGTTTATGATTCAAGGATAGACTCTAATGTGGGCAATCTAATAGACAATCATCAAAAGGGCCTTCCCCTGCCCCTCCCCCTCCAGTCAGCGTAATTCTCTTTTCACACAGTGGTCTGGTCATGCTCATGCGTGTTTTTAACATCTGGGCTGGCCTACTATGACTCTCTACCTTAGACTAGAGCCAGTTGCAAGGTGTGTTACCTACCCTGCCACAAAGCAAGCCAAAGAGGTCCCCAACCTGTCCTCATCCCTTTTCTTCATGCACTCTGAAGCACCACTGGTTTTCAAACACGGGCACAGTGGGCTAAGTTCAAGCTGCTTGAACAGTTGCTGCTTCTCTCTAGACTCAGAACAGCAGATGCAACTGGAAGCCTGTGCTTAACAGAGCCCAGGATCACCAGACTGTTGCAGCCCCTTCAGACATCAGACCCCCCGCTCCCGAGCATCTTCCCAGAAGCGATAAAGTATTCTGCTCTGCTCTTCCTCACGCTACATTGCAGGATGCTAACACAACATTCATCAAAAGATTGAAGCAAAAGGAAATATGACATATTCAAGAGCATCAGACCACTATTAAGCCCTAAACAACAACGGACTGGCTGGGCCCCTCCTTTGGCTGTACTCTCTGGAGCTTCCAGTCTATAGGCAGCTCCTAAATGCTAAATCATGCACCTTTTGCAACTGCAGAGAGGTAGGATACTGAGACTCGACAGAAATACAGAATGGCTTTCCTGACGTTAGGTGAAGCTTAACGGATTGCTCAAAATTGCACCGCAAACTCCACAGGCAAGCCAGAAAGTGCAGGAATGTGCAGAATCAGTTTTCTTATAAGGGTCAGTTGTGTCTGTCCCTGCCCAACATCTTCCAGTGATGAAAAGGGTGTGAACGTGAGCAAAGGCAAAACAGGATTTCCAGATGGGCTACAGAATGACTCAAACTTTCTGGGCTTTCAGTTTTTTAACATAAACTTGGCGGCTGTGTAAAGAACTACAAACACATGTCTGTCCTAGACTCTCCAAGAGCCAGAGTCCTTGAGACATCTATTTCATTTCCATATACATTGAATAATCTCACCTGATGGACAAAAAAAGGCCTGGATAACTTTCCCCAGCATGGGAATCAGAGAAAAAAAAATGGCCAGCAGAACTGTTTCAGCAGTAGCCAGAGCACACAAATCAGACCAAAAAACAGCACACAGCTGCAAGCAGAGACAGTGTTGCTGGAGCAGCAATGATTGAAGGGTAAATTAAAGGAAAGGCTTGCAAAGGGAGTTAGAGGCTTTCATTGGAAGAACCTCTACAGCCAGGTCAAAACAGACAAAATCTCAAGCTCTTGCTCAGAAGCACTGTGCCAGGTGCATAGACCGTATGTGGTGTGAGAGATTAGGAACCACGAGAGAGCTGATGACAAGTTCCTGAGTCAGCACTGGCACAGTCCAGACATTAACAGCAGTCAAGGATATGTCCTGAGCTACGAGTCCAGGCTGAATCCTAGATCAGCGAAAAAGCAATGTGAGATTTTCCAGCACCTTTCTATGAGCACCTAACACAAGCACATCCCGTGTGTGCAGAACGGCAAAGGAATCCCCTTTTGCCAGGTATTTATCAGCAAGAATTCCCCTGGTGGGTTGGAAATCCCTGCTGGCTATTTGTGGCCAGCATCGACAGGCTTCTCACTGCTTGAATCACTATATGGTGCTGAATCATAACAGAGAACCCAGCCTCGTAGAGTGAGCTAAATTCATTACTCTGGAAACAGTCTTAAACTGTAATTTAATCCTGTGTGAAACTACAGGTATGATCTCATGCAAAAAAATCTATCTCTGAAGAAAAATGACAAAAGGTAGGCACAGCTTACAACTTGGGGAAAACTGATCTGATTAGCCCCATCCTCACAAGTCTTGTGGAAGTATGAGAGCTCTGCCAACATTTCCATTTAAAGAAAAGAAACAGCAGCACAAGTTAATACTGCCAAGAAGAGAGCGGTACACCAGGGTGTTCTGCTGACAGGCCAGACCTGGCTTTCAGGGTCAAGAGCTGCTGCCATCTTTGTGCAGGAAGAAGAACCAGAGCTGAAGAAGTCCCTCCTCCTGCAGCTGTGCATGGCCCCGCAGCAACATTCCCAGCTCTCAAAGCCAAAAAGCTGGGATCACAATGCCCATCTTACTCAGCAGTTAGCATGCAGAGTTCTTGGATAGATACAACAGGTATTTGTGTATGGTAGAAGATGATGTCTGCTTAGATGAGGTATTTCAGAAGATTAATTTCTCAGCCCCATTCAAGTATCCTGGACTGTTAACAACCATACTATGGTGATTGTGGTAACTTGCCCACTTCTCTTTTTCTCCGTATTCAGGAAGAGATAACGGCAGCAGTTTCCATGCCACACACCAGGCTGCCTAAGGTGTTTCCATAGACAGACATTGCATACAATCTCTATTAGACATAGCACAGTGACCAATTAGGTTAATCTCAGAGGCAGACTCCTTGGGGATATCTCAGAGCATCTATTCTTTCTCAGGCCAGGGTTTCTGTTTTAAAGAGATGCAGCATCAGCCAATTAAATGAACAACAGGTACAAAAGGTAATAACCTAGACCTCTTTGGTATCTGAAGACAGCTGTCAGAATTCAGCTTGGTCCTAACCTCCCCAAAAGGTCAAAAATTCTCTCCAATTACTAAAGAAATGAACTAATGAAAACTTCAGCAACAATATTAGATTGGACATGACAACATCCAATCTTTTTTTTAATATATATTTTTTAAAAAGCATCTCAAGCTATTGGGGCTTGGGGTCACCAGAAATCTGTTCAGCTTAGTGCAATCGTAGCCTTAGAGGTCAGATGTAGTCAAAGACAAAATCTGCACATTCAACTCCCTCAGTCTTGATTTCCTACAGTGGGCTCATCTTTTGCATTCCTACAACCAGGAGAAAGGTAGGTTAGTAAAAAACATACTCTACCGCCCAGGCTGGCACTGGGAAGCCAGCAAACCAGGGTTCTACAAATGACTCTCCCACATCTTCCTTTGTAGTTTTCACAGTTCCTCTGCAGGACACGGGTAACACCGCACACTCACCTCGCTAATGAATTGTGTGCATTGCTTTAGGCACTGTCTATACTAAGAGATGCTCAGATCATAACCTGACATTGTCTCCCAGCTCTAGCTGTGCTGGCTAAAAGCATCACCCATCCCCTCCTACCCTGCTGCTCTTTGCTGTTCATCTCCCTGAGCGTTCCCTGAGCCACCTCAGCCCAGACCACTTGGTCTGTTCCAGCAAACCCAGCTGTCGTTGCCTGGAGGAGCTGAGGTCCAACTCACGAACCCCTTCTGCCTCCAGAGGTAGTGTCCAGCACTACAGCCAGCCTGCGTCAGTCAAGCAGCACACTTGTTTGTTTGCCTGTCCACACCACCAGTGGTGACACCTCTGTCGCTCAGCCAGCACACCCCACCCCGCAGACACAGCCAGTACAAACGGGAGGGGTTTTTCCCGACCACCGCAGCTACATCGTCAGCTGAAATGACATCAGCTAAGCGGACAAGAGCGTTCCTTTTGGTGCGTCTCTATGCATGTCATCTTTCATGAAGCCATGTATCTGCATCAGATCTCAACAGGCAGGGAGATGCCAGGAAAGAGCATGTGGGTTTTGCAGAGTTGAAACCATCCAAGCCCTACAGCACCGTCCTGCTCTGAATGACCTCTCTTAGCCCTCCTGGAAGTTCCCAGGCTGGGATTTCCCCTGTACCTCGTGCAGTTATTTAGTAGACAAATGTATAGCTCCATTCAATCCAGATGGCAGAATTTAGAAGAGATTGAAATAAAAATGCAAGTAGAAGAGTAGTAGACATGTTCCTAAACGGCAGGCAAGCTTCTCCACAACACTGTAATTACATTAATATTTTAGGTACTTCCTTCTTTTTACTAGAAAGAGTTAGTGAGCTTACATTTTTCCGCTGACTTGCCTCTTTTGTAGGAACCTTGTACCTCCTGCTGCAAAGGAAATCCCACCACAGGAAACAATCCATTTTGCTCAGATGAAAATGATCACACAAGTAGCAAAGCAGAGATTTATATAGATCTAGAATAAAACCACATAATTATTAGAGTTCACTTTGCCTCCGAGGTCAGCCTTGGAAAAAAAAAAATCAGCTATAGCCAACACTTTAAAGATAAAGTTACTAATCTTGAATGGGTAGCCCTTTCAGTTCCCCAGTCGCGATTCGTATGACAAATAGAATACACATGTAAGAAAACACAAAAATCTACTCTACCTAGTCAATAATTACTAACCACACAAAAACACTTACAATGGGAAATCACATTTTCTGTTCTCTACAAAGATATCTTAAACCTGGATAATAAAGGTTATGTTTCTTTGACTTATTATTTCTCTTGAATACACAGGAACAATCATTCTGATACCTGTATAAATCTATAGACCTCAGCAGGCATACGGCAGGGATATACTTGACTCACGCTACATAGGGGAATTCCCAAGAGGACTGTGAATTAGGTTTCCTTTTTTTCACCTCCTTCCCCCAGTTCTACCCACAAATGGAAGTAGGGCAGATTACGGGCATTCCTCTGCTGAAGTATCATTATTACGCCTCAAAAAGGAACAGTAGAAGTTAGAAGTAAGAGGTGAAACAGATGCACTGTGTCTTCCAATGCATCATTTCACAGTTCCCTCAGCATAAAGAGTGCCCTGTATTGAGAGCACACTTGAACTGACTCAAAGGTCTATGCACAGGATCTTCTGCACCTGGAGCACATCTCATGGGAGCGGAGAAAACCATCATTGCAAATACACACATTTATTTAACTCTGAGGAGTGATGTTTCAAACACCTGTGCTGTTGTTTCTACAGATACTTATGCAGCATATAAGAGGAATTGCTTGAAAAAGTAAAGAAAAAGCACTTGCCACAACTAGCTTTCAGAAACTTATATATCTGATGGTGGTTCCCCTATACACCAACTTTTCCTGCACGTGTTTTTCTTCCAACTTGCCTCCTGTTCTCCGCACCACCTTAACTCAAGTATCAGATTGAAGTGGTTATTACTGTACAACAGCAAAAGCAAATAGAAAAGCCTTGTAATTCACTTACCAATTAGCAAAGCTTGCAGAAGTGTGTTGCTGCAATTATCACCGCACAATAAAGATCCTCTCTTCTGCTCAAATAACTTATTCTTTTGGCAAGTTTCACTATTCTTAAAGACTCCAGTTGTTTAACACATATCCAAATCATGCTAGGGCAGACCTCAGATCCTGTGTGTTCACTGAGGTCTTCAAAGACTCATGAGGAAACCCTGCCTGTGGCCAAGCACCAGGTCCCAGTTCAGCAAAGCACCTCATTGAGTGTGCAGGTCCTCTTCAATTCAAAGTTAGGCAGACACTTGAATGTTTTGCTGAACAGAGATGGCAGACAGCACATGCTTCTGTGCACTTTTAGAAGGAGGTCTTAGAAGGAGGTACACATGGGTGAGCCTGCTCAGGTCAGTTTATCATGTTTTTCTAGCTGGAACTAGCCAGAGCTAACACATTACTTCCATTTTCTTTCTGGGATGTAACACACTGCAGTAGTTAAAGCAGTAGGTCACAGAAGTGTAATCTAGGGATCATGAAAGAGTCATTAATCAATCAACCAATGGAAATAGGAGCTGGGTAGATATCATTATCTCTACATTACAGATGAGACACAGAGTTTGCATAATGAAGCAACAGAGAAAGAGAAGGTACTTTTTTTATTTCCCAGTTTCACCCCATCTTTTCTTCTGAAATGTTTCCCACTCTTCAAGACATCCTTCCCAAACTGCAATCCCACAATTCTCTTCATTCAGAAGCAAAGCTGACTCAGTGTCATCCCTGAAAGCTAGTTGAAGCTCTTCTATACAAAAATCAGTTAAAGAAATATAAGAGCAACCTTTTTATGCTGTAAAAGCTACCTGAACACTGCAGTGACAATGACAAGCAAAGACAATGACTAAACAAGAATTTGGACATGGAACTGCATGCTGAGTTTCCACTTGTCTGGACCTCAATTAGTACAGAATGGAGATGAGTATCACAGTGGCCTATAAACAGGACCAGGAAAAAAATGACAAGTAACTGAAGGAAAAGAACTGAGGGAGTAAACTGCCAGAGCAAGGAGAGGTTACAGAAAAAAACAGAGAGAGAGAGGTAAGCCCGTTGCCCTGGAGTAATGGCTAGCCTTTAACACATGGCCTCTGCTCCTGTCAGTATTTCTTCTTGGACAGGTTATCTCAGGAATTTATGCTTTCCAATAATTACCTTTCAGAGGGCTCTCACTTATCTTGCAAGAAAAATCCACCAGTAACCTGACCTGCATTGCTCATGCGATCGCCATCCACCCCCTCTAACCTTTCATCCCATCTCTCACAGCAAAAGCAAGCGGTTCTTCCCAGACTTCCAGTGCTGCATCAGCAAGGGCTGGTGAAGTTGATAAAAATAAGAGTTTTAATGCTTAATGCTACACAAACATTGATGAGCTTGCGGGCAAAAGCAGTAAAATACTACCAGCAGGTTAAAATACCTCCTGTAGTAATGTTATATTATCTAGAACTGAAGGACGAATACTGGTCTTGCACCACCGTGAGAAGCATTTTTATCTGAGAGTAAGTTTTATTATTTTATTGCAGCAGACTTCAGAGCCAGCCAGTATTGGTTTTAATAAATTTTGGGACTAACAGGGCCCTCTATTTAAGCTCTCTTCTTGTTACCCTCCCAATCTACCTTTCTTCCACTGTGTGAATTGCTTTTCTTCTTGAAATATCAGTGCCAAAGAGAAGCTTTTGCTTTTGGCATTCGCTCCAGAGCCATTTCAGATGAACTCATCCATCTCTGCTAAAGTTTACGTTATCACACTCAGTGGATTATTATACTCCCATTCATGCTCTGATCAAGGCCCTCCTAGGTTGGCTTTCTGTGTAAGGTACTCCATTATATCCTGTAAAAGCTGACAGGCACCGATTTATTCCCAGTTCCATGGCGGGGACAGGGAGAAGGACTCTAATTTTCAGTTCTGGATGTAATAAGACATCTCTTCAGCCAGTCAGTAATCATAAGGAAATACTTCATCATGAAGTTCTGAGAAAGTATCGGGCCTGATGCAAGGAGTAAAAAGTCATATAACACGCTACACTGGACCCTGACATCAGTCCAGACGTGCGTGGTCATGGCACGGGGACCATCAAATCTCTATTGCAGAGTGGATTTGCCTCAAATGGGCTTGCAGACACTTCTGACAGGTACCCGGAGGAATCTGTCTCTCTTCCTCCTGCACCGGCAACACAAGTAACTTTGGCCTGAGAGAACGCCTCATTCTGGCTGAATTATTGTAAAGGAGTCACATATTGCTTTCAGACCCGTGAGAACTTTGGACCAACGCACACTCTCTCCTGGCATTCCCATACTCCCATCTGAACAGGACTGTACCACAAGAAAGAGTTTGATGTGGGGAGACCATAAGAGGGGAGGGCAAGAGAAAGCTGCTCTTTCCTCATTCAACTTCAATAGGAGCCCAGGCCCAGCAATGCTGCAATACAGTTTGGATTTATGTTCTCCATTTAACACAATTCACGGCATAAACTTTTCTCTTTCTGTTTTGAAGGGGGAGGAAGAGGAGAAAAACCACATTCCAGGCATTTGGCACAACAAACTTCCCCAGCAGGGAGGGAAAAAAAAGGCTTGTCACCACACAATTTAAAACAACCCATCCTTGCTGGCTCCAGTCTGTCTCAGGGGCAGATCCAAGTCTTAGCCCCCACCCGTTAGGGCTGAAGGCCCAAAGCACTTGACATTCATCAGGAGAAGCCGAACAGCTCCAAGGCAATGGAAGGGGCAGGAGTTGAGGAGGGAAGGAAATGGAAGGATCTGCAAAATGGTCACAACATAAGAAGGGTGTGGAAGTCGTCTGCTCCTGAGGACCATCACACAGAGATGAATCACCTTGGTGTAGTTGCTACTGAGCACAAAGCAGACAAGTAAAATGTCTCCTCTGCCCTCAACCGGGGTTTCTCCATTGTGGTTAGCTTAGGAACCGCTGCTATTTGACAGCAACACTGTTTGCTCTATCACATGCAAAACAGAATGATTAGCCCCTTTCTCAAAACATACACTCTCCCCTCTCTCCCCAAACAGAACTGCAAACGATATGCACTGAATACTAAAAACATCCCATCAACTTTGTTGAGAGTTATGAGAGAAAAACCGTTCAGAGATTCTTTCCTTGGTGTTTTTGCATACCATGCACTAAACAATTACACACTAAATCCTTCTCAGCATAAAGAGAAAGACTAGGAGATAGCACCATGTCACTCAGTTAAACATAGGACATTTTCACACAGTCAGAAAATAATCTTATTACTATGTAGCTCAACAATGCTTAACCTGAGTTCCTTAAAACATCACATGTGGGTTCTGAAGGAATCCGTAGGCTTAATCAGAGCCTCTCTTTGCTCAACGAACAGGAAGGCTTAGCCAATATTTCAAAGCACTTGAGATTGTTCTTCACTCTTTGATGTAGTCAAAGAGAGAGGCGGAAAGATGGAGAGATGGGAAGCAAGTCTTCACCAGCACTCAGGAAGAAAACATGATTGCAGAGTTCTACAAGCTAATTGTGGTGTGAGGATCTGACACCGCACTAAGGCATCTGCTCACAGCTTACCACCAATGCACAACAACGATGACAAAACATCGAAGACAGCACAGCACAGCGTCAGGTTACCACACCCTGATGATCGTGTCACTCCCTCTCAGCCCATTCAAGAATCAAACTTTTCAGGTTTGACCATCACTGATCTATAGTCATGTCTATACATAGACAAATTGCATATACCTACAAATTAATCACTGCCAAATGGAGATTGTTTATAAGGCTGCCCTAAATGACTCCGGAGGAGCTATAGGAATTCACACTTGGTTTTTGAATGCAAAGAATGCCTGGTGTTTATCTGACATTTTATGCATTCAGATACAATCCCTTCTTCTTGTGGGGGCAATGAAGAGCTGGGGGATCTCTTCTCTTGCTTTCCCTGTGGCTTCTTGCCAGAAAGAAGTTCAATTATAAGAAAATTATACACTTATATGAATGATAAATTCTCTTTCTTATACTCTTTTTTTTTTTTTGGTCTAGCAAACCAAAAGACTGAAGGAAGACTAAAGGAGAAGGAGTACAAGTACAGAACATGCCAAAGGAAAATGAGCCTTCAGTATGAAGCCAGCTGATAAACAGCTCACATTTACATCTTCAGTCAGCATCATCTTAGACTAAATTCCCTCTGTTCCCACTAAGCAGTTCCTACTCCGTTTTACTCTTCATAAGTTTGTCCACCAGCTGATGAGGTTTCTCAGTTTTGCCTGGTGCATCCAAGAGTAGAGAAACAGCTGGAAACTGCTGCAGCATCTGACAAGCATCTGTGGCAAAAATTCCAAGAGGATTTGAGGTGATAGCAGGTATGGTTATAATTTACTATAGGCAGACGTGGTTTTGAGATTGTTTTTAATACTTAAAACCTGATACTTTTCGGAATCTTTATGCTATATGCTTTTGCTTACATTGGTTTGTTTGTCTGTTTTCTGTTAACTCTACCTACCTAAAAGACAAAATCTTGATAAAATATTGGATAAGAATTCCAGAACACGAGGTTCTGCAGAAAGAAGAACAAGTTCTAGCAACAGCTACTTTTTAGAGAGTTGTTAGTGTTCCAAAAATGGCAGTAAGAATACAGTACTTGGTTTCTGCAATTAGCTGCTTCCTTCGGTGTTCTATGTTCTATAGTCACTTGAGGAACATCTTTATATTATGTCCTGAAGGACCAAACTGGCTACTGTAGTAGTATCTTTCCATGTGATTGCAACTGTCAAAGTATTTAAATAAAGCAACAGCACAGAAAAAAAAGGTGGAACCAGAAAATGACAATTTTATTTTCTAAAATATTTAATATTGCAGTGACAGGTAAATTATGACAAATGACATTTTAACTTCAGTCTGGATTTAGGGCTGAATCTGAACTTCAGAAACATCATTTCCCCATGCGATTGTACACTTGGTTGCCATTAAAGCTTGCATAGACTGAGCACTCCATTCTGATTTCTCCCAGTATTTTACATCCCCTTTGCTAAAGTTAAAAGACTGCACAAGACGGAAGAAGAATGAGGCCACGCCTTCAGTGTTGCTATTTGCATGTGTACTGAGGGATTTGTTCAAAGACCACTGGGTTGAAAAGACAGGTGTCAATCCAAATCAGTCCAATGGGGAAACTTAATCATGGGTCCCACTGAACAAAACAGCAATACCACTGGGAATGACAAATTTGAGTAAGGGAGGAAAGATGGCAAGGAAAGAGTGAAAAGGGAGCAGTAAATGGAGCAGCACACAGCAGGGACTGTGTGTCTTTGCACAAAGGACTGCAAATTACAAACTGAAAGATGGAGCCCAGTCTCCAGCAACCCCAGAAAATAATGTACAAGGTATTTAGCACATAGAAGTCCACACAAAACTGGGTACAAATTCTCAGTATTCTAAAAAAATCTTAAGTTATATAGTAAAAAGGACCAGGCCTCTCAAGTACTACAATGTGCCCCAGAAAAGGGGCATCACTGGTGTTCTGGGACATGCACAATTCCAAGGGATTAGTGGGATGAATGTGCTTGGATGGTCCCAGGAGGTGACCCATATCCTGTGCTACAGAGAAAGGCAAAGTAGGAGACCAAGAAGACAGTTGGTAAGCATCTCTAGGACTGTGGGCTCCTCCTATCCATCCTTCTTTTCATGTAACAATGCATACAAAAATCATACCTGAAAACTGTATATAAAAGCTCCATGCTGGAGCTGAAACATGATGGCAGAGGGAAGCAGGAAAAGTCAGGTCAGGCACAACTCCACATGCCCCCAGATTCAGGGGCTTCACAATGCAGAATTTGGATGAAACTTTCCCAGTAGGTTCCAACTTAAACTTGAGATTCAGGCACTTCTCCTATTTTAACTGGAAAAATAGGCAGAAAGAGGATGAAGCACAAGTTCAAGAAGCTTAACCCCAGACATTTGGTACAGAAGTCTTTTTTTATCCTGATATTCCCATCTTTCTTCTTCTATTCCAGCTACCACCTGCATCTGGTACTTGTAGTATTTCCAAATCAAACCACTCAAAAAGTCACGAGTTGGGTCCTGTTTCTGAACTGGTAGATTATTTCAGAACTAGATATGCCTACTGCCAACAGACACAAAAATTTCTGCTAATTTCTGCTATAAAACTGAAATTTTCATGCAGTCTCTGGCTTCTAGAACTTGGAGTTGCTAAGAAAGTAACAGATTTCAGAAGCATTACCAAAACACTCTCAAAGTCCTAGAGAATAGACACAGAATGATACTAGCATGTTAGTCCCTAACAGACATCTTAGCAAAAGTTGGCAAGTTGAGTTCATTGGAGCCTCTTTCTCCACCAGCCAGGTCTCCCTTAATTAAACAAACTCTAAATACAGCCTGGTTTTCTCTTGTGAAGAAAATGCTTTTCTAGAAGAGGGCTGACTCAGTTCCTGCATACTTCAGAGTACTTCTGACTTCCATCAGTGCAAAAGGAGAATCAGGACACTTTGTACTGTTCTCCCTATAGCTCTGTAACAACAGAAGATGTTTTAGAGGGACTGACAAGTCTTTAAAAAGAGCGTATTGAAGGAGACAGTTTAGGCTATCAAAATTAGAGTAGTTAATCAATCCAAAGGTAATTCTCATCATCTAGCCTGTTAACTGTTTTGCCTTCCTAGGTTTGACTGTGAAACTTAACAGTTTGCAATCTGCTGCAGTCCCTGGAGCTTGGTTCTGTCTTGAATAAACCAGAAAAATAAATCATGGGCAGGGACTGAAGTGGCACCAGGAACCCTTCCTTTCTCCACTTTTATTCAGCCAGCATGTCCCAAAACTGGCTGATGAAGTGGAAGTGGCAGGACACAGCAGAAGTCACGTGCCACTGCACACCCTCCAACGACTTCCCCATAGCTATAGAGTCAAGATTGGAAATAAAAATGGTTGCCCCATTTTTGAACAAAAATGGGTCCTCAATTTAGAACACAAACGTATCTTTGATTTGCCTTCTCCCTTTCTTGAAATCTTCAAGGGAGAGGATCTGAAAATACGAGTCACTCCTCACCGTAAATCTAAATTTTCCCGATTCTACCCCACTGAAAATCCATTGAATACCACAGGGCTAAACAAGGATGGACTTTGTCCTACCTTTCTGGTAAAGATAGCGTTTTACTGTCACTAAGGGAATAAAATAATCATAAGAGGATAATGATAGCATGCGTTTTGCTAGCTGCTGTTCTTCACGTGGGGCAATCACTGGCAATTCTTGGATTTAATCTCTCCCCTTCCCCGACCATGCAGCTGATTACCGCTCTCATTCCCAGTTAAAAATCCTTGATCAGCGTAAGGCACATAAAGGAGTCTTTGACCCCAGCTAAGGGAACAACAAGAGATGACATTTGGTGCTTTGAGAGAGGAGTAGTTAAAAAGGAAAAATGACAGCTGGAGTCAGGAGGAGCTAGTTAGTGGATTGCAGACCCAGGAGGGTGCAGGGTGGGAGCCCACGAAAGAGAAAAAACAAGAGACTGCAGCCAGACTGCTCCCTCTCCTTCCCTAGGTCTCCTTTGAGTCAGTAAGAATGACTGCAGCAGATGTCAGGACCCATGGGGGTCACTCCTTTGGCCTTCTTGTTTCTTCAAAAAAAAAAGGTAACCTAGAAAATAGAAGAAATATTGGAGGAAAAAAAAAAAAATTAACCAATATGTCTGCTTTGACACGTGGGAATGAATACAAAGGTGAGTGCCAACTTGTAATGACCTGTGGTATGTAAATATGCTTAAGCCAGCGGGAGGAATTTTTCTGGGTCTGGTCCAACAGGGGCAATCGTTTACAGGCTTTGACGGGGATTAACCTGTGGTTTCCACTTCAGGATACAGAGGAGAAATACGAAAAGCAAACACAAGGCAGGCAGCAGTTGTGAGGAGCATCCCTGTGCTCCTCCAAGACACACGACGCAGCCAGAGCTGGCTTGCACACACACCTCGCGAGCCGTCTCGCTGCTGGGAATGTCCCCAGAGAGCAACCGTGGCACGTGCACACGCGCGGGGATGCGGGTGTGCTCACACGGGGGTGTGTTCACAGCGTGCTGCACCGAACACACGAGATTTCTTCCCTTTCTGAAACGCCAGATCTCATTCAGCAGTATTCAGGACACCAGATCTGAAAGAACAGATTTTAGTCAAAGGCATTATAGGCCAGATTCACTGCCACTGGTGTAACTCCCTTGAAGTCCATGGAATTACACCAGGGAGAAAGAGGTTGGCTGTTTAATGTTTGCAGCTTGCCAAATTGTGCATCTGTGTTGGTTCTTTTGTTTTGGAGACACTGTTCTACACATTATCATTGTGAAAGAGATTATTTTTTGTTTTAAAAAGATTGCATTCTCAGGGCACAGCAAGAAGTCCATCCACTAAGCCCTTTTCCTCCACTCCACACACCCACAGGTGGACATTAGATTCCTTCAGATTTGCAAATCTGCAAAGATGTACAGAGACATTGACAATTTTAAAGGCTTCACACTAGGAGTCACTTCCCGTGGCAGAACGCCATAGCAATGGATGGTTGCTATGCCTGGATGAACCTTCCTATCTTTCCAAGGCTCATGTAAGGTATCTTAAATGAGACATTCAAGTGAAAACTGTGTGGTTTGGCTCTGTGCAACAGGAGCAAGAGGAAGCCCAGGGACTGCAGAAGAAGAGACAGAGTTCTGACCTCTGAGCAAGCTTTTGTCCACTTTTATAGCAGGGAGGGTACATGCATTTGAGGCACACTCGTTACTAGCAGAGAGGTTTTAATCCAGATTCTTCTAAAATCTGTAATTGCTTCCTTTATAGCAACAGGGTTTAAAAATGCAATAGTGTGGAGGTTCCCACTTCATCATTCTGGTAAACCCACATTCAAAGAGGAGGAAGTTGTGTGAAGTCCTGAAAAATAAAAAAACACCGCACTGCTGTTCTCCTTTGATGGGCTAGTCAGGAACCATCTCTCCAGACCACTCATTTGACTCAAAGGCAGAAAGCAGTTTACAGCGAAATAAACAGCAGCTAATCAAGATGAACCTATTTGCTTATACAGCCTTACTGGCTAAAATACAGCACCAGCCCTGAATATTATTTATCTTGGAGGTGGCAACAATAGAAAGTGAGCAACTGATTACACAGTTTCTCCACCAGTTATGAACCAACGTTTATCTCCTCTGTAGAACAACAGAGATTTAACTGGGCTCTTCAGTCTTTCCGTAATGTTTCTCAAGCACCCGTAATACACTCAGCACCTTGTCTAGCAAATGCGACTGAAGCCCCAGCACCGAAAACACTTTACAACTCTCAAGAGCAGTCTCCCACACCTGCACCTGGAGGGCAAAGACAAATGCTGTTACAGAAAAACGTGTGAGCACTCAGGGACTGTGTCAGTACATGTCGGCGCGGTGCCTTGTGCAGCAGGGCCCAAACGCAGAGCGGAGCCCGTGGGCACAAGGCAGGTTTTTCTCTTCTTTCTGAATTCAGGAGAAAACAAGGCAAGACAATATAAGGGACTCAACTGATAAGGTTTGGGAAAGAACAATATATCTGCTTTCTCTGTAAATACCAATACCTTGTTTTCATGTCATTTTCATCTGAAAGGCAAAGCTGCTCTGATGGGAATGAACTCAGCCAAAACAGGGCACAAGTGTAACTGGAAAAAGAGACCAACAGTCTGAGAAGGGGAAGTGCTCGACATTCACTACGGGAAGGAAAAAAAAAAAAAAAAAAGAATGACAAGGAAGAACACTAATTGAAGGCACAGTGTGGATGCAGGAGAACACACAGAGAACCCCCCACCCCGCCCCTGCCATCCGTATGACAGTGCTGCTTTGTGGAACAGAACAATAGGTACATTATACTAACCCATAATTATCCCAAGAGGAATGATAGCAAAGTCAAGGCATTACATGAACATTGGAATATTGGATACAATCCCATAAGAAGCAAGGGGGTGGAGGAGGAGCTTTAAAAAGAGATTGAAACATTCCCAGCACAGAACATCAAAGAGGAGATTTCATGTTTTCTTTGCATTTATTTGGGTTTTTCTTTTATTTGATGTGATGATTTAAATACAATTCCTTTTTTCACGCATTTCTTGGCTTCTTTATGCTGCAATTGGTTCCAGCACTGTAACATCCTCCTTTGACAGCACGGTGGATTTGGCGCAAGAGGAGCTCGGCCCAGTGTGGGACTGCACCACGTGTATAAGCAGTGGGAGAGGAGAAAGGTGCAAGGAGAAGCGCTGCAGCTCTGGACAAAGAAAAGCGAAGGGCTGGTGATTCGGTGCATGCATAATCAAGTGTTACCAAGACACGGGGCACACAGGCACTCAATACCTGCACTCCCATTCCAATCAGATAGCAGGTACTGAAATACAGGAAGCGGTGAGGCACAACTCGACACCTGTTCAAAACATGCCGCTTGCATTCATGGTGTTACGCAATGCCGAGGAAATACTGGAAGAAAGACTTGGAGTTGTGTTTTTTTGCTGCTGTTTCTAAAAGAAGGTATGTTGCATTACACTTCAGTTTTGTCCCAAAGTAATAAAAAAGAGTGGAGTACCCTATCAATTCTGCAAAATCTGAATGTCCGTCCTTGATTTTTTTTTCACATAGAGTGGGTAACTATGACAACCTAGTATAAGTAACCATATCACTTCATCCACAGAGCGGACCATGCAGGAGTATGCAAAAAAGCAGACTAACATCAGCACCTCTTTCTTTTCTCGTTCTAGGCGGACTCTGCTCCTCCCTGAGACAGGACTGATCGAGCCTTGTTCCCTCCAGAGAGAATGTCCAACCACTCCAACACATTGCATTTCCAATGATGAGCAAAGACTAAAACAAGACTCCTAACAAAACACAGATCAGTCCTTGCAGGATCTTGCCACGTCACTAGTGTGCAGCTGCATTCAAGCTCAAGTGTTCCTAGCGAAGTTTCCCTGCCGGCAGCGTGGTCAGACGTGCATCCTCTGAGCTGCAAGCTGGTTGTGCTCTGTAGCTAGGAAATGCCAGTGTGAAGAGTTATTAAAGGTATTTACAGTCCAGTAGTGACAGGCTATGTTGCAGGCCAGCACTTGGAGCGCTGTTCCCTGATGGGATTCAGACTGCTTCTCGTGTTCAAAGTTGGAAAGGGAATCCAGGAGCCCCTGCTTTACACAAAGCAGGATAGCTCTCATCACTCAGCTGGTAGTGCTAGACTCCTGCGGGAGAGCTCAGAGCTGTTGCAAAGTTCATGTAGACCCAGAAACAGTTGGTGCAGGCTGGGGCAAGCACTGAACTTTTCCGGAAACGTGTGGCACTACTGAGTGCTGGAAATTGTGGGCACCACCTCACCTTTGAGAGAGAAGGAATTCACCTTCCTGTGGAGCTCAAAAGGCAACAGGAACAGGAAGGGACTGTTTTGCATGGAGGCAAAAGTTCAACTGGCCCTGTTGGAGGGAGGAGCTCCCAGGCTGGAAGCAACTTGGGACAGGGCCACTGGCTCTGAAGCAGCGAGGTGCTGCCCATCAGCTGTCTGACCATCAACATTCAGCCTCCGCAATCACAGAGCAGCTCCTGAGCCAGCCTGCTGCAGGGTCCTGCGAGGGGAAGGTGACAGCGGGGCTCTGCCTAAAACCGGCAGGCAGTCTGAAAGCAGCTTTTGCACACCAAAAGCCTGCAGGATGGTAACTTTGGGAAAAGAAAGTGGAGTTATGCATTCTCTCTGCCTATATGCCTGTTCACAGCCCTGCCAGCAGCCACAGCCAAAAGGTCAGATTCCACACTCAAGAATATAGGAGATTACTAAGCATTCCCGCACTCACTTCGCTAATGGGCCCCTAGTTCCCTCTCGTTTTGGGCTGCCCCAAACCAGCAGGGAGTTGCATGCAAAGGCTATGACACATTCCTGTGCTCCATCATGCCTCCTCCCACTGACCAGACAAAAAGACAGGAACATCTACAAGAGAGATAAGCAGCTTCGGCAGCACGGAGGCCTCTCTGTTCTTGCTAACAGGTGTTAATACAGACAGTGACCAAGAAGTACTCTCAGTTGCACCAGGTTAAAAAGAAAAAAATCAGCATAATTCCATTATAATTCCATTAACTCAGGAAGAATGGTTCCTGATGTCATGCTCCTGAAGCTGTGAGTAGAATCTGTCACGCAGGCAATTACAGGAGTAAGTTAGAGGAGACAGGAATCATCCAAGACAGCCAAAACAACAGAGCATAAATACAGCAATACAGCTAATTTACAGAGAATGCTGGATAGGGCAGTGCTGACCTTTTTTTTTTTTTTTGGTCATTCTAGAACAGATAACCTCAATAATAACAACCATTTTTATTTGGACACTTCGTAATGAAAAACTTACCCATTACCATTTCATACTTCTCTCCCCACAGACGTGCAGCTGATCTCATAACCCTCCTCTCCCTGCCACATCCACACCTATATGACCATCCCCTCCGTGCAGTACAGCAACTCGTATTTCATCTGCACCACGGGCTTCACGAGTTTGTAACTCTGTCCACTGAGGGCTGTCAAAAAGCCACCAGCTGGAAAGGATACTGGAATGAAATCTATGCAGCTCTGCAGCCTTCTGAGGGATTACAACTATGACACTCAAGCCTGCTAATGCGCTAAGCATTTTCTGGCAAAGTTGGTGGGTTACTATGGTATTTTGGGAGGGGGCAGGAGCTTTAAAAGATGTCCTCCTTGGGGAGGAGCAGAAGGAAGGAGACAAAAATGTAACAAAGCAAATTCCTCAGCAGTCTGATACTCAGCAAACTCCTCAAACTTGCCATAACAAGGCTTGCATTTCAAAGATCCAAAAACAGTTTCCCAGGACAAAAATAAACTTGTGTGGTTTTGCCAGGTGGATGCACAGGACTGCCTTTGATGAATGTCTTTTGAGAAGAAGTAATAGTTTCCCTGCCTCTTGCTCCTATTCTGGCTTGGGTCAAAGCAATGTCTGGTAGGTTTACTCTCATTCTTTCCGTTTTGTTTTAATCAGAAATCAGTCTGTCCATATATCCTTTTTTGACTTAAATCAGATGAAAACCAGAGAGGAAGCTGACCCAGAAGCACCACAGGCTTTGTTATGTGGAAAACCTCCAGCACTGAAAGTGCTGACCAACTTCTTGTCATCCTTACTGACCCGGGGCCTGGCCAGGTTTGGCTGAGCAGAACAGTGCGGCCTGTAGAGCCCAGCAGAGCCCCAGGCAGGTGCGGTGTGCTCCACACCGCCCAGCCCATCTCCTCTTGCAAGAACTTCTGTACACTTGCTTCTCACCCACTGTTCCTGCACGCATTCGAAATGCGCTCAGATAATTCTATTAGAGTAAATGCTGTCATGTGCTGTTAGGTTAACAACCTGTGAGGTTGTGTTTGGGGAAAATACTAAAATATTTGAGGTAAGGCCATCTTGGGAACTATTTTAAAATAGTGGTAACAAGCTGTTCTGCAACAGAACTACGACTTGAGTTGATGTTATTATAAGAAGCACAACATTAAAGAAAAAGCACTAAAATGCAGAGTCAAGGAACAGCTAGAAATAAAAATACATCAAATACTGTGGTATTTGACATCCCCTCTACTCACATATGCGTAGTGCTAGAAGACAGGAACATCTCCAGAACAAAAGAGATACAGACACAAAGCCAGAGCTCACTCAAGTTACACCACTGAATAGGACATTTCTGGAAAGCAACACAATTTCATGCTTAGATTATTGGTATGGCCTGTCTAGTTGACCAAAAGAAGGTAAAAGTGCATTTGTTATATGACTGGTAGATAAAAGGAGACAAAGGAAATCTTCCATGAGGAAAGCTAGTTTATGGTGTCGGTCTCTTTTCCCAAGTAACAAGTGACAGAACAAGAGAAAACGGGCTCAAGTTGTGTTAGGGGAGGTTTAGATTGGATATTAGGAAAAATTTCTTCTCTAAAAGGGTTGTCAAGCACAGGAACAGGTTGCACAGGGAAGTAGTTGAGTCACCATCCCTGAAGGTGTTTAAAAGACATGTAGATGTGGTGCTTAGGGACATGGTTTAGTGTCGTGGAGTTGGCAGTGTTAGGTTTATAATTGATCTTGAGGGTTTTTTCCAGCCTAAATGATTATATGATCCTATGGCAGCCAACATTATGTTCAAGAGCAGTTTTTGACCTGAGAATATGTAAAAATAGTAAAATGACACATGAGTTAAGACATATAACTGATCAGTAGCATTGGAAATACACGGAAGCAAACTGAAGGATCAACGTTATTCTAAAACCAAGACCTCAGCTCTTGTTCTAAACCTAGCACATTCTAGGGGACCTAATGGTCTGTCTTTCTTTGCTCTCTTTAGCAGAAACAGATTGCACGTGTGAACTTTTGTGGGAAAAGCCAAGAGTAATCAGAAAGGTCTGCTTAGCAGGGCTACAAGGAAGCAAGTGAGAAGCAGGTAGGTTCGTTCTCCAGACTTCAGTGCACTTTCATTAATGTTACAATTTTTCCCATTCAAAATAACCACCCTCATACCCCCTTCATATCCCTCAGCATCATCAACAAATATTTATTGCTGTCACTGTGGCTTATTCTTCCCCTTCTAGAGGGCCTGGAGAGCAGACAAGGCCTACGGGTGTATACCAAAAGGAAGCAACCAGTAGCAAATTTCACTGCTAAAGACCTTTCAGACAACAACCTGCTCTTGTTCCCCCAGCTGAGAGGCTGCTTAATCAATTCCTCTGTACCATCTTCCCTATCATGCTGGTGCAGCTTCTACTTGATATAATCTGCTTAAGGGTAGGTTCTCAGTGAAAGCTGACACGTTACCACTTACACAGGGACAACTTTGCAAACAGCAAATATTGCTGCAGGCAAGGTGGCACTTCTGCAAGCATTGTCCCTCTGAATGGATATTGCCTTAGCCCTATTTTTCGTCACTGAAGGCTGCAGGCCAGACTGTGCAGCACAAACCCAGCGTTACAAAGCCAGGATCCCACTGCCGAAGGAAGGTCTGTACCAGGTCAGAGAAACTTGCACGCTCCCAGCCAAGTGTCAATGCCACAAGCTTTCTTGGTCAGCACAGGCACCTGGTTACAATCTACAAACACTGTCTGCCTCTACAAACCTCCCCTCCTGAGGGCTTTACTGAATTAAACCCCACAGGAGCCCCTTGAGGGAGTTATCTGCACTTTTGCTGATAGAGGAGCTAAAGGCACAGGGAAGACATGAGCTGTCTCCAAGCACAGGACCTGCTACATTGGCTTCAACACCTGCACTATTTTAATCAACCAGACATGCTTTATCTCCTTCCCTGCCTACTACACAGCCACTCTGTGCCACAGCCCCACAATCAATTTAAGCCAGCAATATCTAGCACTGACCTTAAAATAAACGTCCTCTACCCTTCTCTTGCTACAGTTCCCACCCTCATACTGCTTTCCCCCTTATGCCAGCACAAGTATTCACATAATCACTAGGTGTAAAACAACGATGCAAAAATCCAAAATGTTTTAAGTGCAGTTAGTTCTCTGGCCTAAACTACTCCATGACTCATACAAGAAAAGGTAATGTTGGGTTTGGGACATATAGTCAGGGACAACGGGAGGACAGGAGCACAGCACTGGCTTAAACCAGTTACGGACCTGCACCATCAGTCGGCAAAGCCTACACATCCTTCACTGATCCAGTAATTTTTTTTGTATGTTGAAAGACATGAAAGCAAAGAGGTTATAGGCCACAAAGTTCAGCTTTCCTGCTATTTCCTCTTGCAGCACTGTTACTCTACCACTTTGTTCTCTCATCTTGTGCTACGAACCATACATCTTTCTATCCACTCTGTCTGGTTTCTCTGCTTGGTATGTAAGCAAGTCAGTAACATACTTTCAGATGCAAAGATAACAAAAAATATGGCTAGATGTCTCATTAAGAGATTACCCTTGACGCGAGTCCAAATGTGGCTCCCTGTTCACCTAGATGACATTGCAAAGGTGCACCAATAGAAAAGCCTCCAAAGAAGAAAGAGGCAGTGTTTAGTGAGACAGCACTGCCTGAGAGACAGCAGAGAAATTCTTTCCAAATGGATAGTCTGCGTGCTACTCATAAGCCACCCTGTCAACAGGGAGCACAGTTACTCTTGTGCATTTGTCAACATAACATATCAGCAAAGAAGTGACTCTTTCAAAAAGAACCATTCTTAAGCAGCAGGCATAACCCTTGCAATATTATTCACACTGGATGCACTATGGCAGAATATGATGGAGCTTAACTCTGCTTAGAAGCAGAAATGCATCTGCTTTGACTTTTTACCCTCTCTCTCCTCCTTCACATACTACAGAAACCCATTACACTAAATCACAATGGCGATTCAGAAAGAAACCTTTATGAACAGTGTATTCCATTTCAATTAATGTTGCTGCCAGTGGAGACTACTTAGGCAAAACAGGACTTAAATAAATAACTATAAAGGGAAAAGCCTTTGTCACATGTCCTCTAAGTGCCACCATGGTACATAGAGAGTCTGCTACTTCCCACTTAATCCTCAAGACCTCAGGCAGAAGTTACCACCCTTGCCACTAGTCAAGGCGTTTGTACAAGCATTCTCTAACCTTCACCAGTTGAGATAAACTCAAGTAAAGGGACCTACTACTTAAACTATTTGTACACACTAATCTAATTATTTGTTTATGCTGATCTAAATTATGTTTAAAGAGATATCTAAAAGGAGCAGCTTAGCTGGCACACCAAGGGGACATTAAGTTTCAGCAGAGAGACAAAGACAAGCTGAAAGACAACTACTGCTTTAGCTGCACAACTGCCGCTCGGAGTATGTATGGATATTGCCCTGGCCTACAGCCATCCAGCGTGATGCAGATAACTACACAGTCACATGTTCAGCTCTAGTGTAATGAGTTCAGCCTTTCATCAAGCTATGATATGTAAACAGCGTGTCTATAAATAAATAAATATTCCTCTCCAGTGCTCTTAGTAGCCTCAACAATCTTCTGTGATACATTAAAACAAACAAACAAACAAATAGACAGAACCTTAGCTGCTTCTGGATCGGCTCACACTGCATTCCACACAACCACCCAGTCCCGTTGGTGATGTCAGGTATGTCACTGGTAGGAAGGGAATCTCAGAACAAGGCCCTGACTGCCAAAGCCCTGTTGGCTCCAGAAATAAATCAGATTCTCCTGGGATGCTCCGCAATTATAAAAGATTTGTCGCCAGTGTGGTTACTGGTCCCCAGTATTTGTCCTTCTCACACTGCTGCATTATGAGCTACTTGGGAACATATTTCGAAGGGGGCTGTGTTTCTGTGAGTTAGTTGGAAGCCCCAGGCAGTACGGAGCACACAGCTGGTACTTCATGAAGCAACGTGCTGCCCTCAGTGAGTCACTGTTGAATCAAAGCCCAAACTTGATGTTAATGGAACATTCTGCAGATGCCCGAATCAGCTCTGAGATGGAGGTCCTGACACACCATAATTTCTGGCGATCCTGTAGAATTTATCACACGAGTACAATGCACACTGCGGGAAGACCACAATCCTCTAGAACTCGGCAGCAAGTTTGACCTCATGAAAACAAAACAGAAACTTACTCCTAGGGGGAGAAGGAAGAGGAGTTTTGGGGCAGTTTTGTAATGCTCATGTTAGGCTGTAACTCTCCTGGGAGAAACACTCACCTTCTGTTCAGTCCACAAGAAAAACCTCACAGCAGTGCCAGGCTTCTCTGCAGTGGGGTGGGGAGGCCGGGGGTCTCTTGCAACAAAGCTTTCGGTAAAAGGAACACGACCAACTTCAAAGTCACATTCCTATCAGAAGGTTTTTAATCTCCTGTTAACATAAGTCATACTGAAGGTCATTGTAAGGAAGACACTAGGGGAAAAAAGGAAAAGCCAGTGCTCCTCTTTGCCTACACTGCAGTTTTGACTATTCCTTGCTTATATTTGGATCTTGCTGGTTTTCACACCTTTCACACAGAACAAATGAGAAAATAGTACATGAAAAATACAAAAATAATTAAAAATAAGTATAAGGCAAAGCTAATATCTGAGTCTTCTGCTGAATTTGAGTTTCATGCTAGTAGTCCCTCTAATTCCTCCAATTTAGAGTACTTTTCCATCTTCTTCCTCCAACTTGCATAGCCAGAAACAGACGTTTCCATGTTGTAATCATCCTTATAAACATTTCATAAAGTACATATACTCATGTTTAAATAAGCCCTATAGAGGAAATCCATAATTAAATTTTAGTCTATAGACATCCCCGTGAACTGAAATAAACAGCCTCCTCTCAAACGCCTGCATGTGGGACAGGCCCACAAAGCTGGCTAATTGTTTCAGAACTAGTTCCCTGTTTTGGGAAGTTTTATCGCAGCTCTCTCGCCAGCTGCTCTGGAACCTCACTGGCAAATCGGTTCGTTTGTGACTTGGACACACACTGCCTGGTCTGGCACAACGGAGCTAAGATTCCATCTGAGCACAGCCCTCCTCCAGGACAGCAGAAATGTCCGCCTCCCCAGCACGCTCACCATCCGGCAAGAGCACTTTCACTCTGTTTTGGCTTTTCTACTCCCTTTTGTAAGCTGGAATGTGAAAGTGATAGAGGAGGAAATCTTAACTTTTCAGAAATTTGTCATCCAAGATGGCCCAATTCTAGTAAAGGCTCAAGTTGCTTCTTATTAAATCTGGGCTGGTTTGTACTTACTAAGGGTTCTCCTGATGTAGAGTGCCATGCTGAGAATTGCTACAACTGCCTCTGAATGTAACTTTTGTTCTTTAAAATGATGGGACAAGTGAGGAGTGAACGTGGAGTTATACTTCATCTGTTAGATGCTGGAGTACCATCAAACGGTGCAGGTCAATCTATACCTTGACCACCATATTTTCTCTACGACTTTCATAAATAACTATGAAGACCCATCAATAAAATGAGTTACTGGCAAGGAACACCATTTTTGTGAAGTACAAACAGCCCCAGGTCTGAGGCATTTAGATCTGCAGTGAAGACCAACAAAATTTGTAGTTTTCAGCCGCACTTTGAAATAAAAGGGACTGAGGGAAAAACTGACAGAATTTCATGAAACTTGCATCCTCACATAGTGTCTTGGGAGACAAAATCCAGTCAATAGTGGACAGATGATGACAACACGAGCACCTTTACCACAGTGAGCCTGTTTCTTTAGAACCACGTGTGCCCAGAACTTTCCTGAAGAGCAAGTTACCTAAGGAAATTGTACCAACTTCTCCTGTGCACAGACATCCTCATCTGCTTCAGCTGGAATGGCGATAGCACCACCATATCAAAGGTTACTACGCCAGTGTCGTTGAAAAAGATTCCTAATTTGCAGCAAGCAAAACAAATTGGGCTAGCTTAAATAGTTTAAATTGGTGATCAGAACTGAACCAACTGATTTCACCTGAAATGAAAGCTGCTGCAGACAAACTGCTCTGCTAGGAGGCTGGGGCAGCAGTAATTTCTGGAAGCAAGGAAGTCAAAAGCAGCTTATAATTGCAACATCACTCATCAAAAGATGTCTATTTCTGGACTAACTACACTGGTTAAAACACGTATATGTTTAACTCAGTGTCTTTATTTTGCTTTAGATAAGTAATATATTGATTTACCTTAAATTAACTGCTTACCAATTTCCTTTCTAGCTGAAAGAATAAGAAAGATCCAGTTATCTCACATAGTCAAGGCCTAGTATTGGTGTAGATGGGCAGGACAGTTTCCATTCCTGCTGACAATATTGGACAGGCTCATCAGGAAGGTGATTTAAGTCAACAGATCTGGAAATCCAGCAACAAGAACTAACTTCAGCTAAATCTGTTTAAACGGGGAGAGAAAAAAAGCCTTCACGGCTACTACAAGCCTGAAGTGAAGTGTGTTATCTCATTTATCCTAATGAAAACCTCGCCTCTGATGTGGAAAACGTTCACAGGACTACAGGGTACAAGAAATTCTAGTTATAAATCTTTGATCCATTACTTAGTTTCTAGAGACAAAGATTTGTTTCTACTGTAACTCCAGTGAAGTCAGAGTTATGCCACAGATGAACTCTCTAGTTAAAAATTGTTTGGAGAAAATACCATGTTATAGGAACAAAACAAAGAGATTTCACAGTGCAACTGTTAGGTATCTTTTCTAGCAGCAAAAACAAGGTTGTAGAGAAATTAAAGTGGCAAGTGACCTTAAGAATAAAACCAAGGTACATGCTAGGACTTCAGCAATTATTTTGCTGAGTATCAGAGTTGTATTAGCTAAAAATACTAGGTGAAAGCACTGTTACAGACCTATGTACTTGAGAACATGAATTCTGGTCTCTTGCAAAAAAAGAGACACCTGTTCATAAGAGTTAAATGAATGGACTACTGACTGCTCAGAAGTGAATGAAACAATAACCAAGCCTGTGTTTTGCATTTGCTGTAATTCCCACAACGGCCATTCTTATCCCTGGGCTTAAATATGTTCTGGCGCTTGTGAGCGGTTCCCGCTAAAACCCTTGTCTCCCACACAGCAGGACATCCCAGCCTGGTTCGATATTTTTACTTAATCCTGTGATACCTTTTGTTCCAGCGGAGATCCTAAGGACAGCGAGTGAAGCTGCTTCTCAGGTACACGTGAGCCCATCACGGGGAAAGGCACGAATTCCCCATCAGCCCCGCGATGCTTTCACTGGTATCCTCAGAGGACAGCATGTGGCAGAGGGTTTTCCTGCTGCAGATCGCCGACCGACGTTTCCCTTCCCCATTATTCTCACGAGCATCTTTACACTTTGTGAGAGTTGTTTGGAGATTCCTGCCTGAAACCACTTCCCACCGTCATCAGTTCTTGGAGTACGAGACACTAAGAATGGTCTAAGAATTGATGAAGAGAAGGTTTCTACTGTGAGAGACTTGTCTGGTGGTGGGATAGAGGAGAATTTTCTAGCACCAAAAAGACAGGATAGCAGGAATAGCTGTAGAAACAAATGGCTGATTGGACTCTCCCTGATATGCTCCTTCATTTGCCTTAGCAAAAGATGGGAAATTAGTCAATTACAAAGCACATTATTTAAGGAATGCAACACACTCTCTCAAGGGTTAATGTATAAACATGAAACAATTTGTTTAAATACATATTTCTTGGCCAACCTTGTGTTGTGCCCTGTCATCCAGGAAAGCCAGATTAGACTCCCATCCCAGGGGCTTTTTGTTGATTTTTTTTTTTCCCCCACTCCCTGGAGTGACAGGCTAATTAAGGAGTGACAGAGACTGTCTCAGAAGAGCCCTCTTCAAATATCAAAGGAACAAATGCAGCAAGACAGACAGACCTTCACCGCTAGCTGATGCTCAGAGCAAGCAGCTCTCTCCCTCTGCACAGGGCCACCACTGGCTCGTCACATGACATGAAAGAGACTCTCTTTTTCTTTTATCATCCCTCTAAACTGAGAGAACTGTGCAAATTGTAGGAATTAAACCACAGAAACCAAGGAGCAAGAGGAGAGTCAGGTATTCGGTGGTTTAAAATGAACTTTAAGCAGAGAAAGAAAAAGGGGGGGGGGCAATAATCTCACACGTATCAGAGAGGATTGTTGGCTTTGTTTAGCCAGTGACTTCAGTAAGAACGAAATTAACTTGTGATATCTGCAAAATAAAGTTGAATCCATC
The DNA here is from genome assembly GCA_013399365.1 of Pampusana beccarii. Classification (NCBI taxonomy): domain Eukaryota; kingdom Metazoa; phylum Chordata; class Aves; order Columbiformes; family Columbidae; genus Pampusana; species Pampusana beccarii. Next base: position 251,391 of record VWYH01004583.1, read on the forward strand.
GTGCCTTTGCTATCAGGCAGTATCAGAGTTTATGTAACTGGAACACATCGCTCTGTACCACTTACTAACGAACAGGAGGGTGAAAAGCGGAGTCCCACAGGTCCCCAGAGCTCGGCCTGCTTCACCGCCCCACCTCCAGCCCGAGCCCCAGCTGTGCAGAGCGCTCCTGGCTGCCTGGGCTTGGACACAAGCGCCGTTCAGCACATCATTAGGACTGCCTGGACCAAACCCAACGCTCTCTGCAAAACAAAAGCTACTCTGAAACATTATGTCACTGGGACAGCTCAGGCCTTTAAGGATTCACCTGAGAGGCTGATGGGATGTAGGAGAACGTACACAGAGCTGTAAGAAAAAACACAGGATCACTGCTTGTCCTGTCTCACAATACAGAACCAGGGCGAGTACTTTCTGAAGACCCTAAGGAGGTTTTTTCTGTGTGCATATTTTCAAAAGAAAACTACATCTTCCCATACAAAGAATTTTAAGGATTTATACCTCTCAGCATGGCACAGGTACAAAGCTGATGAACAAAATGTTCCTCCACAGGCTTCTGTCCTGCCCGTACTGCGGTCATCGCATGTCCCGTCACACGGTGAGGCCAGACTTTCCACTGAGATCCTGACCTCTGCTCACAGATTTCCTGTTTGGTACTATGAAAAGCCGGTTTGTTTGTTGTTAGTTTTTTTAATTGGGTAAAATTTTCAGAAGACTACATCTTCTCTTTGAGTTACTACATTAGCACAGTGCCATAGGTGGGTATGCCACATTAAGGAGAAATGAAACAGGAAGAGTCTAATGTGAGGAATTTACAATCTAAATTACATATAGCACAGCAAGGGTGATAACAAACAGCAGCACAGGAGGACACATACCACAACAGTGAGAGCTCACAGGACCTGTTCAGTGAGTGAAATGAACTTAATGATTCTTTTTCTTGTGTCACTTCATTCCCCACTTCCCCCCCATTCATAATATTTAAATCTGTAGACAGTGAACTCAGTCTTCATCTCAGAGAAGCAAATGGCAACATTTCAAATGACATCAGTAGCGTCAGGATTTGGCTTCAACTCCGGCATAAAAGGCAAGGGTGGAGAACAGCAAAGGAAGGCTAGCCTAAAAGGACTGGATTTTGTGAGTGGTTTGGAGGAAAGCTGAGTAGCACAATCCACCTGGTCAGGGAGGCATCATTACATGATACGCGAAAATGCACAGAGACACCTATGGCAGGAGAATGCTGGAGAAACACAGGAAGCTGAACTAGGACAAAAGCTGGCACAAGAAATAAGCAATGGGATACATGCATTGAAATTCCGTTCCTGATTTCACCAATGTACAAACACTGACTTAATTGTAAAGAGGAAAGAATACGGTCGAAAAGAATCAAAACGCTCTGAAGGGAGAAATGCAGCGCACTGAAGACGGGGACATGGTGCTACAAACAGATAAGGAGACCGAAAAAACATCACAGGGCGTGGGCAGGATACATTGGTGGCCACTGGAGAGGAATATGTTGTTTTAGTGATCGTCCTGTTGTATAATAGAAGAGAGGGGGAGGCCCAAAGGATGAAAAAAGGGACACTAAAGAAGGGGCTAATTAAAAATGGCAATTAGTGGTGCTTCAGCCTCTACATCAAAACAGAAAACAATAGAATGACCTTTGTTATATATAAAGAGTCAGCATTTCTGCCTGAAAAACAAACAAACAAACAAACAAAAAAACAAACAAACAAACAAACACAAAAAAACCCACCAAAAAAACAAAATGGGAGAATGTTTACAAAGGTAAACATGTGGGGGACAGGTGTCTGTGGGAATGCAAAAAAATATAACCAGCAACAGTAATGAAAAAAGCAATATTCCCCAAGTTGCAGGGGGGTTCAAGCCAAAGATCTTTGGGACAGGTTGGGAGGAGAGGTGGAAGAGAACAGCAAAAAGAAATACAATCCTAATAGGATCTCAAAAGTCATAAACAAAGAACAATAATCAACTGTGTGTTCTCTTATCCAAAAAGACCACAGGGAGTTTCCACGATACAGTCAAGGCATCAGGGAAGAGACCTCAGCTGCATCAAGAGCCACCATGGGAATTCACACCATCTGCTCCACAAAGCGGAGAAGGAGGGGGAAGGGGAAGGGACAGGCAATGCATGCCGAAACTCGGTAACAAACCACAACGCTACCCTGCAGAACGGCTCACACAAGGTCAGCAGCACCACTGAGGGAAGAAAACAGGCAAGCAAAGGATTTCCTTCAAGAAAGAGCATCAGTTGCATAAAAATACTAAAAGTAAAAGCAAATACACATGGTAATGGTAGGGAGTAAAGAAGGAAAACACTTCCATTTGTTTCTTGGTGTACACTGGCACACTTCCAGCAAAGTCCATAAGGTGACCAAGATTTACAACAGTTGTGAGGATCTGGTCCAATGAGTTCATTTTCTTGCATTGCTGCATTATGAATTTGGCAGAGTAAGTTCCCAGGAAGGGTCCTGTCACCATTACTTTATTTGGAATCAGCAGCACTAGTACAGAGGTTCCCTGGTCGGTGTAGACATCATGTTTACACCAGAAAAGGAGAACCTGTAGAGGTCACGTTTTGTTTAATGGAAAGAACATAACTCTCTGCACACACAGCCAAATGTTATTAGCCTCGCGTAGCTGAATAGTTCCAGGATTGCTGATGAGAGGGAGGCACCCCAAAACACCAGTCTTGTTCACCTGAGCAGTCTCACCGAGTCCATCCTTACTTTGGTTGCTACTTATCTACAAATCACAATAAAATGATGATAAGGGCTAGTGTGCCTGGTGCTGGGCTCCCAGCCACCCCTGGGAGCTGGGACATTCTACTCTGTCAGGCATTGGACAGCCAAGTATTTCTGTGTGCAATTTTAAATGGCTGCAGTGCCATTCAAATGACTGCAGTGCTAACCAGTGGATGGTTAGCATCTCCTGCTAGACCAAGGAAAAGAAGCATCAAGAAGTTATAAGTCTGTAGAAGGAGCTGCTTATCACTTTCGTCTTCTAAAACTCTTTCTATAAGTATCTTATTAGAACATACATCTATTCCATCTGTCTCGGGAAGCACACCAGCCTGCATAGATCGAAGTCTGATTCAGCTTAACATGTGTCACGTGAGAGGCCCAGAAGATGTCAAATGTCAGGAAGAACTTCGTTTTCAAAAGCTTGATGGAACTGCACAAAATATCAGCCTGGTCATTCTTTAAATTTGAGAGTAATCAAGCATTAACTTTAACCAGATCTCAGTTTCAAGAGAAGGCCGATTCCACAAAGGCTGGATCCAATGGCCCACGTGAGCTCCTGAGCATGAAGAGCCAACTGCACGGCCAACTGCACAGCCCATGGAGCCGTGACTGGCATTTTTCAGCAGGGGAGCTCCATTAAGCCACCAGTTTCCCACTTCAATCCCTGCCAGCTATTCAACTGGATTTGTAACCTTCTACCTCTTTTCTTCATTAAGAAAACACTATTCCAAGGCAAAGCTCTATACAAAGCCTTTGCAGTATTAACACGTTATCAGATCAAGGTAAACTCGAAGTTCCACTCACCACTTCGCTTGAACAGCTAATAGGCTAGAAAACCACAGGTTTTCATGAACATTTTTACTCATATTTGAGCTCTGCATGGGTTTACTACCTGAAGGTAAAACTGCGTCACTCTTTCCAATGCAGATAGCACCACTGCTTTTCCAAAGCAGACTGCGTGCCCTTTTTCATTACAAAATATACTTAGACCAAACAGTTTTGGAAGTCAAATAAATAAAAGTACATAAAAGTAATGGGCTTTGATGTATCTCTTCTACATGCCTCTTCTTCATTACAAATTTGAGAGATGTAGGTGGAAGCCATCCAATCCTATGTATGCGGCTTGGCTTTTTGAATTCTAAATCCAACCACCGCTGGAGCCTGTAGAAGAGTTGGAGGAGACAACATGGCCATTCAAATGTGGCCAAAGGTTAAAAGAACACCCTGAACCACCACGGGTTGCTACTGAGCGAGCCGCAGTACCCAGGGATAGCAGCAGAAGGACTGCTGGACATGGTGTAGCTGCCATGTTAGTCAAGGCATCCACACAGGGATTGCCCCCATGGCCACTGACAATGTTCTTAAGATGAAGTTTTCTCTCTGGTATCAAAATACCTGTGCTCTGAGGGAGATGAGACAGGATGTGAACACAAGATGTGCCAAAATCAGCCAATCTGCAGAACAGTTCACGTGCCAAACAAGCCCTAATGCTAGAAGCAGAGTTAACAAGGGAAGGCCCTGGGGCAGAGTCAGGAAATTGAAGCATACCAACTGCTTTTCTCCTGCAACTTCGTATCTCACACGAAACAAAGGAGCATAACTTAAGGAAAAAAAAAAAAAAAAAAAAAAAAAAAAAAAAAAAAAAAAAAAAACAAAAAAAAAAAAAAAAAAAAAAAAAAAAAAAAAAAAAAAAAAAAAAAAAAAAAAAAAAATAAAAAAAAAAAAAAAAAAAAAAAAAAAAAAAAAAAAAAAAAAAAAAAAAAAAAAAGTGAGATGATGCTGGTCATTTGACTAACCAGAAAACGTAACTTTGCAGCTTGTCATGTTTGGGTTACTCTGAAAGACTTCAAAAGCAGCTATGAAATCATGCTAAACCTAAAGAAACACCAGAAAGAAACTTAAGGCTGTCCCCAGTTTTCAAGGCTGTCCCCAATCTCTGCAGGGGAGAGAAGCCAAGCACTTCTAAAGGAGCAGGCTACTAGTGCTGCGATTCAAGGCTATCTTTAGCTCCACAAACTGAGTACTATTTGCTGGTTATCAAAATAGTGCATGCATAAATGAGAGAAACAGGATGTGGCAAAACGACCAGAATCATTTAAATTTTATTCTGAATCAAGATTCTGCCAGCCTCCATACCGTATATGGAACATTTCCCCTGCAGGTGCAAGAAGTTTCTGTAGGATTTGCTCTTGCATGTAGTATCCCACAGACTAACATTTTAATAGATGCAACGGTTGATTAGTTGAATTTTTTTTCTGGTGTGGGGGGCAGGGAGGAGAGAAGGAAGACGAGGTGGTGAAAAACATACATAAGCTGTAGGCTTAGGGGGGTTCTTTCCCTCTCAGAGGCCTAGCTGTATAAACCACACGTGGTAATAAAACAAACTACCTGGTCGAACCATAAACAAGTTAAAATAAGAGTTTGAGGGAGAAAGGCATGAGGCATTTCACAAGGAAATAGTCTATCCTCAGACAGGGATGGGAGAATGGATTTTCATGACAGGAGATAAAGCACAGCAGACACAACAGGATACTGCTTGATCTGCCCAACAGAAAACACCAGCTGAAATGGTGACCCAGCTGAAGGAGCAGGGGCCAGGCCAGAAGAACAGCAGCCTGGCAGGTGCCATTCCAACAGCACGCTGCAAAAACACCATGTGAGGAGACCCAAATTGCCTCTCCAAAGGGCCCAGGGGCATTATTCACTCCACATCAACAGCAGTTCCCCACATCAGCCTCCACAGGGAACCTAATCGTCAACAGCCACTCTGTAAACTAAGTTGCACACAACAGAGTATATAAGTTTTAAGAGAACCTTGTCAGCAGGAAAAGGATGTTAATCATTTGCGTTTAGATACAACTGTAAAAAAGGCAAAGGACCATCTTCAGAGCACCCACACGTCCCCGCTCTCTACTGCCAAGCATATCTAAAGGCTTTACTTCCACAACTATTGAAAAGCTTCAATGAGCCCAGCCCCTGTGATGAAGATGTAACTCATTTGTTGGTTCATGAATGATTCAGCTGAAGACAGCCGTTCTCTGCCAGGTCGTGGTCTCCCTACGACTGACTGTCCCTCATACAGTCTTCAACCTAGTTTTTGTTCATTCATGCATTTGGGTTTGGAAGCAGACCTGCCACAGATGTCAGGAAACACCCTATGAATTAATGCCTCCATTCTGGTGCCTTTTGGACAAAACATCAGATTCTAAGCAAGACATTCCTGACTATGGAGAGGACTGATTCACATGTAAGGAATGAGGAAAGGGAAGAAGAAGAGAACAAATATTGCTGGTCCTCACTCACCTGGCCATGGGTCATAGTGCTAAATTCAGCTAAGCAGATAATTCAGTGGGTGACCTTTTGTCAGCCACTCATCTTCCTTGCAATTTTCTTTGCCCCTCATAAGGTGGGGCAAAAGCAGGCACCTTTCCTGAAAAAAATAAACAAGCTAGCTTCCACACCGGGTGAATAAGTTATGGAAAGTTAAATATATTCTGGCAAACAAGAAAGAGCCTCACTTTGTTCCAGTTTGAGATAGGTTGTCATCACAGGAAAAAAGGGACCAGCTAATAAAATCTGCACAAATCACATTCTCTTTGCAACTTCAGGGAGCTTTATAATTCAGGGAGCTTTATATTCGTTTTCACATGCCTGCTGTGTAGTCAGTCAGTCCATAAACAGGAATCAGGAATGGTCTATCTTGATTTTCAGAAGCTACCACTAGTTCTCAGCTCACTTGCAATATCACAAAATAAGTAAGGCAGGTCTTACCATTTCCCATGGTTTGATTTCACATTTTGTGCAATGTTGTGTTCTCCCTCGAAGTTCAACTCCAGAGCCATATGAGTTACACAGTTACAGCTTTCAAAGGCATAAAAGTGTTTCTAGCTCTTAGATTTGCGGAGAATGCCTTGGACTTGTACTCTAAAGGCTCAAACCCCAAAATGTAAAGACAGGCACTCAAAACGGCACAATTAAAAAAAAAAAAAATCATAATTCTTAACCTTCCTGTAGAGAAGAAAATAATCTGTCACAATTTTCAGATTAGCTGTACTACAACCCTACACAGTAGACTTAAGTAGCAGCAGTCCCAGTTGTAGTACAGGCTTCTGATTTGTTCGACACAGCACAGGCATTCAGAGAGCTGTGACTAGAACTTCTTGGATTCACATCTCTCATTTACTAAATCAGATTGCGAAATTATTTTCTTAGCTTTGGAGATCCGGAGATTTGTTGCCCTCTTCCACAACAGCACAGAAATTTAAAGTCTTAGAAAAGAGCATAAACTGACAATAATAAAAAACTGTCTTTAAGTCAATTACAGTGCTTCACTTTGATTTTAAGCTTTGGGGCCTTTTGAATTACTAAGTAATTTCCATTTAAAATGAGTAAATCAGAAAATATATCAAAATGGAATGTTCCTACATGTTCTAAAACTTTTCCAAAAAACAACTTCAATTTAGGAAATCAATCAAAAAAACAACTGTGTTCTGTGAACTGGATTGGTTTTGGTGAATCAGCATACTTTACTCCAAAACAGTCGGGGAAAAAACGCTCAGTCTTTTCTAGTTTTCAAATAATTGCCCCAGAAACTCCCTGCTCCCTCTACCCACCTCACAAGTTGAGCACACAGCATTCTGCTCTTGAACAACTTCAAGAGAGTTCAGATAACTCTTTCTTCAATTAGAAGGCTCAGCCCTGCATTTTTATGGCTCTTAAACATTCTCTGATTATAGACATGTGAATATCTAAAAATTTCAGTTAAAAAATGAAGCAGTATTTCTTTGAGGGCTTGCATTTCTTTTCAAGGTCTCAGAAGCAAGAAAACTGAAAATACTTGGGAAATCCAGAGAAGGAAGAAGCTGCCCTACTAAAAGACTCCACCTTCAACCACACCTTTCATTTCTTTGTACTTCTTGTCTTCCCATCCAGGATCCATAACACCACTGAACTGAAGCAAAGCCCACACTTGTCTATTAAACATCTATTACAAAACTGCAGTCACCAAATTCGTCTTTGCCTTTTCCGCATAGCTCTCCATGACAGTGACCCACTCTTACATGTTTGGTGCACATGGCATTTGCGAACTGGGGAGGTAAAGAGGTGTTTCAATTTAGTTTCCTGTGGACAAGCAGACACATCATTAGAAACACCATTAGAATTACCTCCCTTGGAGAGAAGCCATAGGCTTAAAAGGCTTGTGGAGCATAAAATATATTCTCATTCCTTTGAAAGAAGGATCCCTTGATCTTTTTAAGGGAAGATGAGGGTGTCTTGCAAGATCTTATCTGTAAGCATGCTATAGATAAAGGAAAGAACCTGCAACCAGCAAAATATGAGGAGTACTTATTTTCCTCCTTCATCACCCCCTCCTTGCCTAAATTTAATACCTCAGTAAATGTCAGCTCCCACCGAAGCAAGTCGTTTAACGTTAACAGAAGACTTCTCTTCCACCTTCCAAATCTACGAACTGCTTTTTGAATCCACTGCTGGTCAGGTGCCCTCAGCAGACCTGAACCAGTTGTGTGCAGAGGTTCATGTACACACACAGAAGCAATCTCAGGTAATCATGATGCACATCATAATTACAGTCTGTCTCCCAAACGGCCCTTTTAAGGCCTTTTACAGGTATGCACCAACTAACCCTTAAATACTCCTTTAGTGCATGTGAGGCTTATTGTTCTCCTTATATAGGAAATGAAACTGAGTCGCTGAGTAGTTAAACAACCTGTCCGAGGACACTAAGGATGCAACAAACACAAGTTGGGTGTTCTGACTCATTATGCCTGAAATCTAACTGCTAGGCATGCTTCCCATGCTGGTTTCTGCAGGCAGTTTGCAGAGTTCATTAACATTTTCAGGAAACACATAATCTGCATTGTCAAAAGGATTTTCCTACCCAACTTGACTAGACAGACAAGAGGAAGGACGCTCTTATCTTTTATATCCGTATACCTCTGCCTCAGTTTTCCCGTTCTAATGGTATTCTCTGAGTTCAAGGAAAAAGAGACAGGTTGCTAAGCTTTTTGAAGCCTCAGCCTAGCAAAGGAGAGGTGTTCTCTTACAGCTTCAGGTGTTCAATGAGCAGTGAGAGTCTCATGCTATCTACCCTTACCAGGTGTCAGGTGAGAGGGTCAGAGGTTCTGTTTCAGTTTAAAAGCTTTGCTTTCACAGAAAATGAGAACAGTTAGGCAACATGTTCAAAAAGTGACACCGAGCAGGGTAGAGAAGGGTGAAGGGAAGTGTAGTAAGGACTTCATAAAGTTCTTTTCAAATCAGGAGCTCCAGGCAGAAACCATTATCATTGCATTGCTACTTACAGTGTACCCAGCTCAACTGTTTTTACTCTGTAGCTGTACCCTTTTTTTCTGGCATTATGTTTTTCTTAGATTATGACTTTTTATTTCTCCATACAACGCAGTTTTTCCAAGGACGACTGTTTCAAACTCAAGTCTTGGCACTTCAGAATACATGATCAAAAATGAAAAACACAGCATCCTATCCCACACAAAACCCACTGCTTCCAGCACTCACTTAAAACAGCTCTATTGACACAGTATACCGCCAATACATCAACAAAAGTGGAGTCTACAGTTTTAAGCAAAGAAAGTCTAACAAAGATAAACATACTGCATGTGTTCTTCATTCTAAGGAAAGGGTATTCAGTGATTAATATTAGTCTCTTCCCAAAACGTAAGATTTGCAAAAGCTCCGTTATTTTTCCCATTAAATCTCTCTCCAGAGTGTATTATAAATTCCCCAAACCAAACACTTGTGGCCTAGACAGTCTTCATTTGCCCTAGTCAAAAACAGAGTCAAGGAAAGAAATTACTTCTTGAAAATGTGTATGTCATACACCACAAAAAATGGTCACTGGAGGTAGCATGAGTTGTAAGTAAATACTGTCATGCCCCACCTAGAGAAAGGAGCTGTGGGGATCTTCCTCCACCTTTTCTCACATCCATAAACTGTGAAAGAGAGTCACCCCAAGGCAATGCTTCTGGTGGGAAGGAGGGAGAAAAGAATGAGCTACATCCCTTTAATGTTAGCAAGAAATATGTGTGTCATCTGAAAGAGATTACTTTTTTATAGTTGTGGAAAGCTGAAAGGAGCTCTTCATACTGCTAGTTCCAGAGCACAAGACTGCCACCAAGCCTTTCCATCAAGTTCTTGAGCTTTTTAAGTGTGTGCCTCCAATACAACAGAAGAAACCCAGAAACTTTTCAGAAATGGGGAGCATTTTACTCTACCATCACTGCTGTCACATTGGTTCCATTCCGCCTCCTTTCCACAGCACACATAGCCTTCGGGAAGTGCAATATGAACACTGGTTTGCAGCACATGAGGCGAAACATTGCATAATCTTTTGGCTAAACAACCAGGGCTGTTTAGCCTGGAGAAAAGGAGGCTCAGGGAAGACCTTATGGCTCAAACTACCTGAAAGGAGGTTGTAGCATAGAGGGTGTTGGTCTCTTTTCTCAGGTAAAAGCAATAGGATGGGAGGAAATAGCTTCAAGTTGCACCGGGGAGGTTTAGATTGGATATTAGGAAAAATTTCTTTCACTGAAAGGGTTGTCAGGCATTGGAACAGGCTGCCCAGGGAAGTGGTGGAGTCACCATCCCTGGAGGTGTTTAAAAGATGTGTAGATGTGGCACTTGAGGACATGGTTTAGCGTGGTGGACTTGGCAGTGTTAGGTTTATGGGTGGACTCAACCATCTTACATATAAGAGTACATAAATAATATCAGACAGAGGCATGTTTTGTTGTGCTTAGCACAAACATAGGGCCCAGCAACTCCTAAACGTTACTTGAATCTTTCTAAAGTCCCAGGCCTGTGACTTCACATCTCTCTCCGTCCTTCTGTCTCCTCTCTTTCATGCCCCTAATTTTAAAATTGGGAATAACTTCTCTTGGCCCGATCACAGGCATTTCCAGTGTTAGAAGTGGTGCAGTACTTTGAAGACGTGAACTGCTACTCTGAGCACCTTAATTCGAGGCGTGAAGAGTGGACAATGAGGTGTATCATAATTACCCGCTTTTTTGACTGTTTCTGCACTACACGCGCAGTCACACAGCAGTGATTAAACATGCAAAATCCTGTTCAGCATGCACTGGATTCAGTACAAAGCCTGGTAAGTCTCTTCACTGGTTGCACAAAATTCCTCAGCGCAGTTCTTGGAAACAAAACTGCTTCCATGAAACTACTCTCCCACCCATAGTTCCAGTGCACATAGTGAAACTCTGGGTAGTATTTACGCAGTGACTGTAAGGAGGTGTGTTTCTTCACCACCAAGTCTGTAATGATCAGAAGCAAATACAGGGCAGGTTGTGGCTCCTTTCTTAAGGAAGTAGATGAGGATAGTGGCAGCGCAGGAAGGGCTCTCTGAGGCACGTTGGCAGGACACAGAGGCCTCCTGCTGAACTGCCCTGGCCTTTAGCACAATGCCCTGTGCCAGTGTTGAGGCCCTGACCTGGGCAGGGGACAGAACAAAGCAGGGCAGTAAAGTCACCCACCAAATTCCTACGAGAAACCACGTAGCATCTTCTTGTATGGTTTGTTGCACACGATAGACGAGCAGCACACCAAACCATAACGGGAAGGGGCTGTCCTTAGGACCACTGCAACACTAATTGCAGATGCTGACCTTCTAGAAAACCTTTCCTGACCCTGAACAGCTTTTATTCTTCCCCCCTGAAGATAAATGGTGTGATGTCTACACTCCATTTTTATGCACTTGTGAGTCATGGGGCTGGGCTTTTGTATCCTATTGTCTTGTATCTATGGTGTGAAAGAAAATAATATGTTTGCCTTGTATGTGCTACTCACTGCCACAAAAATGAGAACAAAAAGGTGAAACAGTCATTTAGGACAACACAAAGGTGTTGATTCTTAAGCCAATATTTTATATACCAACAGAGCCCAAGGCCCATCTCATCTCTCCTGGCACACCTTGTGCTGTTGGTAACACCTGGCTAAAATGTGACACATTCCAAACTGAAGTATTTTACATGCTGTCTTGGTGAGCAAACCATCATATCAGGAAAACAACAAACAAAAAATAAGGCACAAAATGGGAAACCACTCAAATTACTCCAGCACAGACAGATTGACAGTAAGGATGGCAAACTGCCTTATTTTGTATTGGGTGATGCTGGACATTGAGATCTGCAGTTGGGCAGTTATAACTAAATGCTTTCGGGTCATGCAAAGGCTGCCAGAAGTTTAGGATGAAGTCTGTCCATGAGGAGCAGCGAGGGAGAAGAGGTGTTCAGAGCAGTTTAGCCGCTCGCATGCAGGCAGGCCCAGAGGGAATGATCATCACAGGCTTCCCCTTGGGACCTTCTTGCCAAATTCGGTGGACACAGAATCCATTCTGTACCCATGAGCAAAATATTAATAAATAATGGGATTATATTTCTCGGTCCTTACAGATTCCCGAGAGAAGGAAGTGGGGATGGGAATGGGAATGGCACTGGAGTGGGAATCTGTTGAAGCCAACCACCTGTGAGGACAGCATACACTGTCTGTTTAAACCAAGCAGTTGAGCTCTCCTGATAAAGCTTTCACTGAAGACCCCTAGAAGACACTAAAAACCCAGCTTCAAAAACTGTTGCCAGAATAGGATTCTGGATGAGGCAGATTACAGGTCTGATCTGGCATGGCGAATCCTTCTTAGCAACCCAAGGGTTAAGTCTATGAGCCGGAGCAAAAGGATCTTTGCTTCTGCTTCCTTGCAGAACAGTAACCCACAAGCTTCAACGTGAGAGTTGTGCAACTTTTTTCCATGTTGCAATGCAGTGGTGCAGAGGTATCCCTGGAACTGCCTCGGGTGCAGAGGTATTCCTGACGCTGCCTCTTGCCCTGTCCAGCGAGGCTGCCACCACATTCCCTGCCACCGCTCTTCAGTGGGAGCAGCAGGAGGAAAAGGGATTTCCTTCCACTACCAGTGAGGGAAAAAGTTATCAGATCCCCTGAGCTCAGGTACACATACATTCTCTAAAAACATAAATCCGCAGAGAGGTCTCCACCTCACACCTCCCCTTAGAAACAGGAACACAATTATCCCCAGCTTCGGCACCCACTGCCAAATCTGTGTTTCACCCCTCTTTGCCATGAGTGCCCTCCCACCGCAACCCTTCCCAAACTCTCCCTCGCCACTTTTTCACATTGGGCCTGGAAAAGAGATCTTGCTGCAGCTCTCCAGATTTGAGTCTTCTCATGCAAAATCCCAACATTACACCCAAGGATATCACATCAGGCCCCAACGAACACTGTGGATATCTACTTGCACTCATATTCTTCATTTGCTAACACATGCCCATCCTGTTATGAGCGGGGCCCAGGACCAGTGGTAACTGCCAGCTGTAAGTTCTGTGGGTCAGAAATGGCTCAATTAGTGCAATGAAATCACAGCCTAGTGGGAGCTACTTACAATACTGATTTCTAGTTAACAGTAATTTTTTTTAAGAATTAATTAAAGGAAATGTCTTTAATTTGTATTACAGTCTGTCTTTTTGTGTCTTCGTTTCCATTCATTTCCCTTCTGGCCTACAAAACCTCTTTTCCTACCTTACCATGTCTCTACTGCGCTTCCTGTTCATCCCCCAATGTCCTTTTGCCAGTCACTCCCCCATGCAGAGCCTTCCCTCTCAGCCCTCCTCTCCTAAAACACATCTGCCTTAGAATCCAGACAGTGGTCTTCTCTGAGCCTCCTTGTGTCACCACACCTTGTAGCCAGCCTTTATATCTGCTTTCACACCATCCACGAGACCTGGAAAACCGCCCATACCACCGCTACCTTACTCATCATTAGTGTACGAGGAGAGCACTGACACACGAGCTTACATTTTGGAAGAGTATCTATTACAATTACAGGGAAACCAAGAGTTTAGTGAGGAAAAAAAAACCTGCATACAGGTCCCCTGTCCCATGGGAATATCAGTTTCTTTGAATCGAAATGCTGCAAACCTTTTAAAGAACTGTGTGCCTTCATACCTACAGTCCTTTCCTGACTCGTTCTCAAAGCAAAGCAGCGCACACATGTATGCACATACCCACACACGCATTTTCTTTCAAATCCTTCTCTCAGTCCTGACCTCTTGCCCTGCTTCAACAGTGGTAACTCATCACTGCACTTTTTGGGGGGTTTGTTTAGCTTCCCCCATCTCACTTTGGCCTTTCCAAGAATAGAATATCCCAACAACTAGAAACATTTCTGTTTTCTTCCACTGAAAATAACACCAGGTGAGCAAAAACCGGGACTGAGCCTGGAAGACTGGCAAGTCGCCCTGGTAGAGTGTCCCTGGGCCCCTTCAAAAGAAGAGTTAAACTGTAGGATGGGACTCTTTAACACTTTCACAGTGTTATCAACAACCTTAAAACAGCCAGAGACAGTTTTCAGATGTGCAAAAGGTAGAGAAAATCTTTAACTATAACCAGAACTGAGATTACACAGCAGAAGGTAGAAAGTGAAATTCAGGTACAATACTCCCATAGACTGAAATATTAATACTGACTTAGAGTTCGTTTTTCTATTTTAGCTTAACATCTTTTGCTCTGTTTTCACGGGCACTTCAAGTGTTGGATACATCTCTCGATCTTGGCTCAAAAGGTGGCACATCTAAAACCGGACGGGGTGTTTTCTTGTGTGTGTGGTTTTGGGGCTTTTTCAGTCAGTTGTTCTGCTAAATAACTGGATGCCTTTGGTCACTGGGCAGATAGTAAAGCAGTACAATGTACCCAGACTAATAAAGTTAACAAGGGATGCCCGAGACAGGATCACCCTCTCAGCATTGTCACTGGCAGCATAGGCTGGAGTGAATGCCCTTTGCACAGTTACTGTTTGCATTGCATAGGATAACTGTTTGCTAAGTTGTGTTTAGGTATCTCTCTACACTTATGCAACGAGCAAGAGGGCATGATGGCCTTCATGCAGAATTTATGTGTGGGGAGGGAAAAACTATATAAAATTGAGAGAGAGGCAGTTGTCATTCAAATAAACATTTTTTTCCAAGTCAAAAAGTAGCTGTAACTGACACACAAGTGGCTTAGAGTGTAAGTGGAAACAAATTCCAGGGTGAATCACATTAATTAAATAAAACATATGGGGGTAGGTGTTGTGTGAAATCCAGACAGCTTACTATTGCAATCGTTAGTGCAGGGCAGTGGCAGAATTCATTTGAGCATTTCCTTGAGATGGGCAGAGTTTACTGGGGGAAAAGAATGGCATTTAGGGGCTGCACTCAGCCTGGTGTCTGTGCTCCTTGCCATGACTCGGGATGGTTCCACAGGCCACGCCTGCAGACAGTCCTGTCCTAACAATCTTCAAGGGCCGCAGGGATGAGCCCAGTAACTACAGGCTTGTCAGTCCCACTTTTGTGCCTGGCAAAAAAGTGGAGAATATTCTTCTGGAAATCCTTGAAAAACATCTTAAAGACAATGCAGTCACTGGTCCCAGCCAGCACGGGTTCATGAGGGGAGGGTCCTGCTTAACAAACTTAATTTCATTCTATGACGAGGTTACCACCTAGCTGACCAAGGGAAGCCAGTGGACGTGATCTTTTTGGATTTCAGCAAAGCCTTTGATACTGTCTCTCACAGTATTCTCCCGGACAAGATGTCCAGCATACAGCTGGATTAACACACAGTGCAGTGGGTGAGCAATTGGCTGACCGGCTGGCCTCAAAGGGTTCTATTAAATGGGGTTATGTCGGGCTAGTGACCAGTCGCTAGCGGGGTTCCACAGGGATCCATCTTAGGGCCAGTGCTCTTCAGTGTCTTCATAAATGACTTGGATGCAGGACTTGATGGAATACTAAGTAAGTCCACTGATGACACAAAACTGGGGGGAGCTGTTGACACTCTTGAGGGCAGAGAGGCCCTGCAGGGGAATCTGGACAAATTGGAGAAGTGGGCAATCACCAACCGCATGAAGTTCAACAAGAGCAAGTGCAAAATTTTGCACCTGGGACACGGCAACCCTGGCTGTACATACAGACTGGGGGACAAGATGCTGGAAAGCAGCTCTGTGGAGAAGGGTCTGGGGGTTCTGGTCGACAGCAAGTTGAACATGAGCAAACAGTGTGTCCTGGCAGCCAAGAGGGCAACCGTGTCCTGGGTGCATCAAGCACAGCATTGCCAGCCGGGCAGGGAGGGGATTGTCCCGCTCTGCTCTGCACTGGTGCGGCCTCACCTGGAGCACTGTGTGCAGTTCTGGGAGACACAGGATAAAAAAGATATAAAGCTACTGGAGAGTGTCCAGAGGAGGGCTATGAAGTTGGTGAGGAGTTTGGAGAGGAAGCCGTATGAGGAGCAGATAAAGTCACTGGGTTTGTTCAACCTGGAGAAAAGGAGACTGAGCAGAGATCTCATGCTGGTCTGTAGCTTCTTCACAAGGGGAGGAGGAGGGGCAGGCACTGATCTCTTTAGTGACCAATGACAGAACCTGAGGGAATGGCAGGAAGGTTTATATACACCTGAAGAGGTATAGATCGGACATTAGGAAAAGGTTCTTCCCCCAGAGGGTGGTGGACACTGGAACAGGCTCCCCAGGGAGGTGTCACAGCCCCAAGCCTGACAGTGTTCAAGAAGAGACTGGACAACACCCTCAGACACATGGTGTGAACTGTGGGGTTGTCATATGCAGGGAGAGGAGCTGGACTTGATCCTTGTGGGTCACTTTCAACTCGGGACATTCTATGGTTCTAACAGGTGGATGCCATTTCTTCTTTTACTGCAAGCCTCTCTTTGACAATCCACAGACGTTTTCCTAGCAGCCACCCGTAGCGGCCCTGTGAACCCATCAGCAAGCGCTGGAAACATGCCATGATATGAAGAAGCAATTGCACATCTTCTGACTTCACATTTGCAATGAAGACCTGCACTCACATTGTGACTGCCCCCACACCCAATAGGACTATTCCATGTATAAGCACCAAGCAGATACATTAACAGGAGCTGCTAATTTATTTTGTTGCAGCAAGGTTCTCTGTAGGAACCTCACAGTCCCAGATATTTCATTTGAAAAGTGTTTGGAAGTTTATTAGTGAAACTTAGAGGAGGTTTGCACAACCACCTGGGTCCTCTCCCACACCCACTGACCCGTGACAGCTTTGAGGCAGAGGATTGATGCAATCCCAGGACTTAAATCCCAGTGTAAAAGCAATCATGTAGGTTTTCTTGGTCATGCTTCCAAAGCTTGTGCTTCATCTTCAAAGATTTCTCAAAAACATGATATAGATATCAAGAACTGAAATGCTGACACATAAAAGCAGCACCTCAGAGCTTCCTCCTGACCGTAGAAAGGTGTGTTAATACTCAGCTGGAGCACTGAAAAAGATGGACTTTTTAATGTTGTTTACCCAGTGTGTACAGTATCCTGGAAGCATCTACAGATGCATGATCGAGCGCCTAATATGCAACTGTTAATCACTCCGCCAACCCACAGCAGCAGCCACTCCTGTGTAAAGACAAGTCTCTCGTGGAGGAGCTCCTGTGTGGGAATGCAGCAAATTAGCAGCCTCTTCCCATAGAAAATGGAGTGAAACGGGGCTTGCAAGTGGGGAAAGACAGAAGGTGGAGCTGAAATACTTACGTACCTCAACCATGCCAAAGCAGCCTAAGGACCACAGCAATCAGATGTAATAGCAATGAGAGCCAGGAATCAAACCGCTTCCCAGAAATCAAGCACATTGTCACCTCTCCTACCAGTTTTCAGGCAGTCCAAAGGAGGGAAAGCCTTAAATAATCCATTCAATTTTCTACAATATGTGCAGAGAAGGTTAGGAACAGAATTTGTTATGTTCATGGCTAAATACCTCCTTACTGAAACTTGATTTAAGCAAGCAGCAGCTACCTGGGACACAACAGCTGGATATGAGGACTTTTTCCAAATCTCCCTGAAATTCGATACCACCTAGCTCAGCAGCAAATGCTAAGGCAAGTTCTGGCGCCTCTGATACATTTAATTGAACAAGAGCATCTCTTTGTCTTCTCATCAGGATTCAGATATGCTACTGCACAGCATGAGGAGAGGACAACAGCCTTATGTGGAAGTGCCATCAGCTGCCTTTCATTATAAATAATAACTTATAAGACACGTCTGCAAATGGCCACAGGAGCAGAAGGAGAGCCACATGGAAGAGCAAAGGTCACCTGTGATCGTGAATCTGAGACATGACTAGAAAATTCATCCCATAAACAGTGACCTAGTGAGAGCACAAAAAACCAAAAAGAAACTGTGCAATAAGACAGAAAGGACAAAAAAAATAATGCTTCCTCTAGTCAGATCAGACCACTGCTGATTTCCCAGGGGTTCACCCTGCCAGTTCTGACATACACACCCCAAACCAATGAATGGCTAATAAGTATAGAAACAACTAATTCAGATTCTTTTCCCTCTAGATTGAATCTGAATATAGGTTTTCCTTCTTATCCAGTCTGAATGAGAGGCCTATGAACAGACATTTAAAACAGCAAATTTCTTAACTGTAATGCCCATTAAAGAAATCAGCATCAAACAAACTTTACACCCACTCACAACTTCTAGCACTTTTTCAGCATTTTACAACAATTAATGTCAAACTGCTCTTCAAGGAGAGATTTAAAGGATTTTATGTGCTCTTTGCATAGGGAAACAGGGGGACAATAAGGTACAGGGCTTGGCTGGAAATATACAGAAAGTCAACGGTGTAGGCAGAAACTGAATGCAAGTCTCTGCATCACCAGTCTGGATCATGCCATTTCCTCTGTGTAGCAGCCAAAGCGTGTGTTTAATAAACAGGTTGTCTCAGGTTGTTGCAAGACCTGGGTGAACTGGCACACAGATTTCCCCCTAGGGTTGACATGAAGGAGCAAACATTGCAAAGAACAAAATAAAGCCCTGCTTATTTAGCCAGTAATCGTAATTCCATCTTGCATTTCTGGGTCTCTTATTTTGAAACTTCTCAAAGCCTTTCTTGCAACACTGCTAAGTACTATGCGACTGCCAGAGCCCTTGAAACATAAAAACGGCCATACCAGGTCAGACCAAAGGTCCATCTAACCCAGGGCTCTGTCTCAAACTTCAGCCAATAAGGAATCCCTAAGGAGGTGCACAAAATACGGACAGGAATTCACAGAATCATATAGTGATATTCTGCAGGAAATACACTGGTATAGTCTCTCAACCTCTGGCAAACTGTGATTCAGGTATTTTGGTACTCAATAACTGTTGAAGGATCTTCATTCTGTGAAGCTGACACTTTTTGAACTTGGGTAAACTTTAATACCCTGTACATCCCACTGTAGAGAGTTCCACAGCTTTATTTGCCAGTTTGCGAAAAAGTATCCTCTTTTGTCCAGTTTGAACCAGTCTATTGATAATCTCATTTGATGTCCTAACTTCTGGCTTCAAGAGAGAGAATGAACATCCATCCCCTATTTGCCCCTTCTGTGATGATCTCATGGACCTCCCCCATATATCCTTCAGAAATTTTTTTACAGACTGGAAAACCCAAATCAATTTAGTAGTTCCTCATATGGAATTTGTTCCTTTTGATCATCCTTCTTTCCTTCTCAGTGCATCTTCGAGCTTATTTTATCCTTTTCAAGACAAGAAGAGCAAACTTCTCAAAGTATTCAACATACGGCAAACCTTGGATTTACACAGTGTCATAGTAATTACATTTGTTTCCTTTCCTTTCCTTTCCTTTCCTTTCCTTTCCTTTCCTTTCCTTTCCTTTCCTTTCCTCTCCTTTCCTCTCCTTTCCTCTCCTTTCCTCTCCTTTCCTCTCCTTTCCTCACCCTTCCTCACCCTTCCTCCCCTTTCCTCCCCTCTCCCCTCCTTTCCCCTCCTCTCCTCTCCTCTCCTCCCCTCTCCTCTCCTCTCCTCTCCTCTCCCTCTCCTCTCCCTCTCCTCTCCCTCTCCTCTCCCTTTCCTTGTAATTCCTAACATTCATCTTTCCTCCCTCTCTTTCCCACTTTCTTTCTTTGTGTTATTGCCTTATTATTACCTTCCCCAGTTACTAAGCACAAAGCTCACATTTTGGTAGAACTAGCTATTATAACTCTGAAACCTTTCTCTTCAGTGGCAGTAACTAGTTCTGCCCCCATTGCTGTATATATTAATTCAGGATTGTTTCCCCTCACATGCATTAATTCACGTTTATCTAAACTGAACATAATCAGACATTTTAATGAGCCAAATCATTCAGTTTCATGAGGTCCTTCTTCAACACTTTGCAGCAACCTTGTGTTTTTCTCACCTGGAATATATTTAGTATTACCAGCTAAGTTTATCGCCTCACTCTCCACTCTCTTTTCCAGATGATTTGCAAACATCAGGCAGCACAGGCCCAGTTACTGATCCAGCTGGGTCTCCTCGGGTGACCTGACCAGTTGTTCCTACGCCGTGTTTTCAGGGTTTTAACTACCTGTGCCTCCAGAGGACTTCCCAAGGCAGCTTGGTTTCTTTAAAAGCTTCTAGAGAAGAACATTATCAAAGCCATTTGGCAGCCAGGCTGAGTGTCACGCCGGCTGCCCCGTGGGGGTGGCTGCCCCTGGAGGAAAGCTCTGCTCCCCAGCCGCAGGTGCCACCCCATCCCTCCTGCCCTCCCAGCAGGAAAAGGGGAAGCAGGCCTTGTCCTCCCCGAGTTCTCCATTCCAGCTCTTCCTACTTGTCCCTTCCTCATAGCCGGAATAGCACTAGCCTTGGCATCTCATCCTCGGAGAGGCAAACTGCCAGGAAACCCCAACTCTCTTTGGAGCGAAGGCATCTGCAGCCCAGGGAGCACCGGTGTGACTAGAGCAGGTGATAACCTGCATAAGCTGAGGAGTGATTTGGTAAGAATTATTGCTATAGAAGTGTGCTGGCAACTTAAATCAGGAAAACGAACGTCTCGCACAAGCACTGTCCCCTACTGTGTAGCTACAGTTTTATTATGAAGTAACTTTTATCACCTTTCAAACAATCTCCAACTAAGCAAAGGTCTACCAGCCCCACAACTCTTTTTAGTGGTACTTTGCAACAAATAAGGATTTGGTCTAATGTCAGTCACAACAATCAAGTTGACTGTAATATATATAAGTATGTAAAAGGAAACGTGGAGCGAAACTCTGAGCAGGCCTGTCAGAAAACAAAATCACTCCATGTAACTCCTAGGTAAGTGGGACTTCTCAGGGATCGATGGCACTTTCGGCTCCTCTCTGGTCTCTCCAAGTGTATCCCCTCTGATGCCCTCCCCAGTGTGAAAGCCCATCGATTCCCCCCCGGGATCAGGTTCTAGTCTACACACAAACTCTTGCGTATTGATTCTTTCTTACCCATTTTAAGTTTCCCACGCAAGAAACTGTTAAAAAGTAAATACAGAAAACAATAACAACCTTTCTAAAATGAAACATGGTTTAACTGTAACAGTAGGAAAAAGGAAGAATTTGAAAGGTTTTAAATTAAAATCTATTTGTGCCTTCTCCAGACGAATTCTAACCTTCCGGGAGGATGCAGCAGCAGGTCTGTCTGCATGCCTGTTCCCAGCTAGTATCTACCCAAGGGAGCACCATTTCAACTGCAGAGAGTTCTTCTCAGTTCCCATTTATTGGAGTGGTTTTGTTTTTGTTTGGTTGGTTTGGTTTTTTGTTTGTTTTTTACTTTGTTAATCTGAAATTATTTTAGTGTGATCCAGTGGGAACTTCCATGCCAGCTGCATAGCACCTGTTACTACGTAACACCACTCGCAGAGTTCATTTATGGATGCTCTTGATCTTGTTTTTCCCCCTCTTGATTTTGTTTCTTTCTTTTCCAGAATCAAAAGCCTGCTATTAAACTAAACTGAGAAATTATACAACAAGCACTCTTCACAGATAGCAAATAATCAGAAAGAACATACAGCATCCAAAACATTTCTTACTAGAAAGCTGAAAATTTCTGAATAGCACCATCCTGAAATGGCTCAGTGAAGTGCCTAAAACAAACTTCTGGGTAGGAATGTACAGGGAAATTTAAAAGCTCTGGGTATCTTTCTTCAGCTACTATCTCGAGGCTTCTCTTTTCCGTGTCGAAGTATGGAACCAGCCAGGGTGAGCACAGCTTATCTAACAGAAATGATTTTGCAGGTATCTCAAACTGGGAAGTGACTACCATGTAGGGATGTAGGGCACAAGAGGATCATTTGAAAGCAGAGAGAATTAACCGTACAGTTGGTATTAACATATGGATGAAACAATCCTTTAAAAGTTCAAACAGCAACTGTCAGCTGAACAAAGTTGGCACAAGTGTAACAAATGAGTTTTGCAATTGTGCTATTTTTACTATGTATTACCAATACTGTATAAAAGAACAAATGTTGTGTATATGTTCAATGCCAAACCTAAACCATTGCTAACAGTGTTGTTATGATGTGATTAAAATGTCACCATCATTACTTGCTGAAAAGGATTTTATTCCCCCCTCCCCAAGCAAGTGTTTTCATTACTGGAGTTTTACCAGACATGTTTGTGAGAAAGAAAGGTGAAGGAATAACCCAACTCAAATATTTAAAAGCATTTAACTGTTCTGGCTCATTGACAACAATACGCTCTCCCTGTGATTTTTAAGAGCTGCTGACGCCTCATGGAAAAAACTTTGAAAAACATAGTATTGAAAAACAATTTTGCCAATGTGTCATATTTTCTGTCTTATCCCTTCCCTTGCTTCTCACTAGTAAAAGAATCTACATGGAAACAGAACTTTGATTCTTTAGGTAGACAAAATTTGGATCTGAGCTTTGCCAAAGCATGTGGGTGTTTGGATCCTTTCCATTAAAGACATTTGACTTCAGATCCAGGTTCAATCTTCAAAGCTCGCAAGAAGTGCTGAGATCCAGGATTTTGTTCTGACCATCCCTCTTACTAAGAAGTCATCTGCTGCCTGTCCTGCATGTCCAGCTATAGACTTCTGCTCAGGATCTCATAGGTGGCTGCTGATGTCAACATTTGCTGCCAAATTAAGCATTGGGCACTACTGAATATCTGAGGTGGGAGGAGATTCTGCAAATTGAAGGGGGGGAGTAAAAGGAATTTTTTCTGGTAGCACAGCTGTCCTGAAATAACATAGACTTGGTCTGTCTCTCACACTGGCATAACTTTTTGGACTTCAGTGAAATCACTGACTGAGTACAAACAAAACCCACAGTCTGTATGAAGCTAAAGGGTGTTTTTTTTCACATTCAGTGTGTTGAAACAACACATTCCAGCCCAGCCATAGAAGCTCCTGCTGCCTTGTAAGCACGGAAAACAGAGATTCACCCCATATCTCCGACTCTGCAAATTACTGTGTGCGAAGACAGAGAGCAAGCTAAACTTCCTCACTCAAAAAGATGCCAAACTGGATGTAATTTTTTAAAAAGAATCGCATTTCAGCATAGCCTTGGTGCTCTTACTTCCTGATTCAGCTACACCAGGCAGAGCAATGGAAATGCTGGATTGACACCTTTGTATCAATTCCTTTGTGTCCATTCCTTGGGAATGTGCAGGAGGGCGTGCTTTTTACGTGACCTTGCCCCTCCTTTTATCAAAATACTTCTCTTACTTTCACTGACATTTACCCCAAGGACATCGAAGCAAAGCAAGAGAGGAAGACCAGCACACAGACTGCCCGCCTGCTCCAAGAAAAGCTCTTCATCAGTCAGCTTACTGACAACTGGGATATCTAAGGAAGACTGACAGATTCACTGTTGCCAAGTCACAAGACAAAAACCACAAATACAGCAGAGGACTAAAAAACTAGAATTTTGTGAGTATGTATACTGTAATAGTACATAAAGCAGCCTCCGGATTTCTGAAATGCCACCTACCTGGTCCTCTTGCATCGTGCAGTACCACAACACCAGACAACCTGTCACACAGACTTCAATGAGGCGACTTAGTTCGAGCAGAGAGAGCTGAATTTGCCCACAGAACCCCACCGTCCTTTCCTCTGAAGAAGTGGACAAAAGCAGTAATTGCTAGATGAGATGGAAAAAAATAACCAGCAACTCCAGTCACAGTTCTCCACTGTCTTGCACTTCATGTGGTCACTCACATCTAGGCGAAGTGAATGCGAAACACTTCCACACCACAGAAGCAGTAATTTATACTCTCTTTCACTGCAATAGGCATGAGACTAAAGAATCAGGCCCTCTCTTATAAGCAAGATGTCCCCGACAACGAATGACGAGTAAAATATAGGCTGTGTAATTCCACTTGTTTTGGAAAACAGTCAATTTAGAAAGGTTACCACGAGACAGCAGCAGAAATCTGCTCCTGAACTCCCAAAGTCTCAAGCTGTAGCCTTGTCAATAGTACACAGGGTGCAAAAGATTATGGCCAGCTCAGGCCATTAGTTTCCTTTCTGGGCAGGAATCCCAGCATAACAGATACTTATGCATATTCTGTCCTCATTTTATCTAATTACAAATATCTCTCTAGGGATGGGGAGGGGAGAAGAGGTTTGATCACACAATTTTAGGTCACTTATGCAAGGGGTTGCTGGGATATGCATTGATCCAAAGAGTGCTGTAATATTTTTTAAAGTTTCTCCTAGTAAGAAAAAAAAAAAAGGAGTATACATGTATCATTTTTTCCTATTTATATGAGTTTTTTTGAAACTGACCAGTAGGAGGGAGTTGAACTACATACTGCTGTAAATCAATAAGAAGTATATGGAAATATTTAAATGCAATGACATTGATTAAGGAACAATACTATGTTTTTCTAAACACCACCTATAAACACATTCTTTCTTTCCTAAAGTGTAGATCCACACAAATATATATATTATGCATACACACTTTTTTTTTTCTGAGTAAGACTGATAACATCACAGAAAAATGGAACAAGGCCATTTAAGAAAGTATCAACTTTATGTTGCTCATCTGGATTTTTACTTAATGGTTGCAACTCCAGTGAAAGATGCAACATTGTTTTACATTGATGAGCTTTTTAAAAGCCACATTAAGGCATGATCTAATTAAGTAAAACAACTTAATATTAAGCAGAATTGCCCCTGCTTGCCCTAGATCAACACGGCTTAAGTCTTCTGCAGTACAAGAATACGTACAAAATTGTACGATTCCCATCACCATCACCAAGTGCTTTAAACCTGTTCCTGAGTGCTTTAAACCTGCTTCTTAAGCATGGGAGGAGTGGAATACAGCAGAACTTGGGGAATTTCTTTAAAAGAAAAACGCAAGAATTGTTTGAAGCTCGTATGGAAAGACTGGAGAAGTTATTGGCTGAATCATTACCTTGAAAAGGCTATCAAAATTAGACACTCTTCAGGAGCAGAAAACAGTAGTAATGGAAGAAAACAAAATGGATCTTAAAGGTCAGGAAGCATAGAGAGAACTGCCAAAGTCAAGAGTTAGAACTTGCAAAAGCTATTAAAAAATAGTACTACTCTTCAGACATCAAAATAAAAGCAATCAAAGAAAGTTCGGCTGTTTTGCAGTTAGAATGGTACATAGATTAAATATAATGTAGGTACAGGCCAAGAACTAAAGGAATGCTGTGCTTCAGTGAGATGACTGAGGTGGAAGCCACAAAGACATTTGTGCAGTCGAGGCATAAATTCTGAATAATCTCTGCCCAAGAACTGCAACATGGAGCCATACATCTACTAGTAATTTCTTTAAACAGATACTGCAAATCATGGTGGCTACTATATTACTGAAGTATAGCAAGCAAACTAAAATACTCTTTGTTAATTGTTTTAGAACACAAACCTTGCAAATTATTGCAGTAAGGCTGAGCCAGAGTTTACTCACATGCAATTTTTTAAGTGCAAAATAATCAAGGACACTCTTGAACAAGGAAACAACTAAGATGCAAGATTCATACCTTGTACCAGAATAACTTGGTATCTTGCTTTCATAAGGTACTGATATTCTAGAAATCTTCTTAGCTATTTGGACTTTCAGAAAATGTTTCATACAGTACTACATGAAAAAATTACTGTAAATGGAGAAGATGAGGATTAGTACAAGAATAGTGATACAACTGAAAAAACCCTGAAAGAGGGTTGGACACAGGTAAAGTCCTATCAGAGACAGTAACTGGCTGGCAAGAGGTTACTTCTGGAGTTCTAGAAAGGATTGGTCTGGGAACTGCTCTTATTCAGTATTTCCACTAACGACCTTGGTACAAAAAAGTATGTGTGCTCATAAAAGTTTGCTACTTAGACAAGTTGAAGGACATCAAGGAAACAAGAATATCAGGCAAGAAGAATTAGATGAATTCAGTATAACATTCTCTTAGTACCTTGGGGATCACCATCTCAACAACAACAGCTGAAAGGACAGGAGAAGAACTGTAACAGTGTCCGTCTACCACAGGATGAGCACAACAGGACCACAAGCAAATTCAGGAGCAAGGGGCTCCCAGAAGAGGTAAAAAAATAAAGTTACTGTAGAGGGCAAAACCTCACCTGGAGCAGAGCACAATTCTGTCTACTCACACTCAGGAGAGTTGAATGTGAGTAATCCAAGCTGGAGTAGAGAAGGCCAAGACAATAAATACTCCAGTGATCAAAGGAAAGGAAAAGATAGCACAGGCGGTTTAATATATCAAAACAAAGGCTGAGAGGGCTTATAATAGTGTTGTACAAATGCATGACAGTGGAGAAGACGACATGGAGGGGGCAATAGTATTTAAACTAACAACTCCATGCTGGCACCAGAACAAATGGGTATAAACTGGTCACAAGTAAGGCCAGGCTAGGGATTAAAATGCTATTTCCAGCCATCAGAGCAGTGGGTTCTGGAACCCTCCCAAGAGGAGTAATGGGAACAAACAGTCCAAGTGGGGATTTAAGACAAGGACTTTTCAGTTTATGAAAGGGATTATCTGACATGGTACCAGGGCACTGGACATAAGACCCAGGAACCTCTTTTAAATCTACACTTGTATTAATTGAGCCTCTGTGGCCAATTCGGTCTTTGTCTTCTCAGCTGAAAGTACTCACACAGAAACCAATTAGTTCCAACTGGGATGGCAGCCTTTATGGTACAGGTACTTACCCACTGGAAACAGGACCGGGCTCACTCACATGATCAAGACAAGATATTAAGCACAGCCTCCTGCTTTAATAGGCACTCTAGCCCAACCAGACCTTTGATGGTAGTACAACACGCAAGAAAATAATGTTCAAGCCACTGTCATGACCCCTTGAGTGCTTTGCCAAGAGACCGCTAGTGCCAGCGTCCAAACTGTTCTCCCAAAATCATGTGCAGAATTTCCTTCAAAGGTAGTCGATATCAAACCCCACGGGTGAGCATCTCCCAGACTCTTCAGACTCCAAGAACTCACTCACCATTCATCCAGTCCTGTTAGCCACCTACTCTGAGGAGACCTCTGCACCGCAGGTGCTGCCTGCAGCACCACACAAGAACTACTGGCCAGCTTAATGAGGCCTTTTTGACAGGCAAAATTAAAACCAAAGGAAGGCAAAATGGCAGAAACCAAAATATCCAGCTTCAGCAGAACCTCCTCACACTAAGACTGAAATTTTCATGCAGCTTTTGTACCAGTATAAACACCTAACACTCAGCATTTGAGCTGGCCCCTATTGGAAAAAATAGTACTTCTAAAGACAAAAGCAGAAGGTCAGAGTCCTATAGCCCTGAAAATAGATGTGTTGGACGGAAAAACCTGACAGGTCCTGACTGATAACCATGCTTGAGGGAAGCTGCTGGAGCAAAACTGCTGCAGCAAAGGCTGCAGGGACTTACTGTTCCAAAACCCTGCTGTGGCAGAAAATGCACATGTGGCTGCTAAAGCAGGAGATGGACATGGTTAATTGACTGGGAAAGTTTAGCAGAGATGGAATTAATGCAAAGAGCTCAGAGCCCAGGCGTGCAATTCTGTTACCAAGGGGAGGAACCATTCGGCTGGAATTGCAATCCGTTTTCAGGTCAGAGCCTTTCCCAAAGGCAGAGTGCTCAGCCCTCATCTGTTCCCCCTCTTCCCCTCCAAGGGGTACATGGAGGAGAAGGGAGCTGGAAACAGCAGCCTGGGAAATAGACTGCCCTCTGAGGGCCAGACAGGTTTCCACTGTACGTGGCGCGTGTTTAGCAGTGAGGAATTCGGAAAACGTGTCAGGAGACACAACCTCTCCTAACCCTAGGACTTTGCGGATAAGTTAGTTGTGGAAACAAAACTAGAAAGTTAATAATAGGGGAGGAGGGAATTTACTTTCAGATCTACTCGGCAGAATGAATACCTGAACCAGATACATTTGCAATCTGGTCAGATGAGAATGCCAGGAGTTAGTTACTGTGGAATCGCAGCAACAACATGGGAAAAAAATACACCCAAACAATTATTTTTTTAAAGTAAAGTAGACTGCAGAGGAAGATAGGAAAGATAAAAACACAAACCACAGACCAGATGACATAGATGATCTTACACGGTGGTGCACTGCCAATATTTTGATAAGCAGCACTCACGACCGTGTTCCTTTCAGCTGGTGTCTGAGAGCCACTTTCCTCAGTAAGGGAGGTCTAGATCTGGGAACTTCTTCGTTTCTTCTGCCATTTTAACACGGGGTCTTTAAATACACTTACACACACTTACAAGTAACCTTGTAAAATAAATTGAGTTAAACTGTTCTCACACTGATGACTTTGAATACAATGCATGAATTGTACTTAACAGACTGTCTGGTGTGCAGCATGTATATTTTGAAATACAAAACTACTTGCCACTTGGTTTATTTCCGTGGTAAAATCTTTGCACCCCAACAGTGCCTTTATCAGCTTTAGGCATAATCCACTGCCACTAAGGATGGTTTAGCAATATCTATTGGTGAACTTCTTCCATCAGAACTGGGAAGACAGTCTTAACTCACTTTCCCACCGTTTTTCCATGCCCCTAAATTCATCTCAGCCATGGAAGTACTACCAAGAAAGGATTCGCTTTCAACACATCACTCATATGCTGACACTCAACACCAAAAGCAAAGCAACATGGCTTCTAAACCTCCAATTTTGTCAATGGTTGACAGTGTGACTAGTATGGCCATCAACAAGTCAGTGCATGCCATTCCTCCCGTCAGAAGAATGGAGAAAATAATCCCACAAAAGGGACTGTGATGCTTATTTTAAGCACAATTATAAAGCATTTTCCTGCTCTGGCATGAAAGGGCCACATACTTTACATCACACATAACGTATATTTTTCCCAATTCTTTCATGCCAGTACCTTCTGAAATCCTCATTGTAGGATATATAGTGAGAAAACTCCAGGTGGGAGAAATTTTGTTGAGCTTCTTTCTGCTCAGTGTGAAGAAATCTCACTTGGTAGAGTTACTCACAGTAGGCAGAGGTAGTCTTTTGCAGGTAAAGAGAGACTCTCCTTCAGACCTCTATTCAAGCACAGGAAGTCAACTACGTATGAGCAACAGGTAATTACATTATTGCTCTTCTACTCAGCCTGACTAGCATGAGAGTCAGATTTGACTGTGAAAATAAGCTCATGACTTGGCTATGCCATACAACAAGTCAGGGGTCAGATCTAATTCAGTGGGCTCTCGTCTGCCATGCTGCGACCACGAAAAAAAGCCGCCTCTCCCTGTGCACAGAGGCAGGACACTGATGCCAGTCTTGCTCCAAGACAGCACCAAAATGCATCACCTCATACTCCCCATCCTCCTCCAAAACACCAGGCTAGATCATAGAGGTTCCACCCTCCCTGCCCAGAAGCCATTAAAAAAAAACTCCTCCTCAACCTGAATGAGAGGCCTGAAACAAACATTTCGTTTTGGGAAACGACTCAAGAAGAACAGGTAAGGAAGCAGAACAACAAACAACACATAAGGTGGATATAAATCCAGATAAAATATTAAAATCATTAAAGGGTTGCTGCTCCCTGAAGGTTGGAAAAAACGAAGAGAGTTAATTAAAAGCAATCTCCACACAGCGCTGAGCTAGCCTGCCCTGATAAATCAACAGCTAGGACTGAGCTTGTAGAGGTCAATGGGGGAAAGAGGTTGGAAGGCTGGGGAGAGGAAAGCTCAGAGAAGATAAAATGTTTCGCTGAGACTACCCACAAAAAAAAAAAAAATCAGATCTGGTGACCAGAAATTGAGAAGCGTTTTCCACATATTTTCCCCATCAGCATTCTTTTTGTTAGATTTCAACCTCAGGAATGCTTGTTTGCCATCAACATACCACCAACTAACCCAACCAAGTTCTCATTCATTTGTATCAGCACAGGAGGAGAGAAGCGAGAAGTCTTCAGGGCCCCGTTCTACTTGGGGAGCTACTAACATCACTTCCATTCATACGTCATTTGATCAGGGAGGACTAACATCACCGAAATTAAGAGAGAGACACATCCTTTTGGAGAAGCATCTCCTAAATATTAAAGGGTCGGTGAGATATGATGACGCAGTAGGAGAGGTATCTCCACGCTGCAATCAAGAGGGTTTCTCCACACCTGTAGAGAAAGACCTCACTGCAGAGTCTTCCCACCATCAACCCTCACCCACCACATCTCACAGGCCTCTTACCCTGCACTGCCCCAACTATACAAGGTACTAATCTCTGAATTAAAATTGTCCTCCTGATTTATTCATTATTCCACATCAACAGGTGTATGCTAATGAACGGAAGCTTTAAAGTACGAAGAAACCATAGAAAACTCAAAGACCTACAGTCTTCAAAATACCCTTTATTAGTTTTGGGGTTTTGGGGTTTTGTGTGTGTGTGTGTTTCGTTTGTTGTTTGTTTTAAAAGGCAATCAGGGCGAGTTTGTAGGTACAAGTGGGTTAATGTTAAAATTTCTGATGTTGGATACTGGTGAGTGATTTCTCCGAACAATCAGCAGGATAGCAACCTCAAACGTGATGCAGTTTTTATTCAGGGTCAAGACCAATGGAGTTCAGCAGTAAAACAGCTTTCTGAAGCTGTTCCGTTATTCCTTATTCAGATTGCATTGGGTTTAAAGTAATCAAACATAAAATATATTTGTCCCCAACACTGACCAAACACGGTCTCTCGGGAAATAATATTGGGACCAAAATACTTGAACAGTCACAAATCCATGGATGACTTTCTTCAGAACTGTTCTTGAAGGAAATGGAAATATGGACATTACTTTCTCTTGGAGAAATAATAGTAACTTTGTGCCTCCAAAATAAGCTTCCCTATAGCACTGTTCACTGGATAGTGAACTATCCGGGCTATAACTCCAGCCATTTCAACTTTTCTCCCAACTCTGTGACTAACCGTGTCAGGCTGTGGATCCAGAGGAACACCAGAAACTGCAAAGTTCCTACAACCAGACCAAAAATTTCACAGCCGTGCCACACAAAGCACTGAACTGGTATTCTCTTACTCTTCCAAAACGTGAAAAGCACCCGAAACATTTTCAAGAGGAAATTTTGTTCCAACAGGCATAATCTGTCTTCCTGTGGCTAGCACAAAGCCAACTCAAAGCATAAAAGCAGCATAAGCACTGTACTTTGCGTTTTGGCAGGAGTAGCATGCCCGCATCTGATCAGATCACATCAGCCCTGCCAGCTGATGCGGTAGGGCAGACTGGAATTAACCAGCTCGGGGCACAGCCTTATTTCACTGCGCTGCACCTCATTTTCTTTGTACCATCCAACCTATTCAGATTTTTGAGACCTAAAATGGCAGAAGCGAGCCATGTGTTCGTAGAGAATTTAGCTCAACTTCTTAACCAAGGCCTTCCACCTTGTATCACAAGGGGGAATCTGAGAAGAAACAAGGGGGAGAAACTATAAGTTGTGTGGGGTTCCTTTCTTTTGCATGCTAAGATTTCATACACATTACAGCTGGCTTTTTGTGTTAATTTATAAAAATTATCAGTAAGCAAGGACAGCATTATCAAAGACTGACACAACTCACAGAGTTGTATGAATGGAGAGGTGGTCCTCAGTCAGGTTGGATCGGTTCTGTCACAAGGGACCGCAGTATTAAACATCACTTCCAGCCTTCCTCACCAGAAGAATAACATTGACGTAGTCAGTGTCCCTATCAACACCTGGGCAGGGGACTCTTTCCCAGCTACAGCTCAGCAGAACGTGAAATTAGCGCCTCGGGATTTGGCGAGCACAGGCTGCTGGTCACAGCCACCTCGTGCACCAGTGCCCGTCCCTGCCCAGCTCTCACTGCTCCACTGCCTCCCAGCGAAGCCTCCCCTCAGACGGAGCTGGATGCCAGCACAGCCTTCCACACCGCTGGAATCGCAGCTCTCTGACCGCACCTGGCTCAGGCAGGTAGCCTGAAAGCTGAGACACACGCTGACATACTCCTGATAGTGCCATACTGGAGAGGTTGGGGGTGTGAGAAGGATATTTGCCAGCACCCGGAGAGACACTGCATTATTCTTCTCTGAGACATCTGCTGGGAATCTGTGGCTAAAATATGCTCTGCTGGGAAATAAACCATATATAGCAATTAAAAAAAAAAAAAAAANAAAAAAAAAAAAAACACAACAAAAAAGGTGTCATACTTCTGATAATTTAGGCTATTAAAGATAAATAAGAATTTTAAACATTCAGTATTCAAGCACTCACTTGTGATATTTGTGTCACGTGTCACTTGGTTTAGACAGCGAAAATACACTGGGCAGTTCTGCTCTTTTGAGATCAGAAAGTAGAAAGGAAAACCACTTTCTGCTGCTCACACACAAGTCAAGTGCATTTGGGTTTTTCTGCAAGTTGTAGAGAAGTTTTTAAAGACAAGAAAGAAATACTTCCATCTGAAAAATTTTGGTTCATGTTTTCATTTTTTGGGTTTTCTTTTTTAAATGAGAGATTTTAAAAGTACGCTTTATTTTAGATTGTGTTGATGATGAGATAACCTTCCTTAAGAGAAACACACCAGTGCTAAAACCGAGACCTGCACTAAAGAAGCAATGAACACACCTCAGCCCCTGCATCCTGGGCAGAACTGCCAGGCAAAGCCAGCAGAGCAGCACAGCCCTAGCGAAGCCCTTGGAACAGGCCTTCAGCAACGCTGCCTTGGTGCTGCCCCTCTGCACGTGGGAGTTTGTCACCCCAGCCAGGGGAGCCTCGGATCAGAGGTCGGTCTGTCCAAGGGAGAAAAATGTCAGCTCCCAAAACAGATTCATTCCACTTGTACAAGTCCTCGGGGATAAACAACACAGGGATGGTTCTTGCCCAAGGCGACATCACATACAGACAACACAGTGATGAGCCCAGAATAAATACCAAGATTGTAAAATTGATCTACCAAGCAAAGAAATTCAGCTCTGACGTGAAAGACAAACCAGAGTGAGAAAACACCGGACCCGGCAATCGATAATTCTAAAAGATGGTTTATTCACAGCCAATGGAGGTGTTGGAATGCCTCATTACGGGACAGCAGAGACACAGCCAATGGTCATAAATTGCAGAAGACAGATACACGAGATGGACAAAGTCTGCTCTTGAGAGCAAACCCCAAACACCACACTTCCACTTTTAGGAAGGCAGAGGAAGAAATCGGTTTTCATTAGGCTACACAAAGGAGGAGCCACATTACCTTCACTGCGACTCAGACTGAAGACAGAGTCCCATTTTGATTTGTGTACCAGACTTCCGAGTGGTCTGAATGAACTGTTTCCAGTCAGACACTGTGAATCCAATCTCACAGGCATTATGCACCCATCCCACTGGACATACGCTTACCTTGAAATTATCGCACTCTCGAAAAAATCATACCTTTAGGCTTCTGTAGCCCAACCCACACAGGTCAATATTGCTTCCACATGCCACAAATCATATGTTTTAAAAACCTTTTCTTTAGCAACAGTTTTATGATGCAACCTCCATCCAGCCACACAACTGGACAGACTACAAAAGGCTGCAGCACCAACAGAACAAAATTACGAAAGCACTGCAGCTGATCATGCTCAAGCATCTCATGGAACCAGACATAGTGCTACAATTCTAGTAACGTAGCATTTATCAGACTCATATTCAAACCAGTGTATCAACATATCTTCTTAACTTGGCTTCTCTGCCCCCAGTGACT
This sequence comes from Pampusana beccarii, assembly GCA_013399365.1. Taxonomy (NCBI): domain Eukaryota; kingdom Metazoa; phylum Chordata; class Aves; order Columbiformes; family Columbidae; genus Pampusana; species Pampusana beccarii. Next base: position 285,148 of record VWYH01004583.1, read on the forward strand.
GTAGGTTTACGCTCATGTTTCCCTGCGTAAATACAATAACATTTGTCCCTCATTTTCTCTGGAAGCTGGTGCTGATACAGAAGATTCATGAAGACAATAGTTTGGGTTTGAAATGTGTCACACTAGGGCTCATTTATGTTTTTAAGTGACTTCAGAGTCACACTGGAAATGCTGTAGAGATTTTGGTATGTGATTTAATGTGCACAACAACACTGTTCTGTCAAGCAGAAGAAAATTCCCTTCTGCAAAGCCACATTAAAATCACCTCCACATCACTTGTAAACACTGAACTGGCAACCTAACTGTCTGTCTATTTTATTGCTTCCACCAGCTGAAAGCAGCACTGCACATTATACTTGCAATTTAATATTAAAAACCAGCAACAAGATGCTTGATGCAACAGGATACCCCCTCTTAAAAAAAAAAAATCAGTCTTCATCAGCACTTAGTCAGGACATAAGGCTGTTTTGGAGATGGGTAATGGGACATTCCAGTTAAGAGTCCCCAGCTTGAATTCAAGCCAGAGTTATCACTATGGAAATACTCTTGCCGTACAAGATCCCAAGACCCGTGTTGGCCTGTTGCCGACACAAACAGACCATTTCTTCAGAGGTGTCTCATGCTACAGAATTCATCATCACAAGAATGGCCAGCTGGCAGCCCAGGGGTCAGAGCTGGCTGTCAAGGCAACTTTATCTGAGAAGGTACAGGAATTGGACAACTGACCACTGCTATTTGATTGCAGCGGGAACACAGGGACAAACCAGGCCTGGTAGGGTTTATAAGGTCAGCTCTAGCACCATGCACACAAGTCTGCAATGATTTGGTCTGCAAGCACCTGGCAGGGAATCAGTGTCCCCAAGCACATCAAAGTCATCCAGCAATAGTCAGCGTGCAAGTGACCTAGCCTAGCATTTGTGCCTTAGTTAGCCTCTTTTGCACCAGAGTCTCGAGCAGAAGAAAGGGAGAGCACCAGCACCGGCCAAACTGCTGGAAGGCAACAGCTCCTCCGGTGAGCACCAAGGCAGAGCTACACGGCACACGGGAATCTCACATGCCAAAAAGGCAATAGCCTAACCTGTGTTCCAGTGGGAATGTTTAATTGACAACCTGAAGTAGAAGTCAGCTGTGGGAGCAACAAGGGAGAAGGGGTGGAGGGGAAACCAGCTCTGCTCCTAGATAAGACTTTGTAAATTACAAGGTCTTAATTACATTAAATTCATTATGGTACCATATGCACATTGCTAATAAGGCAGAGACAGAGGAAATGGGACTAGATGCTAAGAGTGGAAGTTGAACGGCTGTATTCTAGACTTGATCTTTGAATTAGGAAGTTTCTGAACCACTTCGTCCTAGTTTAGCCATCCATAAAACAAAGGCAGTAATCCTTTCTTCACGGGGGTGTTGAAAGGTTTAATTAATTAATGTTTACAAAGCTCATTGACATTTCTGACTGACATTTGAAGTAATTCAGGATACTTTTAAACTGCATTTGTTTCTTCTACTGCACTACTCAAATGTCTCCATATTAAGATAGCCAAAAGAGAAGAATATGGAATGAAAATCTTTGGAGATAGGTACACAGGCTAGCAGAGAAAAAAAAAAACCAACAGCCCACAACCCAACAAATCCAACACTTCAAATCCACTACTATCCCATCAAAACTATCTGAATGTTGCCTCTTCTACAGATGAAGAACAATGTGTTTATCCAGACACCTGCTGCCTTTCCCTTGCAGATCTGTTAAACTTGGATTTCTGATATTTTTGCCTGTAGCACCATGCTGGTAAACAACAAGGTATTAAATGGTAGAAATAACAGGCGGTTGTGTCAGGTTGATTTGATCACCAGAGGAAGCAGAGAAGAGCAAAGAGATGAAAGCACCAAAAAAGAACCAGAAAGTGAGAAGAGAGTGCTAGATGGAGAAAGAGGCAGGCTGAGCGTAAGGAGGTGCCAATCATTAATAAGGGACTCCACACACTGAGCTATTCTGTGTAATGTATTCCCACAGATGCTCAGGTACACTGGAATACATTATCCCGAGAGGCTAGTCTAGTATGACCAAGGCCACATACGTGTCCAAGTGCCAAAGATAAACTGAATTTTGGACACACTTAAATGCACAAGCACACTCAGGGAGCTGCTTGATACCTGAGCCAGGATTTCTCAGACTCTACATTGTCCCCCATCTCAGAGCAAAACCTTTGTGTGGCCAGTTTCTGTAGGGGGCGTTTGTGGGTTTTGAGATACAATCAAAACGCAGACAGAGGAAATGCAAATGTCATTCAGCTCCCTTTCATTGTCAGGAAGGACACATGAGGATAAAATACTGTGCACTGCATCCCTTCCCCTATTATGTGTCCTACTGCTTTTGTCCTAATTTTTCCCATGCATAATTTATTTATGTGTATTGTTTCCCGATCAGCAACTTTAAAGAATAAGTGAAAATTATAAAATGTTTTATTAAACAAGTTGTTAATAAAAAATGCAGATGGTGTCAGACAACCAGTAACAATTCTGCTTCCTCCACATAACACTAGTACTTTAAAAGGCACAGGGAGAAAAGCGAACCTAGCACTTGATGTCTATTGTTTCCTCCTCTCACACCCCCCAGGGGCGAGGGGAGGAGAAGGGAGCTAATTATAAGAGAGCCTAATCCTGCCCTCCCCGACTTTAGCAGCAGCCGGATCAGGCCCTCGATTCATTTCGGCACAAGCGGCCCTTCGGCAGGACCTCCCCCCGTCTCCAGGGACCTGCCGCGACTCTTGGGAGCCCCACGGTGTCGCGAAGTGCGAGGCGAGGGGGCGAAGTCCCGTCCCCCGGCGCGCTCCCGCGGCCCCTCGCCGCTCCCGGGGCGCTCCCCGCCGCTCGCCCGGCGGCCCCGGGGGCCACCCGGCCCGGGTTTCCTCACTGCCGGCAATACTCGGGAATGGCACACACGTCCGCGGCTGTTCCCAGCCCAGGTGAGGAGCCGGGCGGTGCGGACCCCCCTTTGCTGCTCTTCTCCGTCCCCGAGGTGCGCTGCCCGCGGCTCAGCAACGCCCGGCGGCCGGGAGAGGCACGGGGAGAAGTTGTTCTCGCCTGCACGAGTATTAGACCTGCCGCCAAACGGGGGGCACGGCGCCTCTTCCCCCCGGTTTTCAGAGCGTGTTCAAGCCCACCACCCCCCTTGGGGATATTCGGACTTCTTTGATTAACCCCCTGACAACTGCGCTCCCCTCTCCCCGCGGATTTTTGTAAGGTGCTACCGGGAGGACGGGTAAATGAAAGCAAAGGCTTCCTGCCAGGACGGAGCAGGAAAGCTGATAAGCATGTCAGCACCCCGTCCCTGCTCGAAGCTTTCCTTTCCCTCCCGATCGCCGAGAGACAGCGGCAGGAATCCCTGGAAAAACCTTCAAGTGTTTTTCCAACTCCAGCCGGAGAGACTTGAGTCGGAAGAAAAAGAAAAAAAAAAAGGAAAAAAAAACCCAAACTCGCAGCCCTAATTTCATCTCTGAAAACTCAAACGTATAAAAACACCCACTCAGCGCAGCCAGAAAGTGCAAACGAAGCGTCACCACCAGGTACTCTGCTTCCTTGCTTTATTAGCCAGAGCGCTGCCCCCGTTAGCAAAGAAGTCGTTTCAAAAAGGTTAAGACAGCTCCTCTCCCCACACACGGTGCCAAATCCCACTCTCGCTAATGCCTTCAGGGATTAACGGCGTGCGCTGCAGACCACAGGGAAAATAAAGGACGCGATCCACAGACGACAACCGGCTCCCGCGGTCCCCCTCCGAAACCGGCCCCATTTCCAGATCGGGAGCACCGGAATATCTCCGCAGCAGAAGCACCTGCCTCCTCCCGCGCACCCGCTCTCTCCCTCCCTGCTTCCCCCGCCAGCAGTGGGTCGGATCCCGTCCGAGCAGCCCTTGGCTGCCTGTGCCCACTCTTAAGATGGAAACACAATCAACTCTTCTTTGCCACTTTGAAAAGCGAAAGCCTGTCATATGCAAAACAGATCTCCGGACTTCCTGCCCCAAATCAACGACCGGCAGTCCCGAGTCATTCATTTCACGCAAGTCTGCCGCCCTCCCTCCCTCCCGCACAGGCGCCGGGGTGCGCCGGCAGTGCCCCTGCTGCCCCGCTTTCCGACCGCCCGTGCCACCCTCCCGCCGCTCAGCCGAGAAGCGAGGGAGCCGCTTCGCCAAGTCATCCCAACTCCGCCAAGATTCGCGGAGGCAACTCCGAGCTGCGGCCGGAGCGCGGAGGCAGCGCGCCCCGCGCCCCCCCCGCCGCTGCCCCGGGCCGGTCCTTTCCCCCGCCGGACCGCGGAGCCGCGCTGGGGCNCAGCCCGCCTTCGCCTCCCCGCCCCGCCGCCCCCTCCGCGCCCGGGCGCCAATTAACCGGCGCGCGAGCCGAACAATTTTTCCTCGTTAATTTCGGCGCGAGCCGCGGGGATGTGTTGCACAAAAAACGAGCGAGGCGCTGGGGCAGAAAGGAGGGCGGGAGGAGGGACCCGCCGGGAGGCTGCCGGCGCCCGGCTCAGGCTGGCAGCCGGCGCCGGAAAGGCGCCTTTTTTCATATTTAAACCACGCGGAATATGTACATTTTTGATTCCTACTTACGCTTTCAGGGGGTTGTGAATGACAGTCGCCATTTTGCTACAATGTAACAGAATATTGTGTCTCAGAGTTCTAAAGGTTCGCTCAGGGGAAGCGACCAGCCAATCAGAGCGCGGCATACCGGCCCGCCGGCCAATCCGACGGCGCGGGCGGAGCCGGGGCTCTGCTAGTTATTAGGGGAGCTGTCAAAGCCCAGAGGTCACTCCCTCTCCCTGGAACAGGCGGCGAGCAGGTCTTAAAGGGGCAGCGCCCGTCGGCGGGGCCGCCGCCGCTCCAGGGGGGATGGAGGGGGCGAGGGCGGGCAGGGGGAGGCTCTCCTGCGGCTCTCCGGCTCCTGCTCGAACGCACCGGCGCCAGGAGAGGGAAAGCCGGGCTCGCCCCTTGTCCATTCGCACCGCCGTCGCTGCCGCCCGTCTGCCAGGCGGCGTGCCCCACCGGGGACGGGAGCCCGCGACGCTCCGCTCGCTCCTCCCGCTCCCCGCCACCGTGCTTCCCGGGCCGTTTCCCTTTCTCCAAAGCCGCTCTCCCCGCCAGGTCTCCGGGAGCTGCCGGCGCTGGCAGTGGCTCCAGGGCAGCGCCGCTCCCGCTCCCCCTCCCCCAGGAATTTCCCCCTCCCTGTCAGTCACCCCGGCCCGCAGCCCCTGCGCCCTTACATAACGCGCGGCGGCCGGACCGACCGACAGCCCGCCCGACAGCCCGCCCGGCCCGGCTCTCCCACAGAGCAACTTCTGCAGTGCCGGGAGCCGGCCCCCTCGCCTTCGGCACAAGGGGAGGCGGGGGAAGAGCCGCGACCCGCGTTTCTCCGCACATGCAGCCCTGCGGTGAGAAAGCGGGCGGGAGGCGGGACCCCCGGAGCGCGGCGGGGTGCCGGCTGCGCCCGTTTCTGGGGAGGCAGCAAACTCCAGGAAGTCTGGGCTTACCTGCAACTAATTAAAGGAGCTTGCAAATGAATTATGGAGCATGACCTAAGTGATTTAAGAGGTGCCAGTCCTGATGTCACTCTCAGAAGTAAGTCCACCGAAGTTCACGAAATTACACCAGTGTAAATTAGGTGTCACCAAGAGCAGAATCAGACCAAGAAGTTTTCTTCTTGTCTAATATTAACGTAACATTTGTCATATAATACTTCTCTCTGTCTCTCAAAGGTCTCGCTTCCCTTCAGGCATCCTCCATCCCTTTAAAAAAAAAAACAAAAAACAAACAAACAAAAAAACCACCATGACCACCACCAAAACCAAGTCTGCTTCTCCATTCTTTGCATTTATATAACCAGAAGAAACTCAACTAAAGACAGCTAAAACACACTGCTGTAAAAACAGTAAAAGAGAGGAGACTACAGAACCAACTTGACTCACAATTTCGCGAATAAAAGAATGGAAGTGATCATGTTTGTGAGATACTCAGGTGTTAACAGAAGCAGAAATAACAAACTTTCTGAACTAATGAGCTGAGCTTTAAAAGCCAAAGACAACCCAAATCTCTCTTAACTGTTTGAGAACTTAGAACTTTCTAACACTGAGACAGAAGAGGGGATGGAAAACAGAAAGACAGAGAAATGATTATGTGCAGAGAAGAGGGGAGAAGAGAGCAGTGCAGCAGTTTCCTGTTCATTAAGGATTCATCAGAAGTTTGCAAAACGTTAAACCTTCTGAGATCTCTCTAGGGTCCCTCTTTCCAAAACATTGCCTACTCCAGCTACTAGGTCAACCTAGGTGCTGTGCCAGGCATACTTCCCTAGAGGGAATCATCTCTTCCATCAAAGCAATCTAAGCCATTTGGTTACAGGCACAGCTTAGGAAAAATAAGCTTTCTGTCAGTTGGAGAGTTGCCAAGATGCTGAGATCTATCCCCAAACAGTTCTGGGAAGCCATCTTTAAGAATGTTTCCATTATCACATCACGTTATATTCTTTAATATAGCGGTAGCCCAGGTGACACTGAGTGTGATTTCAGACCCCCTGTGCAGTACTCTCTCGCTGTTCACAGGAAAAGCTAACCACAAACTGCCGAGTTTTCACGAGCACACAGTTGATGTACACGCTGCAAAGAAATAAACAGCTTAGCATGCACCTGAATTGGTGACCCTGAACTAGCGACATATATCACATCTTGCTACTATGAGGATTTCTGGTTTGACTTTTCTTATTGCCATGATATTCACTTAATGGCAAACATCAACCAAATTTTAGCATTTACCCTAGAATGGGCAATATCCACTTGTGGGATAACGAAAACTTTGCTTCACATGAAAGAAAAAATAGCCTAGGACTGTTTTACACTGCAGAACTGGAGGCAGATTTGTGCTGTTGCAAGAAGGCACCAAAATTCAGCCAAGTTCTAGAAAGCCCTGAGATATTCTAATGCAAACTGGTGACATTTTCAGAGAATTAAAAAAACCTGTTTGAGGTCATTTTTAGGAGTTTAATGACTCCCTCTGGTCCTGTTGGGTTGGATGTATAGGCCCATTCCCGCTCTGCAAGCAAAGAGCTCTTGGCACAACCTGGCAGGGAGTGTGTTGTAAAAATGGGATTAAGCTGCACATGTGCTTCCCTTGCTGCTCCTGTTATTCGACGTTGGGCCTTTATCAGCTACCAGCAACAGCAGCAAACACTGGGAACAGCCACAGCTGACCTTGGGTGGTTGATAGCTCTTTTCCCAGTCAGACCCCACGATACTGGCCAGGAGAAGCAGTCAACAGCAATGCCTCGCTCAGAGGAATCTGCCCAAGGACAGAGCTCCCTTATCAGAACTGTGGGAAGTCTCACTCATGGTAACAAAGACATCAGGCTTTGCTCATGTGTCCATACGATTTTTCTACAGTGTGTTTCATGTAGAAACCCACAACAGTTAAATTACCATTTTAGGTGGAAAAAAGGTACGGAGCATTGAGTGGGATTCCACTTGTAACAAGCTACATAACTTATTCATATATTCACTGTTCGCAAGGGGACCATCACAAACCTACGATAATAAAACTTTTATGCCACACCATAGTTCCATTTTCACAGACACACCAGTCCATCATCAATTGATCATTTATGAACTAAATTTTCAGATTAGCTTTTCTTCTGGGTTTAGGCTACCATAAGTCACTCATCAATAGTGTCACTGTTGTTCTACACTTCAACACAAGACCAACGTATCTGAGACACACTCAGTTATACATACACTGTTCCAGCTTCAGGATTTTTACATTCCTACTTAGCTTCTGATAACTTTATTCAGACTCACCTGAAACATAACAAGGAGGTTGCAAGAAAATACAAATACTGAAAAAATGTTTGGCATAAAAACCCTAGGTGGGCATATTTTTAATGAGAGGTTGCCAAGTGTTCGGACTGCCGAAATTTAAATTTAAAAAAAGGAATGTAAGTTTTGACATAAAACTATTTGTGTAAAATTCATAGCATTAATACAAGGCCTAAGCTTGCTGCCTTTATGGGGACAGAGTGAGCAGGGCTTTAAAAGGCAGAATCCATGGTCCCACATCTGGCCACCTCTACAGAACTGCAGCTGGTCTCTGCCCAGTGAGAAGAAAAACAATGTAAATTATTTTCAAGTGTCATGTCTCATAGATTGTATCGCTACCCTCCTGCTCCACCTCTATTTCAAACATTTTTACTATTTACATAATGCAAGTGCATTGATACTTTCTGTGAGGTGTCAAAAATATTCAGCCTGCAAAGCCTTATTTTGACTGACGATCCTTCACTGTGGAGCAGTTGTTACCCTGTATTTATTGTCTCCTGCTTTCCTTTTCATCTTAAATTTTAATGCAGGATTGTTCTTTTCTGGAGGGAGGGAAAGTCAGGTTCTTGCTTACACATTCCTCAACTCTCGTGAACTGGAAAGTGAAACAAACTAGACACTGACATTGAAAGCCACAAATCTAATTTTGCTATGGAGGGAAACATAAAAGACAAAGAGTTGCTAGTCTACCAGAAGCCACATGGTTTTTTACAGCTTTAATATTCCCAGTATTTCCAGCGATATACAACTTTATTTTCTTCAAATACATTAATACTCAAAGGGCCAGGTTCATACAGGTCTAAATATGACAGCATGCTCTGTGTGCTGTTAACGTACAGCAAAACAGGGCCCCACATGGACGGACATTCTGCAACAGATTTCAAGTCTTAACCCCTTTTTATTTATTTAAAGCTACGCAGGCATCTCTTATACACTGTTTCTTGTCAGCCCTCCTCCTCACTTTCTTTGATCTTTTCCAATAGTTGGTTAGCTGAAAGAGGAGGGAAAGGTATCAGAGTATCAATGTTACAGACTCAACACCAGCCCTCTGCAGACACATCACCAAAAATGTTATGCAGTCAGCATAACAAAGATAGCTATGGAGCTACACAGCGTAAAAACTGGTGCCAATGATTCATTCTTTGCAACTTTGGGAATCGCATTCTTAAAAGGTAACCCAAATTTTTAATTTTTTTTTTTTTTAAGCAAATTTCCCCTCTATAGCTATGGCAACAATTTTTGGATGCCTTTAGGCTACCTTGATTTCAGGTCTGATTCTGACTTCTTAAAGTTTCAATTTTGTATTCACTATTCAGTTTTCTATCACATTACACCTTGAATTACATCTATTCTGAGGTTTGGACTCTAGCCCCTTATTTTTTAATGGGACATTCCAATAAAATAAATATATTCTAATGCTAGAGAGGGGTATCTACTATTAAGAAGTACATTGCGGCCTTGATCTGAAGTTTTCAAAAGACTGGGGAGAGAAAAGTTGTTTAAGGTTCTAGATTCTGGTTCAAGATTGTCCCCAATTTACCAAACTGCTGAAAATCTGTTCAGTGTGGTTGCCAGAAAACTCTTTATGTAATCATAGATTGTTCTTAAATTTCCCCCAAAACAAAAAATAACATTATGAACAATCTGCCTTAAAAGGAGAATACAAATCTGCATGGAAGCCACTGCAGTACTGTGGTAATAGCAGGAAAAAGAATCTAGCAATACAGATAGACGCATGCTCTGGAGAACACACATACAGTAACTGTGGTTATCCTCTCCATGAGGGGAGTCATTGTCACAATTCAGATGGAACAAAACTGAGTTCCCATCATTAAACATAAGACTTACACATCCAGAGCCACAGGTCTGCCTGCCTTACTTCTTAAGTGAGTAACTAGTCAGGGGGAAAAAAAACAAAAGGGTGACTGTTTGAATGTTTTAAGACTCGTTTTCACTCTACGCTGCATTAAAGGTAGGGAAAAGTATTTCTACAACCATATCCATCGATGGGATACAGAGGCGGTTCCCTGATTCATCCAAGATAATGGTGTGTCTCCTGTCGCCATCTGTTCCTGGTGTGGGGCTGAAAGGGAGTTTCTAAGGTGCCTTGAGTCTCGGAGGGAGCAGACTGTATAGATTAGGGCGTAATTATACGGGCAGATCTGACCCTCCGAAAAGTTCCTCGTCACCACCGTGGGTGGAGTCAGGGGATTGACCACCTACAGTTTTAACCACCTTTAAACACAGATTCCAAATGTGGTCGAAGAGTGCTGCAACGTGACTCCCTTTTGCCCATCAGTAGAAACCAGAATGTAATACCTCGCTAATCAATCTTACCTCTAATAAGCACATAGAACACACTGTAATTATGATTCTAAGACAGGTTTAACATTTGCATTGAGTATAATGAACAGCACTCTACCTGAGAAAATCAACAACTCTGAGAAAAACATAAAACGCCATGTTCATCCAAAGAGAGTGTTAACTTTGCATTTTGCTGTTGATTTGAATAGCTTTACCTTTCCTTCATTACTGATGAGACCACCTTAAGAAAGGAATTAATATTTCACTGTGACTATCTGTTGACTCCGCTATGGAGAACTTTTTTTCAAGAGTGGACAGAAGTGAACTATTCAGACACAGCTTGAGAGTAACAACTTGTCTTCTTTCAGTATTCAAACTTCTTTGTTTATAAAGTGTATTTTGGTCTTTATAAGGCCAAGGGAACAAACACTATCATAAGTAGGCTACTTTTGAACCACATACACAAGTTATACAGCTTACAACAAAACTAGTCTTTTTTTTTTTAACTACACTGAAAGTTAGATTTAGCCAGGAAATGTCTCAGTTGCCAACTCTCTTTAGTTTTTTAATATTATTTGTGAAATATTTTTATTTTCAGTATTTTTAAACTATTCTAATAATATCTTCAATGGTTTCACCCCTCTTCTAGATAAATACAAAAGGTGCAACACTGAAATGATTTCATTTTTCTTTCTTTCTGTTTTGTTACATTATTTTCAAAACAATCTATAACTTAAAATATCTTCGGCTTTGTAAAAAGTTCAGAGTTAGAAAAATAAAGCATGATGGGCTGGTTGAAGGTGGGCAGGAAAACATCCCCATAAACAGCAGCTTGGAATTAGTGAGGGGATAAGAAGGCACTGGCTCATTTTATTGCATTGATTGGCCAAGCACCAGAGGAAAATGCAAGTAAGGGGGAAATAAGACTCCTTTTGTTCAGCTGTGCTTTAAATCCTGCTAAATAGAACCAGCTTTAAAAGCGTCACGAAATTGTTTTTCCATTTCCCATCCAACTTCACTTTGGTAGAGAAGTGAAACAACAGAAAGGTACAGACTGACCTGCCTAAAATACCAGTTTGGTCAAGCCTAACTTTAAAAGTTGATGACTGCAGACTTCAGTGGACACATGCAATATTGGTATAACACAAAATTGTTCCTGGGAATCCATCAGAATAGATTATTGCAATCAATGTCACAGTGGAGCCAGCCTCACTCTTCTTGCCCCCAAATCTCCCCAACAACTTACACCCGTGTAGCTAATCTGATACATATTTCCTCGGCCCCAACAGTCTCTCAGGCCAGAATTTTCCCCCTCAGAATAATTTATCTGATAGTTTTTTAACATGGATAGCCACATTGGTAAAATCTCTTGCAGAGAAACAGCATTGCCAAGGGTGGTGAGTTATTCGTTGGGGTTTTTGTTTGTCTGTTTCTAAACAAGGATGGAGCAGCTGTGCTGTCAGGACACCTCTTTCCACTGCAGGGGCCTCCTCTCTGGCAGGCAGCTCTGCCATGCAGCTCTTGCCCCAGCCATCCTTCTCACACATCTAAGCCCTTGTGTCAGGTCTTCTACAAAAGCTCCGGCTTTTACTTGAGCTGACAGGCCTTTGCTGACACTGTTACTCTGTGCTGCCTCAACAGAAAGCAGCTGAGAAGAACTTGTCAAAGTTCGAAGTCCAAGCAAAGAAAAAGGCTGATGGGATACTGCTTGATGCAAGGCCCATGTTTGTGCTACCACTAATGCTGCTTATTTAGGCTATTCCTAGGACTATCCTGTAGAGCCCTTGTGCCACTCCAAGACAGCCTGCTTAGTGCAGGATTTGCCAGGCGTATACACAGGGCCAGATTCTCATCTTTCAGGTGTATTACTAATATGGGCCTACTGACTTGAGCAGCACCACTGCTACTATTTACTCCAATATCCGCAAGAGTAGGTTTAGATAGGCATCATTCCAAATGCCACAGGTAACAGCTGTTACCGGGGAGCTCAGGTAGGCTCAAGCTTCCTAACCAGTGAGCCCATGAACCACACACTCTTTCCCTCACATTGCTACAAGTAGCACTCACATATACTACATATTTAACCCATCTTCAGATCTCAGGCCAGCAGCACAGAAAGGATTGGTACGCAAGAACTGAGAGCAGAATACAAGTTGAAATATAACATCATCTCATAAAGCTTATGCTCTCTCAATCATGCCAACTATGCCACATGCAAAAAATCCAAGTTCCTCACTTCACTATTCTTTCCAGTGCTTGCTTGCGAGGTTTGTTTGTTTTAAAGGTCAGCTGAGAGCATGCCAGCCTGTATATTTGAAAGAAGGCATATGCATCTTCAACATCGAAAAAATTCCCACCAAACATATGCAAGGAAACCTCGTAACATTTATTAATAAGATATTTTGGTACGTGTCATGCTCAGGAGTGACCAAGCACTACAGTTTTTAAACTGAGCAAAACTTTGTAAAACTAGGTAGAAGAACAGTCATCTGCTGAGGACAGTGTCTTATACCTGCTGAATTCTGCACTCACTTGCAAAACCCAAAAGGTTTGCCCATCTCACACACAGAAGAATCCTCTCTCCCATCTGGTGCCTATGGATATAGCCCTTATGAAATATGATTTAAAGGCATTAGAACAGCTTTGATAGAATAAAAACATCTACAAAGAGCAATATCGCAGCTGCTACTGCAATGCTCCGGCTTGCACAAAGTAGAATAGCTTACCAAATTATTTTCTTAGGAGAGATTCTCCCAGCCTGGCTCCTGCAAGCATCAGCAGCTCACTAGAAAATGCAAGCCATGGGAATCCAGCTTCCAGGAATCCTGTGCAACCAACGGCCAGAAAATAAAGCCTCAGAATTGATCCTCACCCAGTTTACAGCTCTTCAGAAATGGTATCAGCAAGCATAACAGACCGATGTTCTTTTCCACTCCCCTTTGGCCCTGCAACAGCTTCTTACTCTTTCCTAGCCATTGGCTAGTTCTTCTCCAACTTTTTTTAGGGAAACCTTTTCTCTCCCCACATGGTAATAATTTCTCCCAGCAGTCACAACCATCTACTCTCTCAGTTCTTCTAGACACAGACACTGGTCCAATCCACTGAGGGGGAAGGGGGAGGACAGCACAGAACAATCTGAAACGTACTTGCATTTGCTGTGGGTGAGAGGTACTTACTGCTTAAGATCACTCTCATATCAGAGAAGCGATGGACTCCCTCACTCTATTTATATATGTAGAATAATTCACTAGCTAACACTTTTTCCCAGCTAAATAAATGCCCACCTCCTGAAATGGATTCAAATTTGTGGAGCATGTAGGTTATACAACAAGGGTCAGTATGCAAAGCCCAGTGCCAGAGACGTGCAGCTGTTTCCCTCACTCACACTCCCTCCTGATTATTGAACATGAGAATCCCACTTGTATTCCAGATACAAACGTAAGCATGTTATATTCCAAAGCTGGGCGCTATTCCAAACTGGAGTGCTGGGGACATCCAAGTCTGGTCTACTTGTTAGCATAGCATCAAGAATGCTGGGACAATAGCCATTCATTTTGTGGTTACTGCGTATTTAATTACTTTTCCCCAAAATATGTACTCTAACCCACCAGCAATACTTTATTCCCAGGCCATATCCTTACACAAATATCCTTACACCCCTACTGAAAGGCTTATGGAAGCCCTGTGCTGTTTTCAAAAGTCTTATCAAGAAAATTAGGCCCTAGTTCAGCAAGACACTAAAACAGTTGTCTATGCATAATCATTGATACCATTCATTTGCTAAAGGCGAGCTGTACTATTAAATACCTTGTGGAAATAAGACTGGGAAGAGAAATAACACAGGTATCAGAAAAGACTGAAAAATAATTTAGGAAGCAATGGCTGATGAGACTTGGATATCTCAAAGAAAGGATCTAGAATCGGAGTATGATTATATAGCTAATGCAGAGTCACTAAGGGCTAAGGGCCAATAGCTATAGGACACCTTGAAAAATCAGGCGAGTATTTTTGAGTGCCGCAATACAGCTGTGTAAGCCAAGATTCATGTAGCCTAAATTCTATATGGGTCTCTATGCCTAGTGTTTCCCATTCGGTAACTCTGGGAGTTACTGGATTCAGGGGCTGAGCTTTAGTCTCCTTAAGGCTGAATGTTGGCTACAAACGTTAAAAACAAACAAACAAACAGAAAAATCCCTGCCAGTCAGATTCTGTTCCCATTTGTAACATGCAATTCTAACCTACAGGCTTGGTTCTGCCAAAGTTGGCTTCAACGGGAAGAAGAGTTGTCCAACACTGTCACAATCGAATCTAGTTTATACTGCCAGTAAGATTTATTCTGCATTTATACTGGTGTAAACTAAAGCAGATCATCATCTATGCTTATATAGAAGTTTAAAAACATATGCATGCTGCCATTGAAATCTTCCATGCAAATTTTCATATACTGTTTCCATAAAGGCAAGCCAGCTGAGAAATCGGTACTGTCTAAAGTCAGGATTAAGTGTTAAAAGTCGCGATCTGCAAAGAATTAGCATTTATTTATACCTATAAGAGCAGAATTTGGCCTATATGTGGTATTTCATTATGAAAGCATAGTCTTAATAAAAAAAAATACTCTGAAAGAAATCTGCTAACTGCAACGTGCACGTAGCTCTTCTGTCCAACTACACAGCAATTACTTAATTTATCTGCTGACTCCCCAAATAGATGACACGAGTGGGTGTGGCAGAAATAAAACTCGATGTATATTGCGTACAGCGTGTACCTATGGGCGTGAATCCTTTAAGGTCACGGGAAATCCTCCTCGGCAAATTCCTCCCTCCCTCCCTCCTTCCGATCCCCCGCCTGGGCGCTCCCGCCCCGCCTGCAGCGCCCCCTGGCGGCGAAGAGCGGCAGCGCGCCCCTTATCGGAGCCAAACAAATCAGTAAATTGTTTGACTGTTGTGGGTGTTTTTGCTTGCGTTGCTTGTTTGTTTGTTTGTTTGTGTCTTTTAAATAGGGATGAGGAGGAGAAAATAGATAAAATAAGTTTTTTAAAGTTTTGGCATTTGAACAATGTTAAGCATTTCCTACAGCAAGGGCAAACAAGGTACCTTAAATTCAACACTAATAAAGTTGAGTGACTGTATGTGTTCCTGGCTTTGAAATTCAGATGACTCAGTGAATTTGGTGTCAGGTATGTAGGCTTTACAAATTTTCCGTGGAAAAAAAAACCACCCACAACTGTCTAATCCATGAAAAAACACCATCAGAACCCTGTTGGGATGTGGCAACTAAATTCCCAAGGATTCCATCTGTATTTTTGCAGTATTGGTTCCTCACCCAGAAGTCAGTGTCACAGCAGGCGGCAGGGAGGGAAGAGCAGCACCTCTCCTCGATGGAGCTTCTCTGCTAATGTACGAGAGAGGCAGAGGAGAGTGGGAGAAAGGACTCAGCCCTGCAACCAAAACTGTATTATAATGGCATCCACATAAAGGAGCTGAATTAAAACTCTTCAAGAAAACCTTTGTTCTGGCACTTCCTAAGTTTTTTTGTGGTCTTGATTTTGCAATCTTAATGCTACTTTTCTCTTTTAATATATCATACATGTGGTATTATATCTATATATAGCTGCGATGGGCTATTGTGTACCATTCTGCTTTTCCCGAGAACGCTGAATACATGTGCTAGCACTAGGACAAAGAGGTTACACCTCAGGATTTCTATTTTGACCATTTTTGTACGTACACACACAGAGTCCCTCTGCAGCACCTGGGCATGCACATGCAAGCATGAACACAGACCTACAGAGTCTCACTTAACCTTTGAAGTCAGGCTGGAAGCCTTGGGACAACCTCAAAACTACATCTGAAAACAATTTCAAAAAAAATAATCAGTGTTATATACACAGCATTATTCATTTTTCTTTTCACTTTGCTTTGCTAGTATAGAGATATTCCTTGAAAGTCAATTTTTGAAGTGTTTTATCTGCTTTTGCTATGTTCACTTGAAATCACAGTTCTGTTTGTAACACTTTAATTATTCATACAACAGCCAACTCTGATTTTATAGGGATATGATGATGCTTCAGGTGAAGAACAAAACAGAAGGATCAGAGGAACACCTACACAGAAAGCAGCATTTTCATGCCAAAACTTTTAGTCAGGAAAAATCAGGTAATAGAAGGATGAAAAACATAAAAGACATGTCTCTATAAAGTTTAAATTTTTTTCACCATACAATGGGTTTTAAAGAAAGATTAACAATCTGTACTCAGGATCACTAAGGATTTACTATGTATGTGTCTCAAATAACATGGGACTCGTTAGTCACAGGCTATAGAGCCAAAGAAGCGTACAAGACATTTATTTAGTTGAAGTCTTTTATCATGAAGAAGCCATTTACAGTATCTAAACTGATTTCCTTCACAAATATGAGAAAGTACCACTCAGTTTATAACACTCCCCTAAAAGCCAAAACCAAAAGTCTCAGCCAGTGGAAACCCTTGACAAATGCAAAGTTATGATTTCAAGATCAGATATTTCTTATTTTAAGAGTCCATACACTATGGCACTGTTGTCAGCCATCGAAGTAGTTTCAAGCTTCTTATGGACAGATCTTTCTTAAAGCAGAAAACAAACAAACACACACAAACGTCAACAGTTGACGCCTTTGTTTTTTTTCTTTCCTCCAGACTACAAAAAACCTCTTACTCCAGGAACAAAGGTAAACAAAACATTCAGCTCAACCAGTTGTCAGGTGGGAATTCTTTAGCACTATAAACACCTCAACTACTCCTACTTACTCCAGCTTCTACTGAATTGAGCATGGCTTGAAGGACAGCCCTGTGAGGATATCATGGTCAAACAGTTTGTCACTGGCCTTGGCATTAACGTAGCTGGCACCACTCCGGAGCACTCTGGAGGCTGAGCAGGACGCTCCTGCTGTCACACCAACACAGAGCTAATTCCTGTTTTTCCACTCAACCCTCCCAGCCCTTCTCACCACAGCCAGCCATAGATGGGTGGCAGCCTACGATGACATCTGACCTGTCATCCAGCTTGACAAAAAGCCAGTGGCAGTAACCAACCCAGGCCACTGTCCATGGAAAAAGGTATGTGCATGCAAAGAGTCTCCTACAGGAAAGCGTGTTTGTGGCAGGATGAAACAAAATGCAAGGGAAATGCAATGGAAAAGCCAAATAAATTAAGTCTTGTAATTTGTCCATTAACATCAGGAATATTAAAGGACACAGTCAAGTTATGACACCCAAAAATAACAAGACAGTGCCTGATTCATCCCTCAGATTGATTTAGGCAGTCACATAACAAGTCTGACCCAGAATGCTTATAAATTATCAAAAATTGTAACATGCATATTATTTCGATACTTTAAGTCAACGGGTTTGTTTCGGTTCAGCAAAATGAGCTGAAGAGGTGTGTTTTGTGTCTCTCAGGGGATCTGAATGTTCCTAGATAAGAAGCCTTTAAATGCCTTTCCAGGATTTAGCACCTAATCCACATTCCATTGAAATAATTCTAGATAATTAAAATAGGCTTTGCATCTATCAGGGTGTGTCTTCCTATTCCATGGCCAGTCTTGCCTACTTGCCGGCTACACCATGACACTCAGCAAATCTGGAGCTGTCTGCACCTTGTTTGGTTGGCCAGCTGAGGAAGCTGGGCCAAGTCAGCACAACAAACTATACCCGCCTACTCTAAGCTTTACAGGTGAACAAAACTGCACACAACTTGGCACAAGAAAGGAGCTGCTGGGCCATCAAATAGGATTTATTGTCTCAGGCACTGTTCCATGCAGGTATAGCCGTGCTAGTTCTGGAGCCAGAGGCTGATGTAGCTACTCTTCCACTGGTGCCATCATCACAAAGCTTTCATGCAAAGACAACATAAATAAATGCTGGTTGCATCTCTGAACTCAGAAAATGGGAGAGGAAATGGTTTCACAAGCCAGCATCACCTGTTAATCATGTTTTAAGAAATACTACAGAGGTGACTTTAAATTGTAACATTTATGAGTTCACTCCTCATGTGTAGGATACATCTAACATGTTAAGACTAGCAGAGTTTAGCTAAAACAATACCTTTATGGCATTGCTTATATCTTTAGATTATGTCTACTATAACACAACTGATAGCATGTATTCATGGCACACATTCAGCAAGCAATCAGAAAGCTACACATTTCTGCTACACCACACCTCGCGTACTGCAGCTCACCACAGGCCAGCAGCACAACAGATTCTGCAGCATTAGCTAAGCCTGAATAAATGATTTTTAACTGCAGGTACCAGGCTCTTATCCTCTTTAAGAACAGGCACATTTGTGGATGTGCTGCATACAAAACTTTTAATAACATGTTTTCCAGTTCTTGTAGCTCTGCTTGCCACTACCAGCAACAGTCAGAAAGAAATCAGGGCCACTTAGTAACCTCCACCCCGTGAAACCTTTTCTTTCCATCAAAACATTTTGCACTAATTCAGAAAGCCTGTAACCATTTACTATCAGTTGCATTACATTTCTGTTGCATTCCAAGTCACTTCATCAGTACTAGAATTGGGAACCTGGAAGTAATGGATTTTTCCCAAAGTCTCCCGTGAAGCAAGCTCCCCCAAGTCTACCTACTGAAAGGGCATTGTAAGGTGGTGAATTTTCAAGAAGGTCTCAGTGACAATTTCCAATTGACTTGCAGAGAAGCTTGAGAACTGAACTTTATTCTTCCCACACAACTGAACTCAGCAGGAGTAAGTTTTAACATCTTTGGTTTTCGAGGCCTTCAAAAGGTGAGGTTAGGTGGACAAAAGGGAGAGTTATGAGACATTAAATGGCAGGTAAAATGTGTAAGAAAGTGAAATATGTTAAAAAAATCCCACCTTTGCATGTACAGGTTCAGTCTCTGAACCATTTATTACCGGGCAAGAACAAGATCATGGGGTATAACCAGGAATCACTTGAGAACAGCTCACTATTGAGCCACAAGTCAAAGACGGCAAACCCTGAGCTCTGTGCCACAACATCAGAATCTCTGGTGAGCCTAATTCCTCAATACTCTCTAAAGTTTGTTACAGCTAGAAAAGGCACAGAGAAGGATGACAATGATGGTCAAAGGTATAGAACAACTTCTGTACAGTCAATTCGTCTAAACAAAAGTTAAAAAATAAAGAAGATATTGACTCCTCAGGCTGGAAGAGATGGCTGAGGTGAGTTATATTAGAAGTCTATACTGTCATGACTGCCAGAGGGGAAAAGCATTTGCAATCTGTCCTAAACCAAGGATTTTTTGTGTTTAAATTACTAAAAGGCAGGTTCAAAACTAACACAGGTGGTACTTATCCGTATAGTTTACATTTAGGTTCTGGAATTCCTTGTCAGAAGGTGCTGTGTCTGCAAAAAATGCGCACGTGCTAAAAAAACCTAAAAAATAAAATAAAATAAAACAGTAAAAATACATCAATGACTTTTTAAGTCTTCCTGGATGAAAAAAAAATTAAATCTTTCCATATGAGACCCTGGGCCACTACATGCATAAGACAGAAGATACCAGTTCACATGGAGAACATCACTGTCTTCCCTGTTACTGGTAACAGGTGGAAACAACATACTGGTCTAGATGCAACTGTGCGCTTAAATACCATTATATCCTATGCTGTGAAGGCAAGGGACATAATTTTGATTAATTTAAATTTTTTATTTCATTTCTGGAATCCAACTGTTCTTCAGAGACAAACGTCTACTTTGCAACCTACCACCTACTGATCTACTCAATTCCTGCTATTTCAAATTGAAAGGTCCATAGACACAGGTTTGGGGGGCTGGGGTTTTTTTTGGTGTTCAGTTTGTGGGGTCTTTTGTTGTTGTTTGTTGGGTTTTTGTTGGTTGCTTGGGGTGGTTTTGTTTGTTTTGTATTTTTCCCTGGCTAGGTAACTGTGGGTTTGATTACTTAGAAAAGTTCCTAAGGCACTCTGATTTTCTTCAATGACATTGGCATTATCCTTCATTACAGTCACTGTTTACATTACTCAGTCTATACCTATGGATTTCCAAGCACACACAGTACATATGCTGCCCCCAAGGAAAAAAAAAATGGAATCAGTAACAGGTCTACACCTGATTGTAATGTTTATTTTATCTCTAAAGTCCTGCTTTCAGTTATTTACCCAATATAAGCTTTTTTAGTCTCCTGTCATGGTATACTCCTGCACAGTAGGCATTTCCCACATACAACTGTCAATGAGCAGATTCTTCCATACCTTGGTGAGTCTGCCCCACAGCACAATCTCTTTGGTTTGAATTCTTTGTAGGTCAAAAAGAACTCTAAAACAAAATAGAGATGACCCTTAAAATATTTTTCTGTATTTCTTTAACCTCTGGTTTTTTGTCATTTTTTTGTCATTTTTGTTTTGTTTTTGAGAAAGAAACTTGTCAAAACAGTTCTTCATAAGATTTCTACCAAAAAGGATCCTCCCTCATTCCACAGGCCTGCGACTGACAACTGCACGAATGGATGCAACCGCCTTTGGGAAAGTTGACTACATACTTGTATTCCTCCTAGAAGAAATTCTTAGAGGACAATCTTCTGAAGTCAGAAGCACTTCTCTTTTGGACACAGTATAAATGCAGAGCTACACCATATAAAGACATTCATTTGCTATTTTAATTTTATCCAGAACCTGTGGGAACAACTTTACTTCACTGACTTATCACCATACAACTCTCACCCTTTATGTTACTTCTCTCACAGATGTTCTCCTAGACCTTGACCTTACACACACTTGGTGATCATCTGTATTTTCCTTTTCTTTGAGACTTGGCATTCTGAACAGAGGTGAGAAACTATGTTCAGTGTTCAAGGTGAGGATGCGCTGCCAGCTGACACAATTGCACTGTCAGTTAGCTTTAGGAAAGCAGGCATGTTTTATAAAGGAAACAAGTAAATGCTATTAGGCAACTTACACTCGTCACACAGGTAGGGAAAAGAAAAAAAACAAACCAAACATTTCACACCACACACCATTACACCTTGCTGGGTAATTAACACAGCTTAAACCCCATGGTCTGGTAGCCTCTTAAAGCCTCTGGAAGCTCTTAACTATTTCATACAGAGTTCTGCCACCCTTCCTGATCTCCCACAAGGTTATAGTACAGAATTTGCATTATCCTACAGCCAGTTACTTTAGCTATTCTTCTTTCTTTGGGACCTGCAGAGCTTTCCAACTCCCAATTAGAAAGTGCTTTGCTCAGGAAAACGATAGCTCAACCAAGCCCATAAACCATCTTCTGTATCCCACCTCCTTTTTTGATTTCCATCCAATTAAGCTGAGACCCAGAGTTTTGTTGGTTGGGTTTTTTTTTTCTTTGGAACTGCAAACTGATTTATTACATCTTGTATGTGAAACAGTTGCTGTTCCAATGCCACAAAGCAGACATGCAGTTTCAGTTGTCTTAAGATTCTTGAAGACCTTCTGACAAAACACTGCTAAGACTGCCCTATCTGCAGTTTTATTTTAGTGATTTATCTAATATTTCTTTGCAGAAACAGTTCATTGTTTCCATGTAAGTGTTGTATGTCTTGGTCTCAACTATCTTTTTATTTCATTTTTTCCCACAGGTATACAGAAATGACAGACCATAAACTGCATAGAAAGTTAGTTTTACTAGTTTGTAGATATGGGACAGATCCTGCGGTGTTATTCCCATGTACAGACTTCCGTACTAGGCACATGTACTGAAATCTACAGGCTGATGTCTATCCTGGCAATTACGACTGACCAGAGTTCACTGTTCCTGGCTTCTATTCAGTGCCCAGAAGAGAAGCAGTCTGAAAACCAGCTCCTAGAAGGGCTCCGTGAAGCACAGCATCTATGGAGCTGTCTCTGCAATGTGGAACAGGCCTTCCAGTGGATTGAAGGCAATACCAAGGTCAATCATAAATATCAGTACACACATGCAATTAGAATGACCAAAGGGTCAGCAGTCTAATAATAAAATTTAAGACCGAGGCCACAATGAGACATCTGGAAGCATCCAGAATATGCAACAGTATATAAATAGTAATCAAGACATGAGCAGACAAAATAAAGCATCATTATGAGACTAGGTATCTGTAGATTGGTATCCTTAGCTTCCGTTCAAACCCTTCCCCCGCCACCAAACGAAGAACCCACACATACCCTCTACAAAATGTACTGATATGTAGAAACTGCTTTCCCATGATAACCTTCCCTCCTCCCACTCTTCTCCCTTCAGGATGTGCTCCTGAAAGACCTCAAAAGAATCTTACACTTTACACCTCAATAACAGGAAACCTCCCACTTGAGTCTGCATACACTGGGTTGAGCTTCCTCCTCCTCCTGCCACATTCTCCTGAGAGAGGACTTAGGAGGAAGAATTCTTATCTCATAAAACTTTCATTCCCTTTTCTTAAAAAAAAAACAAAAAAGAAAAAAAAAAGGTGCAACACTTGAAACAAGAAATTCCACCACACATCTTCAAAGCTGATGGGGTGGGGGAAGGGAAACTAAGCAAGTCACTCCTGCATCATTTGAACAGTACTTTTACAAAGGGTACATCTACAGCACACAATGCACACAAGATCATTGAGGAAGCTCATGCTCCGAGACAGGACTGTGCTCATTTATTGTGCATTTCTGAGAACCACACTCACACCATTATAATGCTTCCTGCACACAAGTCTCACTGATTACTTTCCTTTGGATGTGAGCAGGTTATAGACTTTGAGAAATGAGGTGTTAGTAGCCCTGTGACACTGTCTTTAGTTAAGTTCCTATAAACTTCAAAGATAAAGTGTTGCTTTCTGAAAGCAAAACACTGATTTCCAGACTGACATTTCTGGAGAAGTTTTTTTTCCTGCATTATCACTGGTCTCTACATCCATTCAAAGCCTTGTGTATTTAATGTATGTTTAAAAAAAAAATCTACTAAAAACATGATTCCTATGGTCTGTGTCACCAATTTTTCTTCCACTGGGAAATCAACTGTCAGAGCCTTGACATCTGCTATTGATGTGTAAAAGCAAAACAGTTCACCTCTCTCCATATAAAAGTACAACCTTACACCCAAAGCAGACAAGAGACAATATGAAGTAGCACATGAGATTTAGACCCCCAAAGAAAATTCTTCCTTGGAGACACTGAACAGTTCTCTTCGCTGGCAATTTTAAAATACAAACCTATAAATCAATCTTGTAACTGCAAGCACTTTCTATATTAGAGACCTACAAGCCAAATAAATGAGTTTGGAGAAAAAACGAAAAAGCCGTCAACTGCCGCTGCTCTGAAGACAACATTAGCTATATCACGGACTTAACCTTCCAATGCAGATCCTAAATTTTCCCCATGTGAAGAGGCAGGACAGCATTACTCAACACAGCCTTCTTCGAAGACCACACCATCAGGATATTCTACTATACAACAGCTCTGCAAGGAATATGAGGTCTAGTGCCACCTTCTGGCACTGTAAAGTCCCATTACCATCCCTACCTGCCTGACAGATCGTTTTACCATCTGCAGACACGATCTTCTAGCAAAAAAAGATTTCACAAAAGCACTAAAATTATTAACAAAGGGGCCAGTTTTTGTTTTGAACTGACAGATGTCAGACCTAGAGTACCACAGGAAACATGGCAGAGCACAGATACCACTGTGGAGAAAACCATTTGTAAATCTCATGCCTTCAGCATAACATTCTCTCCATCCATACACATAAATATGTGGTAATGAAGTCCTGGTTTTGTAGACTGAGATAGGTTAACATATGTATATATACCTACACCATCAGCAGAAGACATGAATATTATTAGATTATTAAATAATTCTTAGATTAAGTCCACAAGTAATAATGACACAATTGGGGAAAAAAAAATAGCGTTAGGTAACTATTCACGCTGCACATAAACAATATTTATGATATTTAGCTAAAACATCAAAAATGTTCAAAAGGACTTTGCGGATATCTAGCACTTTGCTATCTGAAAGACATCATGCTAGTTTGAAAGACAATCATTGTATTAAAGTGCAGCCATTTCTAGAACACAGACTTATAAAAACTAGTTGGTACACAGAATCCTGCACACAGGAGTAGCAAGTCTGAACCAAAATGACAAAGTACACCCTTCTTTTTACAGCAAAAGCCAAAGGATTTTAAACATCCCTTCAGAATCAGAGTCAACAGGAGCTACTTTAAGATATATGCAGTAACCTGCATGAAATTTAGAACCAGAATCTGGATTTCATCTTGTCTTTCTGGGGAGAGAGATTCCAAATACAAACTCACAGAGGCACAACAGAAGTTGAGTTAATGTCACAATAGAGAGCCTTACCTTCTGAGTTCCCGATCTTAGACTCCAGAAAGTAACTCAGTAAACATTTGTAGACTCCAGTCATTCGGTTTGACTATACACAGCAGAGCCAACCTGTTAACATTAGCAAGTACAGGTACAACGTTTCCATACATCTAAGACTATGCCTGTCCTGCAATAGCAGATTTTAAACACATGTATAGCAGCCTAGTAATACTATACCCTGGGTTCTAATACCTGTAGAAACTACAGCAGGAAACATTCACATGTGATAAACACTTGCATTTCTCTAACAAGCTGGTTACAGCAACCACCAGACCTGCCATTCTGCACTCAGTGGGCTGCTGCAACATGGATCAGAAGTCTCCCTGCAACTGCCCCATTGAAGTCTAATAGGATTCGGGGTGGTTTGGTTGGTTTTTTTTGTTTGTTTTGCTGCTAAACTGAGGAAGTGTGGACTGGATGATCAGGTAGTGAGGTGAACTGTGAGCTGGCTGAAGGAAAGAAACCAGAGAGTTGTGGTCAATGGGGCAGAGTCTAGTTGGAGGCCTGTATCCAGTGGAGTGCCTCAAGGGTCGGTACTGGGACCAGTGCTATTCAATACATTCATCAACAACTTGGATGAGGGAATAGAGTGCACTGTCAGCAAGTCCGCTGATGACACCAAGCTGGGAGGAGTGGCTGACACACCAGAAGGCTGTGCTGCCATCCAGAGAGACCTGGACAGGCTGGAGAGTTGGGAGAGGAAAAGTTTAATGAAATATAACAAGGGCAAGTGTAGAGTCTTGCATCTGGGCAGGAACAACCCCAGGTTCCAGTATANTGTAGAAAGACCAGGTGCCTCAAAGAACTGTGCCAAATGGGAGTGATTTTAAACTTGTTGCTCTTGTTGTCTGCCCTTCAGATGTGTTGCAATTCCAGGGACTGGAAGCTGGGTCTCTTTAGTTTGGAGGAGACTGAGGGGTGACCTCATTGATGTTTATAAATATGTAAAGGGTGAGTGTCACGAGGATTGAGCCAGGCTCTTCTCAGTGACAACTAATGGTAAGACAAGGGACAATGGGTACAAACTGGAACACAGGAGGTTCCACTTAAATATGAGAAGAAACTTCTTCACAGTGAGGGTGACAGACATTGGAACAGGCTGCTCAGACAGGTTGTGGAGTCTCCTTCTCTGGAGACATTCAAAACCCGCCTGGATGCCTTCCTGTGTAACCTCATCTGGGTGTTCCTGCTCAGCAGAAGGATGGGACTAGATGATCTTTCGAGGTCCCTTCCAATCCCTGACATTCGGTGATTCTGGGAGTTTGTTTGTTTTATTTCCTCCAGTCACCTCCAAGCGGCAGCAGCAACGCAGTGGCATGCAGCCATTGAGGCAGCAAATCAGCCCAGTCATCCGTGCCTCCCATGGGGGAGAGCAGACGATGACAAGTGGAAGGTCTCAGAGATGGGTTTTTAACAGAGACTATCTCCTTGAATATGCCAGCTTACCTAATGTGGCCTTGTAGTGGTTTACCTTCACCTAGCAACTAGGACCATGCAAACATTCGCTCACCATCATCCACACCACCCGTCCCCAAAATGGGATGGGGAGGAGAATAAAAATAAGTAAAATTTGTGGGTTGAGAAAAAGACAGTTGAATAGGACAGCAAAGGAAGAGAAAATAATAGAATATACAAAACAAGTGATACACATGCAATTGCTCACCACCTGTGGCACTAATAACCTGTTTGTTCCCAAGAAACGGTATTTTGCCCTCAGCCAACTCCGTTTTATATAGAGTGTGATGTCACACAGCAAGGAACACCCCTTTGGCCAGCTTGGATCAGCTGTCCTGGCTGTGCCCCCTCCCAGCTTCTTGTGCACCTGGTAGAGTACAGGAGGCCGAAAAAGTCCTTGATGACCCAGGAACAACTAAAACATCAGTGTATTATCAACATTCTTCTCCTGCAAAATCCAAACCACAGCTACTAGAAAGAAAATTAACTCTATCCCAGATGAAAGTAGGACACTCTCATAACACCGCAGCTCCATTTCTACCAATACACAAACCATGTAAATTGTTGGCATCCACGTATACCTGCATATTCTGCACTCAACTGTCTGATTATAATCGGAAGCCATAGAGTCCCTCCACTGGTGCCACCAAAAGCGTGACCTAAATATCTTCATTATTGCCTGTTAGTGAAAACTTCCTAAGCACCAAAATAATTTTAAAACGGGACTTAATTCTGGTAAGTTTTACATACAAATTGTCGAGACACTTTATTCCTTTTGATCCCACAGGAAAAAAAAAAAAAAAAAAAGCTATTCATTAATAAGCAGACTATTCAGTAAGTTATATCTGAACACTTCCATTAAGAACAGCACTACTGAAGAGAAGACAAGTTTTGACCAGAATATTTCTCACTGCTAAGGATACTTGAAAGGAAGAGACTGCAGACATAGTCTCAGAGCACAATTTGGATTTATATCAACTGATAACTTAAACAACAAACAAACAAAAACCCCTTACACTAAAATACTAAGACCTGACTTATACAGAACCTAACACAAAATTTCCAGGAGTTGCTTATTAGCATACATGCACTCCTTGCCATATCAATAGTCACAAGTATTGGATTTTTAAAAAGCTCTTAACTAATGCAGTGATATAAACTATGAAAGTTCAGTTTCATTTGCTGACTTTTCAGGCTTTTTCATGACATTTGACCTGCAGTGTAGACAAAGCTGATACACCAGGAGAAAGAAGCTTCAATTTCTTATTTGGAAAAGTTTAACAGCAGTGCCCCTGGACCTTAGAGCTATAAATACAAATAAATACACTTCGAGTAGTGTTGCAAAGAGATTTGTTGGTGTACTTCTGCTTTTTAAATTGATTTTTATAGGAATTCAATACTTGGAGCAAAAGAGATCCGAAAGAAACACCCTACAAAGCCAAGAGACGGTGGGTTTGTGCCAGTGCAGTACTGCCCTCTCCTGGGGCAGATCAGCTCTGTTCCCCTATTTACACCACCCAGCAGACCCTCAAGGCAGCTGCATCTCCAAGACCACCAGGACTGCCTTGGGAGCTCCAGATTTTAAACAAAGAAAAAAAAAAACCAACCAACCAATGCAAAAACCCCAAAACAACAACAAAACCAAACAAAAAACCAAAACCACCAAACCACACACATACAGAATAAACGCATGAAGTTACTGATCATGATACAAACTGTGATAATGCATCACCTTAAATCCTTAAATGCTGCAGCAGTTTATTTCTTCCTCTGTAACCTGGTGCAGGAGAACCCAGAAGTAATTTTCGGCATCAAGAGCAGAGCTAGCCTTTGGGACAGCTGAATATTCTGAGAACTAAGACAGAAAGTCAAAAAGCAACTTCCACATTCAAAAACATCTAAAAGCTTTGACGTTATTACTGCAGGACAACCGCAGCTCATCATGCAAAGAGCAAGCATACAAAGTTAAAATAGGCTTTTAATGCAATTGCTTTGATTTGAGTGGCATTAGAACAAGGACAAATTTTACTGTGAAAAATCTTCCTATGAAAATCCTGCTTCTGATCACCCTGAACAAACCCAGGGTAATTCACAGGCCCAGGTACATCTTCCATGTACCCGAGCTTAATGAGTTGCCTTGCGTCAGCTAAGCTTCAGCTGGCAGAATGCACAGTTTTAGCCCCCAACAAGCATGAGATAAAATACACAGCTTAAGCCTCAGCATAAAAAGAGTTTAAGCAAACTAATTTTAGGTTTTGGATGTGACTGCTAAGAATGAACACAGGTTCAGGTACTGCAATTCAGCTGAAAAGCAACTCACTAAACTGCAATAATCCTAAGCCTACGTACAAACTGTAAATTCTGATGTTATTCACAAAGTCTGGTCTTTACAGAATGTTTTAATGCAACTTACAGTTATATTTTAAACTGAACAAAGTAAATATAGCCCAAACTGATGTATTTAATGGACTACACAGGTATAAACTCAGTCCCCCAAGTTAAATAAGTAGAAAAACAGCCAGAGCAAATGAAGGACACAACGTGATAGCAGAGTGCATTCTGCAGGTCAGCATGGCCTTCACCAGTCCAACAACCAACCTGAGAAGAGCAGCATTCAGTTGTGACCAGCCCAGGCACGCAGCCAATTCCACAAACCAGACTGAAAACAACTGATTGCATCGCAGTTCTCAAACTGAAACTCCCCGGTCCCATCCAACTGCAAGCTTCATGGAAGTTAACACTGCTCATAGAATCATTTAGGTTGGAAAAGACCTACGTGCGTTCCCCATGGAAAGCGTTCAAAAAGGAAGCAAGAATGAGCAAAGCTGAAGTTGTAATTTGCAATATCGAAGTGAATTAGCATTCTTTAGCCGCTCTTCAATCTAGAGAAAAAGACTCAAGTGGGACAGCATTACCAATTTTCAGATATGTAATATGGTTGCAGAAAGTAAGGTAATACAATAATAAATAATCTAAGTAAGGTAGATAAGTAAGTAAAAAGTAAGGTAAACAATAATCAACTGTTTTCTGTATCCACAGAAGGCAGAAGCAATAGCAGTAATGGTTTTAAATTGCAGCAATTAGCTTTCAGGTAAAACATCAGAAAATCTTTCAGCGAGAGATAGAATAAAATAATCAGAATAAACCAAACGAAAAGGCTTTAAGAAGAGTTTAGACAAACAATTGCTATGGAACACAATAGGGGTGAGGTGTGTATTTTATTTACACGTTTGTATATTTTATTTAAATACATGCATACATACATGGAAAAACAGCAACTTCTGAAATATCTTCCAGTCTATTCTAGTGTATGAATTTCCATAATAAGTATATGCAATACAAGTGAGAAAACAAACCATTTAACACACTTCTTCCCCGATGGTAATTCTATTTCAGTGGAGTCAAATCCACAGCTTACAAATAGCATATTGGTCACAGAACCTGAAACATTGCTCACTGGCATCAGAAATTAAAAAGATGAAGCAAAGCCAATGAAAGAATCAGAGTATAGTATTACTTGTAAAATATTAGACATTCCGAATTACTAACCACAAGCCAGCAAACAACAGGAAAAAAACATTGCCTAGAATCATGTCCATATGTATATCTGCATCAAATTTACATACAGATCATCAAGTACCAATACCATATATATAATAATTCTGAATCCAGTCTACAACAGTGACAGTATTAACAATTCAAACAGTTCACAGAAAGGGCTGCTGATGCAGTTTTCTATAGGCACTTCTACTGTTCTCCTGTTACCGTATTAAAATTCAAAATTATCTTGTGGAAGCTAAAGATCTGTATCACTAAAAGAGAAACAGGCCTAATCAACGAAAAATGGCTTAGAATAAGACCATGCTGGTTGTCTGCCTTGTAAAGAAACAGAAATAAAGCTCACAAACTGTACAAGCTGCAGGTGAATTATCCAGCTGTTCATATCCCTAAAGGCATACTTTCCTGGGCTATTTTTAAGTCTATGCATTTTGAACTTATAACAGAGACCAAGTGAGTGTGAAACAGAACAACAGAATATATCCTCCAAATTCTCTTCTGCCAAGTATAAGGAGCAAACTTGTGCAAGTTTAAACGTTCAAAAGAACAAATAAAAACCCACTGCCTATATTCCCAGTACTGACTTTTTTTTTTAAATTTAAAGATATTAAAGCAACAACAACAAAAACTAGCAACAACAACAACAAACACCACCAACAACACAAAACTAACTTTTTGGAAGGAAAAAAGCTGAAATCCTGGGTTTTTTCACTTTTTTTGTGAACTATTGCTCATGTTTTGCTGTAACCTTAATCATCCATTAAGTGAATAAACATTTTTACCATACTGGTTTTACTTTTTTAACTCCTAGATGCTGTATAAGCTGGAAGGGGAGAAGGAAGGCCACTATACAAAACCATCTTAAGGACACCTTTAGTAAAAGATTAAGAGAGGAGTTTTCTTACAATGACTGCATAGGAATGGTAGTTATCCCTGCATCTTTTTCTTGCTCTTTCAGCTTTTGCTGATGAACTGAGAAGTGCTGAGCTCTTCCTGCTACTGACTCCTGCAGCCTTGAGATTTTTTTCTCCCAACTTGTCCATTTGCTGCATGCTTCCCAAAGCTATCCTAGTACTAATGCCTCAATATCACTCATCTGTTTATTGCCCAACAGCACAATGCTAAAAAAAAAATCTTTAAGCATCAAGATGTCTCAGCTAGAAGGGCCACTTTAGAGCCACCACTCTCTATTCTAAATTCTTGACAAGTTTAGAAAGGTTGTGAGAGCTTCTAGCTCCCCAAAGCCAAAGGACAGCCTTCAACCAACCAGAAATCCAGAGAAGGAAGCAGCAGCACCCTTTTAGTATCCCCATCTCTCAGAAACACACATCTCTGCCCCCTTCCCCCACCATGCCCTGCAAATCCACTGCCTTCATAGAATAATTTTGGTTGGAAAAGGCCTTTAAGACCATTGAGTCCAACCATTAACCTAACACTGCCAAGTCCACCTCTAAACCATGCCCCTAAGCACCACATCTCTATATCTATTAGGCACCTCCAGGGATGGTGACTCCACCACTTCCCTGGGCAGCCTGTTCCAGTGCCTGACAACCCTTTCTGTGAAGAAACTTTTCCTAACATCCCATCTAAACCTCACCAGTGCAATTTGAGGCCATTTCCCCCTGTCTGTCACTTGCTACTTGGGAGAAGAGACCAACACCCTCCATGCTACAACCTCCTTTCAGGTAGTTGTAGACAGCGATAAGGTCTCCCCTGAGCCTCCTTTTCTCCAGACCAAACAGCCCCAGTTCCCTCAGCCACTCCTCATAGGACTTGTTCTCCAGACCCCCCACCAGCTTCATCACCTTCCTCTGCACTCTCTCCAGCACCTCTGTGTGTTTCTTGTACTGAGGGGCCCAAGTCCCTCCCCTCACAGAGCTCAACTACTGATCGCCCCCGCCTCTTCCCCACCACGGTCCAGCCTCCTCGCCCGCGCTGCTCGGCGATCCCGTCCCCGCTGCCCCGCACATTGACCAGCACCAGCGGGACCCGCCCGTTCGCCCCTTCACCCAGCGCCTCCTCTCCGCACAAGCGGGACGGAGGCTGCCCCTCGCACAGAAGCCTGCCTGAAGCGCTGACCGGCAGCCCCCTCAGAAGCTTCCCTCAGGCTCCCACACACACTCCCGCCCCGCAGCCGCCTGGAGGCCACTTCTCTACCCTTTCTACCACGATAAACGACTCCTTTTTGCCAAAAACTTCACCCCAACAAGCCAGCGCTCCCTCCCTTTCGCACACCCTGCCCAACCCGCACCGCGGAGCGCACGCGCCAGCTTAGCCTTCTACTGTTTGGTGAGTGAGCCGTCAGTCAAGCGGCCGGAGCGGGTCAGAGCCAATCAGACGCGCCTATCGGGGCGCGGGCGGAGCTTGGGCGGCAGGGTGGAAGCGGCGAGACCCGGCGCAGGGGCCGGTGGCGCGGAGGAGCGGTACGGGTACGTCTGGTCGCGTCTCTGCCCCAGCGGCTTTTGGCTTCAGCGCGGCGGGGCGGGCTGCGGAGCTGGTCCCGGCCCCGCAGTGGAGTCGGCAGGAGTGAGGAAGCGCCCGTAGTGCGGGCGTTCAGCGGGCCCGGTCGCTTACGAAGCCGTGGCCGGGGTGTCGGCCCGCGGGTCCGGCCCGGCTGCCGTGTGGAGGGCGGCCCCTCGGGCAGGCTGCCGCCGGTCGGCCGCTCGTCCCGCCGTGCCCTCTCGGGAGCGGCGCGGTGCCTGGGCCGTGGGCGGGCGGACCGCCGTTGGTCGGTTCGGTTTGTGCCCGTGTTCCGAGAGCCCGCGGCTGGAAGAGCGCGGGTCGCGCTGGGACACCGGTGGCTGCCGGCACCCGGTTCCGCTGGGCGGCAGCGCTGCCCGGCCTGCGCTCCTTGTCGGTGCTGCGTGCAGCAGGGGCAGCGCCGTGCCCCGCCTCAGACGGCCGGGGGTGCTGCTCTGCCCGTCTTTAAAATCTGATATCGTTTAAACCTGGAACTGTTTCTCTTTAGGAGTTGTTTTTTTTTTTTTCAATGGGCCTCCTTGGTTTTGATCTCTAGGCCACTGCGAAACTATTTGAAGGTATTTGAAAAGAGGCTGTGTTAAGAGGCTATCGTTTGTTGGGCTGTTCCACGGAAGTAGTATTGAAGCAAATGTGTGTGCTTGCTTTGTAGGTAGGAATGAAAAGAAATTACTGGAGAAGCAAAGAAAGGCATGGATGGAGCAATCGCAAGCGCGGCTGCCGTCCCCATAGCTGCAGGAGGCCCAATGACAGTAACTGTACTGAAAGGCAAGTCAATGCAGCTTGTGCTTAGCATGGGTTAAGCCGTTGGATGTTATGCCTAATTGAATTTGCGGAATGGTGACCATCTAGAACTGCACACAGTGCTTCTGGTATATCTGTCATCCCTAGTGGGACTGGAATTGCATTGATTTCTGGAAATTTGTCATGTGTTAACAGCTGTATATTGATGCTAAAGTGAGATGTGGTTCCATGACCTAGTCCTTTCAAGTGTGCCAGGTTATCCATAAGCGTTTCATCAATAAGCAAAGATACTTCAGGGAAGGAAAATGTTTGTAAGTCCTCCATTCCATCTGCCCGTTTATGTTATGCCACAGTGTTTACTAGTGTAAAGGATCTTCCTGAAATTTTGAAAGTGTGATAAGTAATGTGGTAATAGTAATAGTACCACATCTAGCAGATTAGGAAAATGAAATAAGATCTCAGGAATAATCCACTGCCTTGAAGACTGATTCTTTCAGAAAAGTACATTTTGAACTTTAGAACTCATACTTGTCTGTGTTTGAGCTATTTTTTATGGCTCTTTTTCTTTCCCATGTTCTTTTTTTAGTGCCTCTTGCAGGAATAAGAGGCCAATCCTTTGCTTTAGTGCTCTAAGTATTTATTTTAAATATTTTTAGAGGAAGAGACACATGTGCATATATATGAGTTGTCCCATTAGTTGTATTTGTGTAAGAAAAGTTAGAAATGCAAATGGACCCTAATGCAGTGAATATAGAATTTAAAGGATTTTATTGAAAAGCTTTAAATTGAAGTGCTTTGTTTTGATGTGGGATGTTTTTCCCCTTGTAGATCAATTATGTTCGTTAACTCTTTTCGAAGTTGTATAATCAAATAGTAATAGAGCTAGTATTCAACTAGAATTTCTTTGTCATTTTGTTTTCAGTAAATTATGACTTGCAAAACATCTTGGCCTAATGCTTTTAAGATGGCATGTAATAATACCCATCTTAAAAAGTGAGAGTTATATGAGTGATTCAGAAAGCATACCAGTGGAATTTTGCTCATCAAAAAGACTTTATAAGCTTTCAAGGGTGGGCTTTTCTTTTAATCGAGGGATATGGTAAAATGCCCAGAATTAATATTTTGCTGAAAAGCCTTAACAGCATTTGCAGAATCAGCAGCTACCTCTAATGTTTTAGCAAGTAATTAAGGCGTTCAAGATGTTAGTATCTCTAATGTTCTTGACAGATTTTAAAGCTGAATATTTTTACTCTTTCATTTTCATAGTTTAGTGTATGGTGATGTGCAGCATGTGCTTATCACAGCCCTGCAAACTTGTATAATACTTCATTGATGTCAGTAACAAGCTGCTTTCTAGATTCTTTATGGGAAGGGTGTGTAGGACAATTGTGAACTTGTCTTGAAGGCAATGCTATTTTTTTAGGCTGGAACATGAGGAATCACAGACCCCAGTGACTGCGGGCCCCAGCAGCAGCGGAGATCCTTCTTCATCCAGTTTAACACAGGACTCCGTAGTACCAGGTAAGAGACCATGTTTATGGGTCAAAAATCAGTCTCTATATGCTGACTATATTAAAAAGTAGTAGTAGCTGCTGTGTTAATAGTATGGTGTTACAGAAAGGGTATATGCAGTAGAGTTTGTAGAGAAAATATCAGGTGATATAAAAAGATGTAGTGAGGATGCTCTTTCAGGCACACAAGTGCTGCTTTTGTGTGAAAACTTGTGTGCTTAGCCAAGCTGATACAAACTGAAAAAAACAGAATTCTGTTTCTCACTTCAGAAGCGTTGCTTTGGGAAGAAAATGAACTTTGCTTCTTTTCTCATATGTGCCGAAGATGTTATAAAATATATCTTTCAATGTAAACATTAAATAAGCAAAGAAAATAAGAGAGCATATAAAAATGGATAACTTGCATCCAGTTATTCAGCCTTTTAAAAGACACAACAATCCATCACTTCATGGGGCTGGGGGGAGAAAAATAATCTCTTTTTATGGCATCAGTGTATTTTATAGTCCATAAGAAATAATGCTCTCTGGCTAAATGTTTGTTCATTATCAGGGAGTTGACTGGTGAAATCAGACTTGATGCAGTACCAGAGCTATTGAGAAACATGTTCTGTTCGCGTTCTGGTTTCCTGAATCATTAAACAACCCTAGCAAAAGTGAAGCCTGTGGGAACATACATGTCTCCACAACAGGAGTGTCCTGAAACACCACTGACTCTGAAGTTTAGAGAGACCCTTTTGTGCTGAAGAGGTTGTNCGTCCTGAAACACCACTGACTCTATAACCTCCTAACAACAGATGAAGCTGAAGTTTAGAGAGACCTTTTTTTTATACCACCCTTTTGTGCTGAAGAGGTTGTGAGCATGTTAGGAGATGCCAAACGGTTATTGCTGTGCAATTAGATTCTGTATACTAAATGCAGTGTGCTTACTGATTCATTCACTAACTTTATGTTTTTGTTGACCTGAATAAATCTTGGTCACTTGTTGCTAAGCTGAAATGTAAAAGATGATGACAAGGAGCTTAATTGTAAGCAGCAGCAAAAAGAGGTTACTTCAGATGTAATTTCTGGTAGTAGATAAAGGTTTAAATACAAACTCTTGAAATGAAGATATTGACACTCACTGCTTTTGAATAAAATCGTTTGTCTTGAGACAATGTACCATTATGAATGTGTCAAAGTATTTTACCTGTCTCCCTCTGTGGATTTACCCAGGCAGTAAAGCACTCAGATGTTTCTCTCATCCCAATTTATCTTTGGAAGGAGCCTCTGTGTATTGTCCAAATGTACTCTTGATTGTATCTAAATCTGTCATATGTGTGGAAGAAAAAGTGGCTTGTTCTGGGAAGTGAATCACTTTATTTTGGTTTGGGTGATACTGTATTGTCTCTTTCCCCCACCCCCTGTTTAGGACTGCCGTACTTAGTCTTTTAATGAAGAGTGTCCCCTCATGATTGACTTATGAAGAAAAGTCATTTTTGTTCTGCAGCAAAACCTTTCTTTGCTGCTGTGATCTCTCTGAGTTTGATCTTGGTCAGTAGCGGCACCCCTTCTGTACCTGTGTAACAATACCGCATTTGAAAACTAAATACTTTTTTTTTTTTTTTCCCCCTGAAGTGGCTGTCATCTGTTCCTACTCTATGTATCATGCTTGGGACCTGCTGGGAGCAAGAGCTTTGAGTCTCGTGACTCTGACATTCCCATGAAGATGTGGGATGTCAAAAAGCAATAAACAAACTTAGTTATCCATCTGATTTTGCCACGTTTTTTTTTTTTTTCCCTAAGAACTGCCAGGATTTTACTATGACTCAGAAAAGAACCGCTATTTTCGCCTGCTGCCTGGACATAATAACTACAACCCACTCACCAAGGAGAGTATTCAGTACAAGGCAATGGAATGCAAAAGACTGAGACTCTTAGAAGAGGAAGAGAAACAAAAGAAGGTACATTTTGAAAAATATTGCAATTAAGCTTTATTGTGCTCAGACCCAGGACAGATAATAAGCTAAAGCCTTTAAATTCTGACTG
Organism: Pampusana beccarii; assembly: GCA_013399365.1. NCBI lineage: Eukaryota > Metazoa > Chordata > Aves > Columbiformes > Columbidae > Pampusana > Pampusana beccarii. Next base: position 321,429 of record VWYH01004583.1, read on the forward strand.
TGGTACAGTTTCCTAAGCTGTCTGAAGAAGTGAAAATTTCTTTTTGCTGAGAATTTAGAGTATTTGATGCCTTTTGGCTGTTCCACACAGGAATGAAAGTGAGTCATTACAAACAAATTTGTAAAGAGACAGGAACTGTGCTCAGAATTGCAGGTTGTCCAACAGTTGCCCTTGAGTGAGGACATTGGACACCAGGTTTCAACCCCCTGCCTTGAATTAGCAAACTGAGGTCTTGATTTTAAGTTTTCCACATGCTTAATAAATGTATTGATCATAGTCCTGGACACTGAAGAAACAATACTAATGATATTTTGTAGAAACAGATTTTTCATGAAGAATTCTTCTGTATAGGTAAAATCAAGGCATGTTGTATGTTTATGCCTGGAAAGCCTGTATGCTTCTCATCAAAAAGTGTTGCAGCTGAGTTAATGCAGATGCTGCACATCTGTATTCTGGGTAAAATACTGAACAAGGATGTTTTTTAATTACAACAAAATTATGACTTATAAATTTACAAATCACAGCTCAGTTTAAATATGCTGTCATTTGGAAGAAGCAAGGAGTATTTTTTCTCCTTGGGTAATGAAGTTCTCACTTTAACCAGATATTGAGCTCTTCAGTCTTTACTGTGAAATTCCTGCTGCTGGGTTGTTATTATTGGTGATTTTGTGGTGGTGGTGGGTTTTTTTGTGTATTTGTTTGTCCGTTTTGTTTTAGTTAATTTAGCTGTTTCCATGAACAGTTTTGGTTTCATAGATACCAAAAAGTTGATGGCCACACTGTTGTTAATGGAAACTGTGGACATACATCTCTTCTCAAAATCTGGCTATTGAATCAGACATTTGAATTAGGCTCCCAGATAAGAACATTTTGACTATTAAATACTTGTTTTTTCTGAGCATTTTATCAAAATGATTTCTTACTCCATAACTCTGCAAAGTACTCTATCCTTTGATCTTCTCAGAAAGTGTTTGTGTGAAATTTTTAAAAAATATGGATGGAAAAGTAGTTTAATGCAGCAGTAAGACTGCATAGTTAATAGAAGTCTTGTTGTGATAGAGAATTTTGCTGTAAAATAAAAACTTAAGTTTATATAGTGAAACCAGAAGGTGACTTCACACCTCTCGGTGGTACTGCTGACTATGCCAAGTGAAAACAATGGCTGTTGTTTTTTGGTTTGCTTTGGGTTTTTTCCCTCCAGTTTTTGTATTTATAGAAGCACTCCACGTCTCACACAAATATATTATTGTCTACTTACTGTAGTAGACCAGGGAGATAATGCTGAAATATGTTTTATAGATGTTCTGAAAATTTTAAGGTATGTAGGCTATAGGAAAAAAAGTTAGCTAAATATCCCAAACATCTAAGACCCACAGCCACGTTTGAATTGTAAACAAGCAAATAATGGAGTACTCTTTCATGTTATTCTCTTCCAGAAAACAACAAGGGCTGGACTGAACTCATCTGTACTGTTCCAAAAAAGGCAGCTGGGTTTGCTCAGCTCCACAAGTTATTGCAGGTACAATGATTTGATTGTCTTGTCTTTGCAATAGCAAGTTCTGCTGTTACTGCGACTGTTCCTGTCAGGTTTTTGCATTTCTTAGCGTTCCACTTAGGACAGAACATATTACTTAAAATAAAAAAATAGTTATTTTATAATCAGATTACTAAAGTGATGAGAATTCAAACGAAGGTTTTCCAATTTCAGAGAAATGGAGTTTATAACTTCACTTTTTTTTTTTCTATGTATCCTGGTTTGATACATTGTGCTTTATGAATACAGTCCAGCTTTTCTTTGGATGAATGCTCTTCGATTGACATCAGCGTTCCCCTTGCCCCCCATTAGAATAGCTAAGGTAGCTCAGATTCAGTAACAATGCAGAACGCAAGTTAGTGACTTGGTGTGTTCTTTTTGCTACTGAAGATATGCTGGGGTGCAAAATAAAGGATGAACTTCCATGCATGTGGAAGATGCACATATTCATGGGTTATATAAGTGAAACTGCAGCATGCTAGTTGTTCAGGCATTTTGTCTTCTGTGACTGAGAAGCAATTCTGGATATTCTATCCAGAAATATTTTAATTTTTCATTCTTTTAAATGTAGGCTTACCTGAATTCTTTTTTCTCACCCCACCCTGCTTTTCCAGGTTGGTCCATGAACTAAAAGTGAACTGCATGCAGAGGAGGAAGATAGAAATTCACAGTCCAGATTCCTCAGTTGCTGGAACCAACAACTTTAAAATAATTGTGGTATGTTATGAGAACTGTTAAGTCTTTAGGATAAAGAGAATCCACCTTCAGTGAAAATTAGGGATCTTGTAATCAAATCCCATAGGTCAAATTGTGCTTTCAAAGATGCATTATTCCTGTTCTGCCCGTTCTCAAAATCTGCACTCAATAATTTTAAACAGGAGGACACCGTTCCTTTCCTAGAAAGGAAAATGATGACAAGATTGGATATGAAAGGGGTTTTTTGTTTGTTTGTTTTGTTTTTTTTTTTTTTTTAAAGCTGATCCGCATGTTCTTTGGGAAATAAAGAGGAGTTGAGTGGATAGTGCAGGGCTGGGAGGATTGAGAGAAAGAAGTAAATGGAAGAGAAGAATTTTGGGAATGGCAAAGTCTGTGGTTCAGGGAATCTATGTAAACATCAGTAATCGTTTTGTATCTCATTATCTGAAGGCAGTTTCTACTGGTTTTGATGGTACTGCATGTGCAGGAGAGGTCTCTGGAGCAATTATCTTTCATAGTGTATGTAGGCAGCTCTACAGGACCAGCTCCTGGCCTTGTAAACAGAGCAGTGCATAGGCAGCTGAAGCCAGAAGGGAATCAGAAACTTAGTGTATTAAAAAAAGTTGAAACGTAGCACCAGCCTTTTTGCTCCAATAGCAGGAGAATTCCACGTCCTTTTGATACAGTTTAAATTTTTGTTTCGAGTCTTCTACCAATACCAGTCTGTGGTTACTAATCAGCCAGAGTCAGTGTCTAGAACGGATATAACTGGAAAGAGTACTTGTTGCTACTCAAGGACTAAATCCTTTTCTTGTGTTTTTTCTCTGCTTGCTTATAAAAAGGAGTTAGCCACTGTTTTCAGAGGTTAATAGAAAGCGGATGGTGTTAAAGGGATCAGAATTAATGTGTTGTTTCATTTTAGACCTAATGCAGCTCCCTCAAGCTGTTTTTTCCTGTAAGTTTCCAGTAAGTGTGACCAGTAAGCTTTTATTTTACAGGCAGATGTTGCTTGTGAACGGATATTCACTGTGAATGATGTAGAGCATGGAGGATGCAAATACGGTATCATCAACCTCAGTGGTTTGGGGAAGGAGTCTCTCACTGTGGAGATGTATGACAACCTCTACTTCACAAACCGCAAAGTACTGTGTTCTGTTCCTGCTTCCTTCAGTTGTTGCATTCTCAGAACGCTGCTCTTGGGCAAAAGTGGAAATGCATGAGGGTTTGGGGAGGGATTAGGAGGAAAGAATGGAAGAATCTAGCAATGTGAAGCTTGGATCAAGGCAGAATCAGAGTAAACTTGTTTCTGAAAGTCCTCAGTAGCTATGTTAGTTCTCAGGAATGTTATGCTGCAACTGGAACGGAAGACTATGTAGCAGTACCAGCTTCAAGGATAGTGCTTACTTCAGAGTTGCACTTGGCCGTAGGTGACAAAACTCACATTGAGGGCCGGAAACTACTAAGATTTGCGTGCTTCTTTCTTAATAATTTTGTCAAAATGTTTTTATCTTTAGACATGAAACATATTTAAAACAGGCTTTCATAGCCTCTCCATGCTCAGATTCTTTTAATGATGATCTCTTAAATAATAGGATGTGCTTGGTGCCTCAATCCATGTTTGGACAGACTTATCAATGCCGCTCTGTCTCCTGCATCTAAGAGGAGTATGAGGCTAAAATGATCATGTCCCATTACTGGGCTATTTAGTGGGTTAAGGAAGTTTGCCTAGTGTGTAGTTTTATGTCATCTTTGCATGGAAATACCCTTTCATGAATTGAATAAGAGATCACAAAAATAATATGTCTTCTTGTATCTGAAGGTGAATTCTGTGTGCTGGGCATCACTGACTCATCCAGATTCTCATGTTTTATATCCTTTTAAAAAAAAGGCAAAATTTCAGTTCAGCTTTCACAAGTCTGCATCATGCTGCACAGAACTAATTTCCAGGAAGACCTCTCATGTAGTTGCCCCAGAAATTAAGTTTTCTGGAAAACAGAAAGTTATAAAAATTGAAGGATGTTTGAGCTAGTGAGACTGATGTATAGTTCTGTTATAGATATATGTAAAATTGTTCCAGTGTAATAGTAGATGAAAGACCATGTTTCCTGCCCTGGAGGCTTCCTACTTCATTAATAATGTAGATGCCATGTCCACAATGATCTGATGTTTAGAATTGTCTGGTGCAAACAGGAACAATAGAGAACAACGAACTTCGTCTTTGAAGTGGACCTCTTTGAAAGTAGGTTGGTCGGTTTCTGTTGTAAACTATCCCGTATTGGTTGGGGCAAGGTGAGAAGAGTGGAAAAGGGGATTTTAATGTGGGAGATGGCAGGCAACAGATGTGCTGTTAAAGTGCCAAAAGAGAGGAAATTACATAGAAATGTATGTAATGGCTCATGGTAAAAGCCAGGCAATTCAGGACTGATCCAGAAGGTGGCAGGAGTTCATCAGGCTTCCTTACAGCTGGTCAGGAGTTGGGGATCATTCGGTTATTTTGTGCTTTCCTCATGATGTCACAGATTTACCCCACTGAACTTGAAACACAGCTTTCAAATCCTATTTATACCTGGTATAATCTTTAGGAAGTATTTTAATATAATCTAAAGTGATTCTTCCCCACTTCCCCCATGTGTGCACCCCTTTCTCCAGCTTATCTCCATGAAAAACAGATGTATATTAATGCAGTGTAAAGATAAGAAGAATGATCCATGTAGGCCAGGCATTTTTTTTTCTATTGCTAGAAAGATGCCTTAGTATTCCACTTATCTTGTCTTTCTGGTAGTGAAAATACACAAGGAAGAATTAGAGTTCTTTCTAGCTCTTTACTGTGAAACAAATGAAAAGTCAAGACTTCATTGTAAACTGTAAGGCACATCAAAGGTCTAAAAGAGAAAATATTGTGAGCTGTGACTGTGTCAGAGTATCTTGCTTTTAGCTATAACTGTTCCGCAGAATGTTCCATTCTAGGGAGAAATCTTTGTTTTCCTTAACTCACTTCAGCAAGCTGTGTCTCATGGGAATTGCAGAAACACCAGGCTGTGCCAGTCTGCTTCCAGCATCATTGTTCAGCAGCACTAACCCAGGTAGGGTGTTTTTGTTGTTTGTTTTCTTCATTTTTTGATAGCAATTATGGTATGAAAAGAGCACAAAGGAAAGATTATTTCCACACTTTTCTTCACTAGCTGCTGAGACTCTTATATTCTTGTAAAACTTACTCTGAAACAGTTTAAGAAGTGAACAGATAAAAGAACTTGCCTTAAGAATTAATTAACAAGCAGTATTCAAAGCACTAGTTTATTTTTAGCTGCTGCTGATGTAGTACTTGATTTTTGGCAGGACAACACCTTGCTTGTAAACATTTGAGATTTCTCATGAGTAGCTTGGCCTCTAAGTAATGCTCAGAAGCTGCACACAAAAAGTACTCAAATTTCCTTATAGACTATCTAGAATCATTGCAGAATCCCTTCTCGTAGTAGCTACTCAAGTATGTTCAGCAGATTAATCCAAAGTGGAAAGGTGGTAAATGTCTAAGCACAAAGCTCCTTGTGCAAGCTCATGCTCAATTGTGAGTAAGTATGATTGATTTGGAGAACCCTGTGTCTTAAGTCTGGCTGTAGCTGTATCTTTATATATTTGTTTGTTCAATGTTCTTGGGGACAGGACTTCATTAATTGGATTTTCTTGATAGATGTCAGAACCACACTTCTTCAAGTCACACAGTACAGTCTTCTACCCCAGTTTCCATTCAGATATGATCAGTTAAGTTTACACAGAGGAAATCTGTGATAGATAAGTGTTACAGACTTATTTTCCATTTTTAGTGTCATGCTATTTATGCAGCCATTAAAAAAATATGCATAGCGATAATCATGAACTCGAAGAGTCACTGAAGATGGATGGCTACTAGGCCAGCCTGCCCAATTGCTCTGCAGAACAGTTTTAAGTTATTCACTATAATCAGATGACCCAAGTTCCACTGATGTCCTCCTATCTAGTATTTCCTATGGACTGGTTTTGGTATTTCCAAGTTTCTTGACTTACTTCATTGTCCTAAATTGTTGGTTTGAGGGAACCTTGCTAAGTAGATGCTGGGAGCAAAGTAGAACTTAACCAGTCTAAAACCATGTTGTGCTGTTTGACGTATGTATGATCATGGTGAATGTGCCATGAAGGAAGTGAAAACTGAGGGCTTAAAATTTATGTCAGTTACTAGACTTTGTACAGGAGCTACATGAGAAAGAATCAAATCTAGGGTATCGTTACTCTNATAGGCATGCCAAGAACTTATGGGTTAGGCTTTGGCTAACCTATAGTTTATGAAGTAAATGTTTTGTGTTTCTATCTTGCTCATCTTTAAAAAATGGCTTACTTAGTGCTGTAAGGCAAGTGTTATTTTTCCTGCCATGGTCAGCCCTCTGACTCCTGAACAAATTTCACAATCTCTCACAGTCATCTATCTATACAGACTGTAAGTTTTCAGCTCACAATCATGAAGTCCCAGTTTTGTTTCTTGTCTCTTGGGTAGCACAGGGGCACTAATTGGGCAACGTTTTCTCTGCTTCAGGTTGAAATGTTAAAAGAAGTATGGAAAGTATGAAAAGACGTATAGAAGCTTTGTGAGTTATCATCCTGTCCTAACATTTTATGGACTCATCATGTGTTGCTCCTGTCTCGCAGGAGATCGACCAGGAATGCTGTGCAGCTTCAAGATATCCACCGCCTGGTCCTGTGCTTGGTGCCTGAATCCCCAAGCAGACAACTGCTTCAGCACAGGTGATCTGCCAGGCTAGCAAACCTTTCTCTCTCAGTGGGAAAGACTTCTTGCATTAATCTTCCTGCCGCTACCCGAATTACAGCTAAACGAACATAATCTGTCTTCCTTAGGCCTGACACGACGAGTTCTTGTGACCAATGTAGTGACAGGGCATCGACAGACATTTGGAACCAGTAGCGATGTATTGGCACAACAGTTTGCCACACAGGTGAGAAGAACCGTGCAGAGCGCTGCCTCATCAGGGGGCATTTTGTTCTATTTGTGATGAGACTCATCGCATTGGGTGCGAGGTTGTGATTGCAGTTACTGTTGGCAGCTGTTCCACAACAGAGCTCATGTGGTCTGATGCTCGCACACAATTGAATAGCAACAAAAAAAGATTAACTGATTTCAAACTCTGTTGGCAACAGGGGTAATTTTTGTTAATTGTAGAGAGGTAAAAAAGAAACGAAGGAAGTACAAAAAGCACAGTAATAATGCATTGTACAATTGGTTTGGTTTTGGCAAATGACCTCATTTTGTTAACACTCAGTGTATTGTCTCTATGAAGAAGGAAGAGATCCCTATAAAATACTAATGGACTTGTTCACACATTCAGTGAGAAGGGCAAAATCGGAATATGAGCATTCCTGTTCCTGTTTTGGTGTTATGTTAGACTACATTCCTACTTACCTAGTGGAACTTCTACAGCTAAAGTAAATAGTTCAGGTTTGAATGGAACTAATGAGTTCGCCAAAAAATGTTGCAGTGTGTATTAAAAACTCTGGTTCTTAGTGCCTATGCTGATAAAATAATTTGACAACTGCACCAGGGAGCCTGAAAGCTTGACATAGCTTCTGTCTGTATAACTTGTAAGATCCTTTCAGATATTACACAGTACGGTTCTGTCTCTTGGATTCTTCCAGACCCCAATGCTGTACAACGGCTGCCGTTCAGGTGAGATTTTCAGCATTGACGTGCGTCAACGCAACCGAAAGGGCCAGAGCTGGAAAGCAATTCGTCTCTTCCATGACTCAGCAGTTACATCCATTCGCCTTCTTGAGGCTGAACATTATCTTATGGCAGCAGATATGGCTGGAAAGGTATGGGTTTGGTGCATTCAGAGTATTCCACTCCTTTTAGTACCTGGGCATTGATAGGTGCTTATCCCAGTCCCGAGGGTGGGTGCCTGTTTTTTGGGGGTTAGTATGGAACTGGGTGGTAGTCCCACATATGAGCCCTCTTCCAGATCCACTTATCTCTGCTTTGTTAATATATCCTCTTTCAAACAATTACTTTAACATGCAGATAAAACTGTGGGACCTGAGAACAGCAAAGTGTGTGAAGCAGTACAAAGGTCATCACAATGAATACGCTGTTCTCCCTTTGCATGTAAATGAGGAGGAAGGACTTCTTACAGCAGGTGGGTTGACTTTTTTCCCTTCTACTGTAGAGCGTGTGGCAGTGATTTTTTTCTTATGCTTGAGGAACATTTATTACCTTACAGTTGTTGAAAGCTATAAAGCTGTTAATTCTTTAAAATTCAGAAGAAATTTAGCCTTAGACATACTGTAGTATACTATGAAAATTAAGAAATAATGTCATGGATGCACACCTATTGTCATCACTCCTGCGTGGTGCTTAATGGCTTTATCTGCTGTTTCCTGCAAAAGTTCCATTATCCTTCCCACAGTGTGTCTCAACATTAGAGTAGAAAATGCTTGATTTTGAAATTCAGCAAAACAATGTGTAAATGAGAGACTTGGTGACAGCTTTATATAGAGACTAAAGACCATGTGTACGTTTTTATGGTGCTTAAGTGGGTAGTGTGGTGATGGACTGAAGCATTAGTGTGTAAACGTAACTCCTTGTAAACTGTACTGCTTAGGTTCATCTTGAATACGCTTGGCTACAGTCTGAGATTATTTTATTTTACTTGGGGTTGGGGTGGAAAGGTAACAATAAATGAAGCAAAGTGTAGCCAAGTTTCACAGTGTCACTGTAAACACAGTGATCTCTCCTTGGACTTGTCAATAAGTAACAGAATAATGACAAGCATTCTAATTAATTTGACAGTGAGTTTTTCTCCCCTTTTTTTGGCTTAGGAGCTTGATAATGAGGAAATCACTCTAAAAACTGATTTTGCCTTACCTTTTATTGCCTAATAGGAAATGCACATTTTTCCCACTTCTGCAGTGTTCAGTGTACAATTTCTGTTTTGTGAAGTATTGATAAGCACTTTGCCTTTAATGTGTGTAGAAGGGGTCAGGGTTTTTTCCCCATAGACCTTCAGCTTTTGTGATAATCTTGCAGAGCCGTGTACAGTATTTTTTGTGTGATGTTGAATTCTGGTGTCCTTTCCTTTCCAGTTGGTCAGGATTGCTACACCAGAATTTGGAGTCTCCAAGATGCACATCTGCTTAGAACCATCCCTTCCCCCCACCCAGCTTCCAAAGATGCCATTCCTAGTGTGGTGTTTTCTTCAAGACTTGGGGGTAGACAAGGAGTTCCTGGCTTACTCATGGCTGTCAAACAGGATCTCTACCACTTCTCCTATAACTGACACAATATTCTTCTTAGACATGGTCTACAAAACTACACCAGTCACTATGTGCTGCTGTTGCATCTACTTTACCTATGAAATTCTGAATTTCCTTCAGCAGGTTCAGCAAATCTTGCTGTATACATCTTGGGACATCTTGTAAATAAAAGCTGAATGCTGAGTAACTTCCTAGGCAGTGTTCATCCTCTTTGCAATCTAGCTATAAGCTTTGAAAACTTGCAGTAAGGGCCTGACTCATGCTAGCTGAATTTGCTGCCAAAAGGCTGTTCTAACTTAATCCCAGTTTGGTCACAGAACCACTTAACTGTGGTTACATCCACTTTAGCAATTGGGCTGGTGCAAGAGTCGATTAACAGTAAAGTAGCTGGTGTTGAGAAGGTGACACTCTGGGTGTTCTGGGGCTTTGCCTGGAGTAGCTTTGGTCTGAGTCCCTGTACCAACTGCTACCTCTCAGTCCTTTGAGCTGGGCCATGCTAAACTTGGTCCTTTTCGGATGATGGAAATGTGCTACTGCCCTGCCACCATTCCCTTTAAAAGGCAGCATGTGTAGAACAAAGCCCCTTTCCTGGTCCCGTGGCCAGGCTGAATGTCCCTGTTAATTTATCACAGTGTTTCCTAGCCAAGTCCCCACCTAGCTTGCAGTTTGGCAGGCTTACTTGTGCAGCTGTAGCAGGAGACAAGCCCAGCCTGGACAGACCACATCCTCTTTGGGATATGAGATCACCTGGGCAGAGCCAGGGCTTTTGCATTCAGAGGTACAACTGCAAACTTGTAGTACCAGCTCACAGTAATTAGATGGCACTCTATCTGTTGTCCCATGGAGCCTTCTTATCTCCAGCTCCCTCCCAGTAACTAGTCTGGATTGGGCAAGACCATCCTGCAGCTGGTGTATGTAGGAAGCACTGATGAGATCAGGAGTCTACAGTGGCTGAAGGCCTTCATGAACTAGGTGGGGCTACTGATGGGCTTTGGAGGAAAGACATACTGCACTCAAGTTTTCAAAAATTCTTAGAAAAGCAATGCAGGAGCCACCTTTTCATCCTGGGATCCACTTAGAGCACTTAGATGTACAACTGTGTCATCAGAGATGTTACTTCACATGTCCTACTGGGTCAGCAGGTGAGCACACAAGTTATAATCACCACCTTGCTGTCCAGCTGGCTCAGTGACGTGGCTGTGTTGAAGAACTAGGCTGGGTGTCTGCATTCCAAGTGCACACAAAGCTAAGGGGTGCTGGTGACTATAGGTGTGGCCTAGAGTCAGGAGTAACCAGCACTGACACCTGGGATACCATCTCTCTCCATTGCAGAGGGGTGCAACAGTGCTGAGCATCCTGGAAAGGAAGAGACTTGCAAGTCCATATCAAAGCTTTTCTACTTCACTAAATTGCATTCTAGGATTAAGAAATAACAGGGCTAATACCTATATTTTGCCTGCTTACCCCATTCACTCCACTGTATCCTATGCCTGTAGTGCTGTCTTCAAAACCCTTCTTTTACCTGAGCAGGAGTACTTGCAGTTAAACAGGTGAGTTGTCAAAAGTGTTCAATCAGTCACAATTTTTCTTCCCCGGAGTGTGAGCTGCAGCATGAGCACAGCCCTGTGAACAGGAGTGAGGCACTCAAGGTTGTGATGATGCCAAGAGCTCATCAAGGACTTGGTCTTGCAGCCAGTTCATCCCTTTGTATCCCTGCTGGGGGCCCGAGTTCATGGAACACACTTCATGAGTGTGCCTCTGGCTTGGCTTCCTCCACAAGGAAGCACCACATGTGCCCTGCATTGCCAGTCCAATATAGGGAGATTGCCTTCACAAGCCCAGTGCAAACCCAAGTGTATCCTGTGGTTGGTTGGTTCCTCTCCCCTTTCCTTCCATTTTTTCAAGTGACTTTGGATACAAGGGAATTATTAAAATACAGGCGCCGGGAAGGTGCTACTGGAAATCCTAGATATCTCTGTCCTGCAGGGCTCCACACCCGTTTCTCCTGTCCTCTCACAACCTTCAGGCCTAAGCAATGCTGTTCCAGAAAACTGTCTCAGCAGCTCTTACTGCTCTCCATACTCCAGTGCTATGTGTGGTGATCTCCTTCCCTCTCTTTGTATTTCTTTTACCCCTTAATCTATATAGAAGAAAATGGAGCAGGAAAACCCTCCTCCTGGGAGCAGTGTAGTAACTTTACAGTGTGAATATATTCTGTATGAAATAGCTGTCGCAAGGGTAGTAAAGATGAAAGATGAATCCCAGCAAATAGTCAAAATGGTATCTTCCCTGCCTGAGTATACATTCAAAATCCTCAAGTCTTTCTTGTATCCCATTAACATCTAACTCTCATTTCCCTGTAGGCAGATTGAGCTGTGAATTCTTTACAACTATGGCTCCCCTGACACATCTGGCTTTTGTGTCCCTTTGCAGAGCCTTCTTGCTCACAGAGTGGATGCTGCTCACAGTATACTCTGTGCTGCCCCTTCCTTTTACAGACCTTGTTTATAAGACCAGGGGGCTCCTGTTCTCCTCAGATGGTAAGTCAGTCTTGCAGGCTCTTCCCATTCCCTTTACTACGCTTGGATAACCAAGACACCCAATTCCTGGCTTGCTTTTCTGTTCAATTTGAGAAAAATATTCTGCAATTTATCTTGATTAGTTACGTTAACTTAGGACACTTTCTGTTGCATGCAAAGTGATTAATGCATATAGCACAACTTCCAAAAGCATTTGCATTGCCTTAGTTAATAATGCATACTGCAACTAAGCATCTGTCAGAAAACAGAAATAGAGCTAACCCATCCCACTGCAAACTCCTAATGTTGCATCTGATAATCAACTCCCAGCTGAGCTGGAACATACTTTATATCAATATTATTTCTAGAAAATATGTATGGTTCAAACACTTGCAGGTAAGCAAGCCACAACATTCATTAATTCCCTTACATCAGAATTCCAAAATTTAAATTGGCATTTAAACTCTTTTCAGTGCATTTAACTCCAGTAATGCCTCCTCTGCAAGAACAAGACCATGCAACAATTGTGCTCAGCTACTGTGGGAAACACAAACTAGGAACTGTGGCAGAAAGGCATCTTACATAACTGAAGATAGTTTCTTTCTTCCCTTTTAGGCAAAGTTCATAAAACAAAAGATAACTGATTTGCTTTCTGTTGTTTCTAGGAGCCAAATGCACACATGTCCCTGCAAACGCATTCACCCAACCAGTGCTTTTGCAGCCAGCACTTCTAATTATGCCTGCAAGAGCAGCCTGAAAGGAGAGGGGAAGCAGGGCAAGAAGAGAGGGAATTTGGCTTCAGTGACAAACAGCAAGCAGCCTGCAGACAGTGGCTACAGTATATTAAATCAACTATTTCGTTATGCAGCAATAGCTAGGACCTTAAGGCAGTTAAAAAGTAAGGAACTGCAGCACTCTTCCCTTCTGCTACGGTATCATAACACTGTATTGCTCTGCTTTAGCTTCTCAGCAAGTACTAAATCTAGCTGGAAACTTCAGAAAAGCCAAACCTGCCCTCCAAGATAGGTTGCAGCATGCCTTATCCAGCAGGCACAATTTGTTTGGTCCCTTTTGCTCCCTGGAGGAAGGCTCAGAGCAGATCACCAGCTTCTCCTCACTGACCAAGCTGCCAGTTCCTGCTATCAACATGATTGTTTCAGAAGCTGCAGAATCTTGCCCTTGGTCTGGTCCATCTACCTTGCTTCTGTTAGTCATCTCTCAACCCCGATTAATAAGATCACATACAGCCTTTAGGTCACATAAGGTTCTTAGACATAGCAGGCAGAAACTTACAACATCCATCATTTTAACTTCAAGTGTCTAAAGCTGCGGGGGGGAGAGGGGTAGATTTGCTTTTGAGCCTTCTGTGGTGCTCATGTCTTTCTGTTGACCTTGATTTACTGCAGTACACGGTTTCACGGTCATTCCTCCTCTATTATCCTGATGAATACTGAAACTAAGAGGTTAAAAAAAAAAAAACAGTTTACTAGTCACAATCTCACTCTGGCATTTTTACATTTTTGAGCTTAATAGGGACATATTCTAACAGTACTAAAAAAATAGGCATTCATTGCAAGGAAGTGAGAATTCAAACTGGAATGTGCACATAGTCTTGAGGTGTCCCCTTACAATAGCTGCTTTGAGAAAAGTTATAATCTAGCAGCAGACAATTCAGCTTTGGTCCTCAAACCTTCAGTTGCTGCTGGCTCCTGGCATTTACTATATATACTACATATACTGCGAGCTGAATCAAGCATCAATACTGACCCAAAGTACTTTCTAGACAGAGGTTCTGGGGAGCGGGGCTGGGGGTTGAACAATGCTTGATATCCAAGTGTTTAAAGCACTTTACAAGTTTCAAAAATGAGAGCCAAGGCACAAAGTTGATACGTCTGAAAATATAATCGAGATCACCTGCTTTTTTTGTTAAAACAACATCTTTCCTATCTGCAGTTCTATTCATATCATAATAGCTGCAAAGCACTCTGGTGCCTTCCTGACAAGCCATCATCTATAAATGATCATACATACGCTACTGCTGCTCTCCAGTGCTGTGGAAGTGCCTCTTAAGCAGAACCAGAAAGATGCAGAAAGCTTGTCAAAATGTCAGAAATCAGAGCATTTCAAAATCTCCAGGCATTTTTTATATTAGAGTTTCTGTAATGGTGCAATTAAGACATTTCCTACATGAGGACTTTATATAAATTGTATGTCTTGCCTTTTTTTTTTTTCCTAGAGTTATATCCAATAAAAATGAAGTTTAAAAGTTCAATGCACTTTCATTTTGGCTTAAGATAACTGGCTAGCTGCCAATCTAGTTTAGCTTTGTCTTTGTCACATTATACTGTCGATTTCGAAAGCCCTTATAGTAAGTTTTTATTTATTTTGGCATTGCCATGATTTCATTGTTGATGTGCCTGTGCTAAGAACATAAACATTTGATGACATACTGTGTGCTGTGACTGACAGGATATACATGTCAACATCGCTTTACCAAGAAAGAGTGCTCAGCTAAAGCAGGAGGGGGGGATGGGACATGAACAACAAAACCCAGTTCTATTGCTTGTCCAAATCACACTCTGTTCTCAAATTATTGGCAGGCAAAGACATATCTGTTGGTGCCAAATTACATTACAGCCATCAAAAATAAATCAAATGCAAGGACAATGCCACAATATGTGGATCTACAGTGATTAACAACATCAGTTGACAATGAAACATGAAAATGAGAGACTGCAAAATAGTGTGATAATAGTACTTAAACCTCATTGGGCTGCTTATGCTGGAAGCAAGAAGTTGAAGAGCAAAGTCTGTGTGACCAGGTGGGAAGCCAGAGTCCTGCAATGTTAAAGCCCAGGCTACTCAAAGCAACAGGGGTATTTGTGTCTCAGCAAACACCTAGCAAAAATGCAAGGCAGATCTACCATAATGATGGTGTTTATTTCAACAAATAAAGCTCTTGTGGACACCAAAAGCCAGCGAGGGTTGCCATGTTTTCCAGAACATGACCAAAGGTCCAATTCACAAGTGACACAAACAGGAACAACTCCACCTGTGAGGAACCAGGCAGGAGGATGAACAAGCAGGAAAACCAACAGAGAAGCAGGGGGGACTAAAAGACAAAACAGTTTTTTCTTGCGCAAGTAGCTACACATTACAGCCTGACACTACCCTGACAATAGCTATGTGTTAGAGCCACGATGGCTGTCCTGCCATCTGCTTCCCTACCTGCACATCTCAGGTGTGGTGTGCACCTGGTATACATTTAAGCCAAGTCTGGCCTGAAGGTTTTGGGCAGGGAGTCTAAAAGCATGCACGTCTATATGAAGCTCGCATGTAACTGCTTCATATAAGAAAAGGAAAACCCACATCACCTATTTAAAGATGAATCTTTATGCTGAATTGGCACACATATCAACAATGGGGAAAAAAAAAGAAAATCCATCAGATAGAGCAACAATATCAGCTGGGGTTTTTTTCCCCTCTACAGGCTTGTTTTGTGGTGCTTTGGGCAAGGAATTAGTTTTTCACTGGGGCACATCTTTGCACATCAATTAATGCACATGATTCTTATTTTACTCTATGTTTTTCACAGCATTTCCTAATCAGAAGGGGTGCAGGGGCTGCTTGATGCGCCAATAACCAACCCGACATCATTTTTCTGCCGAGAGATTTACATCAGTCAACTTCATTCTGTACCTCAGAACTTGCTTTTATCGTGCCACATCTCAGACCAATTGAATCCATTATCTCACCAAGACAGTGTGCTGATTTCAACCACTGAAATATTAACATTACAGTGAACTTCGGCTCACCCAAAGGACACACTATCACCTTGACTAACTGCAATTTCATGGTAAGTAATTTGCCTTTAGTAAAACGCACAAAGCGATCTTCCAGAAATTTCCTCAAAAATACTCCCCTCCTATCCCTGCCCTTGTAAATAAACAAGACTTGTTTGCACAGGATTAGAGCAGCAGAACGTGTCTCACACTGCCGTTATGAAACACTCACAGTTCGGGCTTTTGCAGAACCCCAGCAAGGTTCCTGTTAACTGCTGGCAGGTTCTGCAGACTCACCCTGGTTAGATGCTACCAGTACCTCTTTACACACAAAGCATCTCTCCCAAGAGTTTAAGAATAAAAATCTCACAGGTTTCTACTACTAGGATTAACCCTTGTCATCAGACTGACAGTCTCACCCAAAGTGCAAGATGCTCCCATGTTACTTACTTTATTGATTTTCTTCAGGATTTCTATTTCCTTCATTTAGGTTTCCTACTGTAATTCTTTCTGTCTGCAGACATTGTTTAGAGCCCTTTTTTTTTTTTGAATCCTAATGTGTTAAAAACAAAAAACGCTGGGCTCTGCTATAATATACATCTATTCCCTTTAAATAGCTAATCCATTTAATAACCATATTCTATACTCTGCATACTCACAGCACTCAATACTGTCAGAAAAAAGAAAAACTCCGTGCACAGAAAACAGTAGCGAACTTAAACTTTACAGATATTTTCTTTTTCATTTTGGAAAACAAAGAACCCAAATAATCCTCTCAACATAGTCCATAAAGAGTAACACCGAGCCTGCTGCAGTTTAAGCACCACATTTTAAGGACCAGATTTTGCTTTGTTGAGCAAAAGATTCAGCTCCAGGATAATCAATCAAGAATGGACTCTGCATATTGACAGGTTGCTAAGTTACTAAGACCACATATGTATTAAAAATGTTTAGACAATATATTCTCTTTTACCAAGGAGTAATTCTGGCCGTGACAAAGAAAAAAAAAATTAAAAAAAAATCAGACAAGTTGTTGAAACAGATGCCAAAGATTTTATACAAGGAATGTCATGGCTGCTTTCTCTTTGTGCATTAACATGGTAGTGAAGCCACATGCATAAAGGGCACACAGGGCACAGCCTACAAACCAATAACATATTGCTCACCCATTAAAAAAATAAAAATACTTTGAAGCACAGAATTATGCCAGATGTGCAGAATATCTTTTAAGAGAGGACTTCTACCTACTCATGCCCTCCCTTGGGCAACTGTCAGTTTATGGCAGATTTTGCTTACAAAAACATTTAGGCAGTCCCCAGTAAACTCAGCCAGTACCAAAGGTGTCTTGGAACATCTTCCAAGTCTACTCCCACGTGCAGGTTGGAAGTAGTTGTGAAGGGGCAATCGCTTTGTGAGTCTGTTCTTTCAGAGACAAAGTGAGGACCACTTGTTACAAGGAAAAAGTCAGTACGCTTGTTCAGAAGATAAAGTCTTTTATATCAGTTAAATTAATAATACAGTCCTAAGCCAGGGTGTTGGGCACTCATCTACACAAGAGCACATGTAATAAGCTGGGGGAAAAAATATCACAGTTCTGGGACATTGCATCAAACTCCAGCCACTCCAAGAGGAGACAGCTCTCATGTGGTGGAAGAGTTCTTGTCTATGTAAGTCAAGAAGGGAGAATTTTAGGCAGTTCAATCCACAATGGTCTCTTACTTCTCAAAACTGGAACCACGAATCCACAGTACAACACAGTATTAGTTAGGTTAAGTGGTGGGTTTGATAATAAAATCAGTGAATTCATTGCAGTCCTTTAATAAAAGGATGAAGTCCAGTGAGTGCCAGTTGCTAGGAGCAAAGAAGAAAGGTTCCCATTTTCCAGGTGGATTTTAAGTTCATATTATTAGGAAAAAGGTAAGTCCAATCTGTGCAGTTTCTATGCAACCACGTCTGAGAACACACAGGCTCCATAGACTCCGGGATCACTTAAAAATTGGGGGAAAAGAAAAGTCATCGCAACCCAAACAACTCAAACTTCATATTTCAGAATTGCCTACATAACTTGTTCTCTTGTTCTGCTCTGGACAAAACTTTGAACTGCAACAAGCTGGCAGAGAAACTCGAAGAAAACCTGAGTACATGAGAACATTGTCAGGGAGAGCAAGACCCTGCTACCTTTTGATCTGGTACTGAAGTTGAAACGGCAAAATCAGAATGTTTTGCCTTGTGCCATGTGATTTGCTTCACCTTTCAGAGCTCTGCTGGTCTCTACCAGGGCATCTATTTCAACTTGATACCTCTTGCACTGCAAGACCACACTGCTCATACCACAGTTCAAAGAAACTTGCTAATGAATCTGGGTTTAATCTTCCATCACCAGAAGTACAGCACCTCCAGATGTACGGTTGGTTGAATCACCAGGCGAAACTCATACATCGACATTGGAGATTTCCTGGCAGCACAGAGTCCAAACCATCCTCACAGGACATCATGATCAGCAAGACGTTCCACAAGAAGAATCAGAAGGCTGAAAGTCTGATCCGGTATAGTTAGGTACAACATCATCCATCATTCGAACTAGGAACACTCAAAGTTCATTAGCCAACTGCATTCTTAATATACTAAATTATACATAGATATATATAGATATATATATATTTTTTTAAATTTGAATAAAATACACTGGATTTTGGTTTGCTGATTTACAAGGGAGCTCCCTCCCTTCCCCAGTTAATTTGAAATTAAAACCTAGAGGCTGAACATAAGCTCATTCCCAGTGTTCCAAGATGGATATAACACGAGAGGAGGCCAGAAACTGGAAACATGCACTCTGGCTGCAACAGGTTAAGAGGTGAAAGGGAGACCAGATATTTTCATTTGTAACCCTGAGAACATAAGGAATTGCAAAGATCTGGAGAAGAGCCTGGGGTTAAAGGTCACCAGGCTTTTTATTGCAGTTAAAGCAAACTCGGACTGGGTGATCCCATCCACGAGAGGGAACCGCTCTGCGGTCGTGTGAGCATTCGTCACAGAATCCCTGGCCACAGGCCCGACAGTGGTGTTTGGAAAGTTTGATACTGAATTCCTTCCGGCAGTTGTGGCAGTGCAGGATTTCGTGGTCTGGTACCCAGTATGCAGGTCGGGCAGCATCTTTGACCAGACCTATGGAGGAAGTGAGGTGGGGGGGATGAGAAAGAGGGAGAAGAAAAGTCTGTGAACATGTCAAGAATGTACTCCAGTGGAAGTTCTCACACGCTGCAAGTCATACCACTGCCATTAAGGGGAAGAAGAGGTGCTGACAGAACACTTCAGTGCAACGGCTAGCCGTTTAGGCCATTCTCCCACGTTCTGCCTCTCTTCAAAGGGACAGATTGTTTCTCTTTAAATAGTGGCATCTCCCCTTACTCAGACTCTACCAGAGGCTGAGACATTCGCTTTTCCCTACCTTCAGTTTCAGCTGTGGCCAAAAAAAAAACCCACCACCACAGTCACCAAACCAAACACTCAGAAACGCATGTACTGTCTGAACTGAGAAAGGGATTTATTCTGTATTTTATTGAGTTGGGCAACAAACACCCACAAGGGCGATGGCAGGACACGCTGTAGGCAAAGCAGTGGAATGACGAACTGCGCAGCGAGTAGGAGGTCAACTCCAACAACAGAAGATTCAAATGCAAAGTGTTTGCTGCCATACGCTGCCACACAGCACGTGAAAGAGCATCAGACTTCCACTGTACTAAGCTCACCATTAAAGACTACGTTACTGATTACTCTCCCATCGTTACCAACCTGGACAGCTTCAGATTCTCAGCCCTCCCCTGCAGAAGTACCAAGTGCCAGCAGTAACCGTGAACACACTTAAAAGGCACTCGGCATCTCTGGAAGAAAACCAAACCTGATAAAGTGCTTCCTAATTGGCCAGTCTTTAGGGAACTCCAGCTGGCAGGTCACTGCAGTGATGCATCAGGGGAGCATGAATTACTCACAGCTTGGTGCACATAGATTTGTGTGACAGGGAGAAAAGAGAAGGTATGAACTGCAAAAATAATGTGCTGAAAACCAAGAGGAAACATCAAGCAAGAGAGGTGCAGGGAGCTGTAGAACCCTTAACCAACAGGTGTCATAGCAGACGTGCCAGCCTGTCACACAAACTAAGTTTAACCAGATATTTTGCTCTGTGAAACCAAAAATCCATCAGAAGAGAAAAGAGCTCACCTAAGGGAATGTCCATGGCTGTCACCACTGCTCCAAGAGTGTTCTGCACAGCTTCCCCCACCTTTCTGGCAATAAGTGTCCCCCCTTCCTCATCTGAAGGCAGCTCAGCCACATCTGCACAACACAAGAATAAAGGGCTCAACACCTCAGTCCAGCACAACGTCCGCCAAGCTTCAGTTAATTTACATTAGCAAAAAACAGGAGCAAACCCAAAAGGCAGCTCAGGGCTTCTCCTCAGCCTTAATATCCCACATCCCAAATCTTGGATTGCAGAGTTTTCCCTTCCATTTCAGCAATAATGGACAAAATACACAGTCTGCAGAAACAGCAGCACCCCTGCTCTGATGCTCACTCTACACCATCAGCAGGTGCTGGGAAAACAAAGTAAAGATTCAATTAGAAAATAATTTTGTCAAGGGGCCAGATATCTGGTAGCTCATCGCAAGGGTCATCTTCCTGCCAAAAGGCATGGAGCTCTTGAGCTTCCCTACTGAGGACATTATGCCAAAGCCCAGTTTGAACAACATGGTCTACACCCAATGGGAAAGGTTGTGATCCAGAAGCCAGGGACAAGGACTTCAGACTAACTATTGCCCAGGCATAATTCTGTCACAATCAACTCAAAATTACCTAACTGGATGCCCCTGTTTTCATAGCAGTTGTCACACACACGCACTGGTGCTGGTCCCCAGCCTCGCTCAGGCACTGGACGGGTCTTGGAAGAACAGCCATCACAGAAGCCCTCTCCACAGGCCCGGCAGTGATGTTTAGTGTCGTTATCTTTAAAAGGTGTGTTGCATTTATTACAACTCTAATTGGAACAACATAGAAAGAAAAACTGTTAGCTTGATCTTCCTTAACGGAAAAACAGAGAGCAGAACTGAAATTGCGAAAAATATAGTTACACCCCAGACTTGGGTGCTACCAGCCCCACAACTTTACCCTGGGGAAGTAATTCAGACACACAGATGTACTGTGGTTAAGCCAATAGTTTGCTATGATCCTTCATTCACAATGACAAATAATTACAGCCACAGCATGCAGGGCTGAATGGCGGGTATCTGATCTTTATGGGGTTAAGAATTCAGAAGGCAGTTTTCATTGAATATCTGTTTCCTGTAAGACACAGGGAACCCTCTTCCGGCTGAATTGTTGGGGCCAGGTCTTTGCATACGGTATGAAACCAGAGTTTAACCTCTGCACCTATATGAACAGTACTATCAACTGCAGTAGCCAGATTTAAGACCTTGATTCTTTGCTTTGAAAAGCAAGCTCACCCAAGCCAGGATTTTCTGTGATACTGCTGGCAGAGGAGGTCACAAAAAGCAGGGAGGAAACAGCCTCTTTAGCAGGGCTGGGCAGAGTCTATCCTCATACTTTCTCTGGCTAAATCAAGAGTGGGAAAAGCTGAAACCATTTCAGGTTTCCCAAAATTGTAGGAGAAGGGCTTGCTACAATAAAACAAGAAAGCATTTGGAATCTGCAAAGTGCTATATTACTTAAAGGGTGCAGAAAATGGGTTTTAGCTATGCAAAGCTTTTGTGTACAGCAGCTGCCATTTACCAGGATCTGAGAGTTGGGTCTCCAGTAAGCTGGGGCAATCTGGTCTGTCAGCCAGGAGGTCACGGCTTTTGTGGGTCCCAGGCTAAGTTCAGATACTGATTGTGCCATGAAATTCATCCCATCCAACAAACGCTGGGCTGCATTATTGTTATCTTTCAGAAATCCATCAGTCTAGAATGAAATGAATATTCATTTAAGAATAAACAGGGAATTATTTATTTTTTTTCAGAAGCAGATGGCTCTGCAACTCCTGTTAATCTGGAGGGCGAACATGAGAAAAAATCCACCAGCCCTGCCTTGAAACAAAGAGGTAGGTTTTAATGGTGTATCATTCACACAAAGTGTTCACAAACTGGCAAGTTAGCCATTTCAAGATAGCCAAAAGATGACTGAAGGCCCTTGTAAATGTTTTTTTAAACAGCAGAGGCAGGGACCAGCTCTAATGAAAGCAAATCCCTCTTCTCCATCAATGTCCAGAAGAACCAACATAAACATGTGTGTGGCTGCACACATACACAAAGACTATCCAGCAACCAGACTTACCCCTGGCCAGACATGCTCAATTTCTGTCCTCACGACAGTGTTGACAGGATCTTGGTTGCCAAACCAGTACTGCCGGCTGCGGTACACCACCCCACAGTTGGGGCACTCGATCACGTATCTGCAGAAGGGCAGGATGGGTTACATCAGCGAGATACTGACATCCAGTGCACCAGGCAGTGTAGAGGCACCAGAGATCAGAGATATCTTAGCTGCAGTACTCACCCTGACCAGGCGTACTTGGCAAGGCCCAGCCAAGGGGAATCAGTGGAAGCAGAGGTTTTTGGCACCACGCTGACCTCCATTCCTCGTTCGTAACAGGCCTATAACAAAAAGGCCCAATTAAAACTGCACTCTTGGGAATCTTGGGAATCCCACACTCAAGGTCTCTCAGCTGTTTGGCCACATGAAGCACATAATTGGCATACAGTCTCCACAGCAAAGGAGAGCACTGACCAAAACTGATTTAAAAACAAACCAAAACCAAACCCACTGTCAATAAGGACATCAGGGAAATATCTCTACAATAATAAAAGTAATTATGGTAGCTGAAAATTTTCGTATCTCCGGAATACATTCTTCAGAAAAATTGGCTAATACCAAGCAATGGGCAGAAGCAAATAAGCACAACCACATCAAGTGTGTGGAAGGTAAATATCACCCAGGGTGAAAGCACCTGGATTCACAATTTAGCTAGCAAACAACACACAGCACACAGAGGTGATGACCTCTCCAAGTGAAAATACAAGTTCAATGGGGATCAATTTTTTTTGCCAAGGCCATGAGCATCTCTCCCATTTGAAAAAAACCCAAGAAAACAGACACATGCCTGTGACATTCCTCATTTACTGGGCCACCCTTTTCCATTCTTCAGACCTGGTCCTTGTGTTGCTACTCACCTTGCAAGTGTAGACTCTGTTATCATACTGGTGAGAATATCTGCATCGACTTTTGGATTCATGGGGGACGCCTTCCTTTGCGTGGTTCATGCTCTTCTTACAGCCACACCTGAGTATGCAAAAGCAAACCATGAGCTGACGCTGTTAGATATGGGACAGATGTCACCAAGAGTTCATTTATGCTATTATCTTGCATTTGTATAGGTGTTGTAACCCCAAACCATTTTCACAATTGTACGTAAAGCAATGATACAATTCATGATTGAAAGGCAGGCTCTTTGGAAGGAGATGTACCAACTGTTTCATAGCACAGAGCAGGACCACACAACAGTTCAGTGCAGGAAACGATTGCTGTAGCCAGTTCAAACTTCACAGAGAATTTCATGAGGACTACCCAAGTCTGGAAATCAACCAGGACACAGTTAACACTGCAGCCTTCACAAGGAGCTGCGAGGGACTCTAATGAGCATAAAAGAGCAAGAATGTAGCACTATATCATATTTAAGAGAAAATGTTTCCAGAAGCATAATCAGCCATAACATCAGGCTGCTATAGACTGCTCACAGACTCAGAGCACTGACTGCCATCTACTGCCCTTCCAGCCTCAATCTTCGGGCTCTTCCCAGAGAGCTACAAGCAAAGATGTAGGCAAACTGGATTAGACCTTGTCACTGAACACAGCACAGGCCCATGATGATTTGTGCTTTAGGATTCTTCATGCTGTTTAGGTAATAAAAATGGCAGGAAAAATCATCATAGGAATTTTCAGGGGATTTCTTTAGACACTCCTTTATTCCTGCTCTGTGTGCACTGGGGAAAAGATATGGGCAGAACAGGTTTGCAGCCATACGCACAAACAGAGCAGGCAAAGACCATATATCCAGCTGGGACATGGCAATAGCAGCTGTCCAATTCACATAAGAGTTGAATTTCAAGCAAATTCTGCCTGGAAGTACTAGCTGATAACAGGTGGTATCATGTGTCAAGATGTCACAGAAACTTTAAATTCTGTGGCTGCAGACCAGGGCAGTACTATCTTCTAGCAGGATGAGGGTGCATTTCTCATCTACATACCCACAGCTGAGGCACACAGAGGAGCACGTGAAATATTCATCTGGAAAGAAAGAGCTGTGAGCCATCTGGTCATCGGGGATCTCCCCACTGAACCGGTCACTCAGAGCCTGCCAAACAGAAAAGAATGAACTGGTGAGGGACTGAGAGCAATGCAGACATTTTATGAAAGCTTTTGCAATCAAAAGCACAGATTCCTCTACTGGAAGGAGAGAGTACACAGCTAACAAATAATGTCTTACTAACCTGGAAACCAAGACAAGGATTAGAAACCAAGCAAGAAGACAAGCTTGTACTTGTATGGAAGTGACCTGAATGCTCATAAGATATTTAGTCTTCTCCTCCTGCCCCTACTTTTAATTTTATAGCAGAAACGGGTGGTGGAAGATTGCATCAACCTCTGTGCATACAACCCATGCCCAAAATAGCAGAGTGTTTGCTAAAAGGGCTGTGCGTTCTGGAAACCTCCAGAAGGAAATTGAGTGTCATTTCTCACACTACATGAACACACATTCTTTGTCCCTTAGCTCAGAAAGTGCTGCCCTGAGCTTTCCTCTGGTCGCTTGAACCATTATACTTCTCTGATGAAACTGAGACAAAGGGGTTTGTTCCCTTTCCTGGGAGCACCTGTTCTGACATTAAGTCAGTCCTTAGCCTTGGCACACTTTTTCAGTTCTTTTGGGTGTTACGTTTTAAAAACAAATAAACAAACAATCCAACTAACCAAACAAAAAAACAACAAAAACAAACAAAAAAAAAAAAAACCCAAACAAACAAAAAACACCAAACCAAACCAACAAAACCACCAAACAACCAGATGGTTATGGTTTTTCTTGATGGAGATCCTTGAAGGCATAAGATCTAACGGAAACTCTTCCTACAGCTGAGGTAACGACAGGGGCTGCCCACCCTTCTCTTCCTCCTTCTGCCGTCCTCGGGAGCATGGGGGGAGCAGCTCTGCTGTCTAACAAGGGCTGACTGCACACACAGACATGTGTATCTTCCTCAGCACAGCTTCTCTCAGGTAAGATCTCTACGTAGACACCTGACTTCACAGAACTCCAAGGAAACTACCCTCAAGATCACTTCCAGGATTGACTGGTACTGGTTAATGGGCCCAAAAGTTAGAGGAGATGGACACAGACCTATAGCAAGCCTTGTGTCCTCTGGGAGTGAAGCAAAAAAAAAATGTTCATTTGTAGTCAGTAGTGATCTGAACACAGAAACCACTTTACTGGACATGAATACACTAGCACTAGTACACTAGCAGCAATATTTGAAACTGAATTACTTGATTGTTGCAATAAAGTCCTAGAAATGACACTAGAGTTAACCACTCCAGCTGTTTTCCTCTCGCTGCCTTTCTGCTCCTTAATGCAAGGATCCATGTACATGTCACCCTGATACTTCCCTCTGTGCTTGAGCTACCCCAGACACAGAGCAGCTGGAATTATCTGCTCCAACAGCTGTGACTAACATCAGAAAAGCCTGCTAACACTGCCACCTTCTGCAGATATGCCCCAGCTCTGCCCACCCCTCCCTGATGACAGCTGTGCTCTTCAGGCCAATGAAAATATGATGCTAATCAGGTAGTGGTAGCAATGGGTCAAAACGTGTAGGACAGACTGCAAATTTGAAGACCCAAAAATCTCTCTGATATCCTAGCAAGCTGAACCTTCTAAGGAAAAAAAATCACCAGCTGCTCTCTCCAATTCCTTCTCAACCTTCTGATCTGATGCAGTACCTCTGAAATGATCCATCATTTGCCTTGATCCCACCTTGCTTCCTAGCTACCAACACATCTCCTTCCTCCTTTTTGCCTCCTAGCCCTTTGGTTACACCATACTCAGTGCCAGGTTTTGCCAACTGTTAACTCCCACCAAGTCTCCTGTATTCCCTCCCATTATGCTGAGGCCATCCTTAGGAGTTCAACCAGCAACTCTTTCTGGGCCTCCTCTTTGTAAATCACTGTCATTAAGTGCTTGTCACTCACATCATCGACTATTTTTTTCTTCCCCAGTCAGTTTCTTCCTGGCTCAGTTTTTTAATTTTGCTCTGTTTTGCTTTTCAACTTTTCTTCACCTTTCAGGGTCTTTGCTAAGGTGCTTGTTTGTTTTCAAGTAAAAAAACCAAAACAAAACAAAACCAAAAAACTGACCCAGCCTACCTGGCTGTTAGGCAAAAATCATCCTTTTTACAGAAAACAGATTGTGACAAACTCTTCTCCACTTACTTTTAGTGCTTTGTAGATAACCCCAGGCTGTCTAGGTGACCGAGTGGTATTGTTCTCCAGCTGCTGCTCCACAGCTCGCCTAAGTCCAGAGAAATCTGTTGGAGGATTGTACGTCCTTGTTCCCTTGTAGTGGATTGAGCTGAAAGCCTCAGGAAAACAGCTTAGCTTTCGAAACCGATCCTGAATGAGCTTCTCAGGAACCTCAGAAGGATGATCTATACATAAGAGCATCAGCAAGTATATAAACAACTGATTGTTTAAAATAATATTTAAATTGCACAGTGCTTTCATATGCAACACAGTGCTAGTTTTCTTAATTAAGCCTTCTAATACATCTGGAACGCAGTTATTTTATTTTACAAGGAAGAAAAGAAACAAACTGTTTTCCAAAAGCAGATTCTGGTTTTTGATATACAGCTTTAGATTCTAAGACCAGCTAAAACCAGGAACATCTAGGTTTGGAAACACAGATATCCAGAGTAAGAAGCAATTTATGACACAGTATAAGGAAACTCCATGTCAGCACACTTGTTAGCTCTTCTCACCAGACCATAAGTTGGTATAGCTAGTCAGAGCCCCTGATAAGTGGAGGACATGAACCTTACATGGGCTGCTTACTCTCCTTGCCCACCCCGTCACAAGGATGAGCAAGCCTCTACCAACCCTTTGTACACGGTGAAGCACTCCAGAACTGAGCACATCAGGTCAGACTCCATAGAGCCGACCACGTTCTTCTGCCTGCTCCCAAGCACCTGCCGTACATCTCAGAATAAGGCAGGCCCCTTCTTCTCTGCCCTGAAACTACAGAAAACACACTTATCTCAACTATCCATCGAGGCAGATGGTTACAGCTTGCTGCCAATCCACATGCTAAGAGGTTTCTTTCCTAGTCCTACCATGATCAGAAGGGATCATAAAAATATAATTTTTTTTTACTACCCTGACTTTGCACACAGGTGCAACCATCATGATGGATCCCTAAATCCAACCTGCTGAAACGGCAAATTTCAACAACTATGTGAAAGTCCACATTGCTAATCAGCAAATTGGTATGTAACAAAAGGAACTGCCTTGGCAGGTAAGTTAAAAGTAATTAAGAAGTCACTCTAATAACAACCAGAAAGAATACCAAGTTCTTCCACTAGGCTCAAGACCTCGTGGGTCCAAAAAGCCAAAATGAGACTGTGGGCCAGCAGGGAGCTGCTGTGGTATTACACGGCAGGAGCCTCCCAGATGTTCACAGACAGCAGCACTGAGCCTCAGCCGCTGCAGGCCAACTCATTAGGGCTCTCACTTATCAAAGCACCAGCAATGGACAGAATGAAGAAAAGTTTCATCATGCCTTTTGAAACATGGGAAAAACGGGGCCAAGAGAAGAATTTTATATCCCTGTATAGTCAAAACCAAAATGTGCCATGACTTCCATAAGACAGTGCATTTAACTCAGAGGTACAAATAAAACACACAATTTAAATATGCATAATCCAGTGTGACACAAGCCAAGTTAAAAGTGCTGGTGAAAAATACTGAAAGTGGTGGGAATAACAGTGTGCCAGGCCTGCTGCTTGGGCCATCAGATACTTGCACAGAGAAAAGTGGTGCTAAACCATCGGCTCTGAGCCACCACAGCCTCAGTCACAACCTCACACCAGCCTCCAAATGACACTGGTCTGCAGAATTTAAAAAGGTAGAGTGATGGTACTTGTATGTACTGAAGTTCATCAATTTCATTATTCTTGCTCATCCTAGTTTCTACGGAGTGTTATTTTACGATTTACTTTTTTTTTTTTGCAACAGAATCCTCTGTATCCCTGCCAAAATGTCAGGGTGTCTCAGTTTTCACCTTCGTCTGCCATATCACCCATACTCATGATCTTCTACGATGACCCCTCCTACAGCTGGCAGAACTCCCATCATGACCAGTCAGTGCTCATGTCCAGATGGCTAAGAAGATTATTCTAGCTGATCTTGGGTAGTCAGATCACCATCAGGGAATGTTCTGCTATTTCCATAGCCTGGCTCCCAGGCCAAGACAAGGGAGAGCAAAACTCAGACCTCATCTTCTATGTGGTAGTAAAGAACTCTGAATATTCAATGCAACCTGATATTTTACAGATAGCGTTTAGCACATTATAATTCAGTTTCTTACTGCCTACTCACCAGAGCCCAGCAGCTTGGTGTACACAGTCTCGTGAAAGATGATGACACCTGGACCCAAAGTTGACAGAGGAACATCTAGGCCACAGCGGGCTGTGGTAGCTTTTAGCTCCTTGGTGAAATGTTTTAAATAAGCCTCCGAGGCATCACCAAGGAATTTGAAGAGATCGTTGTGGAGCCTGTCAGCACGAGTGCGGTAGATGACAAGGTCAGAGATGGCCAGGACCTTCAGCAGCAGCCGTGTTCTCTGGCTCAGGTTCACAGTGGCCCCCAGGAGCCCCTCTGTATCAATTACCACGACTTTGCGGACAGGGTCATAGGCTGCCCAGACTCCAACTGTGCAAGACTCTTGGGCTGGAGATGTCTTGAAGACTTCCCGGCCGTAGAAGAAAGTGTGGTTAAGGGTGTGAGACTTGCCGTCCCCTGTGTTCCCAAAGATGGACACTACCTTTAGATGCTGGTCAGGACTGCAGTCCAGTTTCTTAATAAAGTCTTCTTCATTCCTTACCTTCCANAAAAATAACAAAAAAAAAAAAAAAAAAAAAAAAAGGAGAAATATTATCTCTATGCAAATGGAGTAGACAACACTGAAAATACAGCTAGTTTTGGGATTCATAAGATTAACAAGAGTGATTACTTCCTGTTCAGATTTCATCATAAGTTTGTGAAGCACCAAGAAGTCCAAAGCAAAATATTAGAAAGCAATTTTGTAACACGTAGACATCAGTGGGATTTAGGTTGTTCCACCACATGGCTGTTTTGGAAGTGATGCCTCACAGTGATTACTGTCTAGTGAAACCTCTGGTACCTCACCTGTTACCTGAGGCAGTCCTTTCAGAAAAGGGAGCGCAACTCCGTTAATACTTTGAAGTCTGCCAGAGCAGCTACTTGGAGCACAGCAGGCACTCTCAGTAGCACTCCTGGCAAGCATCCAAATTCAGGTGCAAAACAGGGGGGAGTTTTTGTCACCTTAACATGCCTCATCCAGAGGCTGAGAACCAGTTCTTCTGTGCAGCTGTGCTGCATGTGTCCGCAGCTGGGGCTCAGACACAGCCTGTCCCGCTCCCACTGCTCTCCAGCTGAGAGACCCTTCAGCTGGAAGGAGGGGCAGAGAAGAAAGCAAAGCTGTGCACTGGAGTCAAGTGGCCTATAAGCAGGTCAAGCCGTCTTTTACAGAAGTGCCACAACTACCTCAATGATCCACTTCATAACTAACTGCATTGTGCTTTCTTTTTAAAACAACCAAAACACACACAAACACAAAACCAGAAGAGAGTAGACAGCATTCAGCAGTTAACTTCTCTCTGGCTTCACATAGATTAAATGACAAGTGTCATGCTATTTAGGTTAGAGAATTTGGCATTTTCAATTCAGATACTAGAGCAACAAGGAACAGAAAAACAAGCAATGAAACAGGTTAAGGCTCTGTATCAGAGCTTGCCTTGTTTTCATTGCAGAATACAGCCTTGGCTTTCAAAGGTTTCTGGCTACGCTTGTTTTTCACTTGCTTTTTCTTCTTCTAACAGGTTTTATCCATGTGTTATGTTACGTGACAGGGAAGAATATGACAAGGCACTTTTTGAGAAGGATTAAATTCGCCTCCTCCATCATAATTCCCTCCTCAAGGAATCCCCGTCAGCTGATGGGAGCAGGGCTTCCATCCCCTCCCGTCCATCTCTCAACTTCTGGAAGCTCCTTGGCTATTTCCCCCCCCAACAAGTACAGTTGGAAGGTCTCATGATACGTGATCCACAGAGGCCATAAGGTAATAAATGGTTTCTTCGAACAAGTTTATTCTTAGATCAGCAAATTAGTTTAAGGCTCAGCCAGCCCCATTCGCTCTGGTCAAATCTATCAACAGCATTCAGATTTTGAAGGAAAATAAAAAACAGCCAGAGTGACAAAAACCAGCCAGTGTGCCAGATTGTGGTTGAGAACAGCATTCAGAAAGAAAAACTGTGAACTGTGGGGCTGCAGTAGCTTTTTTTGCAGACTCAAAGCATTCAAGGCAGCCTCACAGTGTGGAAAAAAACATGAAATAGAGAAATCAAAATGCTCTCAACAGAATATTTTCTGGTGTCTGCAGGAGATCACCAAGATACACTCAAGTTACATCTACACCAGACAATTGCTTTTTTTGCTATGATTATTAGCTTGTCATCAGGAAGGTAGTTTAGATGACAGATGCAGTTTCTCTTAGTGTCTCTAAAGATGATTCTGTGGATGAAAGCAAGTTCTTGGTTCATGGGATAGCTCCCAAAAACATTCACAGTTGTGATTATACAGTAAGGTTATGTGTATGTAAGCAAAAAGGAATATGATAATTTCTTCTCCAGATTGTCTTGGTTTTAACTCTCGCCTCCCAAACTTCTTACCATAAGGGTGTCATAGTCCCTCTTTTTGCCAGAGTCAGTGCCTGACTAGACCCAGTGATTCTGGTTATGGACTCCCTGGACAGCACAAAGAAATATCAGTCTTCAAACAGCTGCTTAAGTATTGGCAGGACTAATAACCAAGGTCTTTAGGCAGCACTGGTTATTATTCTGGTATCAGTTTGGGAGAATATGTGCAAGGGGCTGGGTCAGTAATGTCAAAAGACAAAGGACAACAGGAACCACAGGGATAAAGGCAGTTCTGCAACGCATTCCCACCAGTAAGAAACAGGAGTCAACTCACACAAATTGCACTGCAGCTGAAATTGTCCCAAGGGGAGCTAATGCAAATGTCCACACCATCAGCCTTCTTCCACATTCAATGTACTTTAACAACTGCTGATGCCAGGGCAACTTACTGTGGGAAGAAGAGCTGGATTGCTGAGCCAGACAGAAGAAAAATTGGTTCCAGATCAATAATCCAGATCACTCCAGCAGAAAAGTTACTCTGAATATCACATTGGAAACCCAAAGCACTGAGCACTTACCCCCTTCTAAAGCTCAGGGCTCTTTCAGACTTCCTTGCAGGACAGAACTCAGAAGTGATTTGGACAAGCAAGTCACCCAGGAGCACAAGAACGTACCAAAGTCCAACTAATCCAATGTTGTGTCTCACAGGACTTGGTAACGGGTTGGAAAGAACTCACGCATGAAAAGAGTAAATGTTTCCTAGCATGCTTTACCAGCTTTCAGTAGTCAGATGCCAAATGACTTCGAGCAGTGGCTGCCTCTAGACAGTTGTGTTTGGTATAGAACCACTAGACCTACCCTCTAAGGCAGGTCTGTCAAACTCATTTTCCTTGGGGGCCACGTCAGCCTCACAGTTGCCTTCAAAGGGCCGAATGTAATTTTAGGACTGCAAAAATGTAACTACTCCTACGTTTTTACAGTCCTAAAATTACGTTCGTCCCTTTGAGGGCAATTGAGAGGCTGATGTGGCCCCAGGGAAAATGAGTTTGACACCCCTGCTCTAAGGGGTTGTCTAACCCCTTTGTGGACCCAGTCAGTTTTGGACCCTGCAACATCCTGTTACAACAAATTCCATGCATGCAGCAGGGGGAAGAAATAAAGCAAAAAACCCAAGCCAACACAACCAAAAAAAGCCCCTTCCTTTTGTTGAATATGCTTGTATGTCATGGATGCTCCTCACTCTTGTGTACCTGTCTTCCTTAACCACTGCTGAGCACAGGGATCATGCTCTCAAAGAACCACCCACAGCAATCCCCATATCAGTTGCCAAATTTACTTCCCTTGAGCAAGTTCCTTTAAGACATTTAAAGTCAGAGTAGGTGTAGTAAGTGTGTTGAAGTACTAATCCCCATTGGGCTCGAGTCCCACTTCTCTGTTTTGCTTCTCATCTCTAGAGAAGTTTGCATGGTACCACCTTCTGCTGCGTATACAAAGGACTCGTGTTTCCACAGCTGTGTGCACTCCCACGTGGACTCCACATCTCTGACATAAACAGCAGAGGGTAAACATGAAACCTTCCTTAAATTGCACAGCAATGTCAATTCAGAATGAAAACTTTGTACGTCTAACCTAAGAGGCATCTCTCCAGCCCCTTCTCTACTTCGCCATTGCTAGTATCAGAAACTCATTTACACTTTTGTTATCGATCTTAGAAGAATATTATAATCTAGAAAGAACAGTTTCTATTCCATCATAGGTTAGAATCATGGTTAGCCTCCTCTTATATTTTTAACTGCATTTCTGTGAGCAATTGTCATCCAGCCCTTCATGCAGTTACTCCACCCAAGCTGAGCTGAGCTGAAGGTCTTCAGGAGGAAAAAACACAGACTTTTACAGCTGAAGTCCTCTCTAAAGAGTACGCAAAGGCTCACACCACACTGTCATGGAATGCATTTAGATCTGAAGCCTCTTTGTCACCCATACTTGGAAATCTATTAGACCCAACATAACAAGTTTCCTAGATGTGAGTCATAATAAAAGTAGAACTGTTTAGGAAGAGACAAGAAACAAGAACTACTAAAATGACATTCCAGCCTACTAATTTCCTGGAAACAATGTTATTAAAATAATAACATGTTAAAAGCTTAGGAACAAAATCCATAAAATAGAATGGAGTTTCCAATGACCTGTACTCATATAACTTTAACTCTGCCTCCAGGAAAAACAAACACATTAAGTGAATCGGACATTTTGCCCAGAGTTTTCTCCTTTTAAAACTCTTTATGAACCCTTTAAGCCTTGCTAATATTCATGGAACCAGCGTACAAAGGCAGAGCTGTGCCACGACAACACAATAGCTCGAAACAAAAACCAAGAGCGCCTTCATTTGCTAGTCTTACACTGTCATTTTGACTTATATTGGTACTTTTGTTGTTGCATTTTGAAATCTTACTCTTTGCTTGACCTAATTTTAACAGAGTATTTTTAATAGCTAAGCATTTTCTGCAATCAAGAAAGATACCATCATATAAATGATTACTTTTATGAGTCATCAGACTTGTCTGACAACCAGCACACTATATATTCTGATACAAACCCACTAAATCAATAAAAAGAATATAAATTAACACACTTTTTGATGAATGGAAAAACAAGCTACAAGACTTTTAACATCCAAATATGTACCAGCGTAAAATTGCAAACATCTGAAACAAATCAATCTTCAAGTGGTCCAAACAATCAAGTGGGGAAAAAAAGTACTATTTGCCTTAAAGCATGACTTAACACTGGCAATACAAGCAATTCTGCTCACAGTTCAGAAAACACTTTAAAAAGACAATGCTTACAAGAACTCAAACTCACACCTGAAATCAGAGGAAGAAACAGCAAAGCAAGCTAAAACAAGATCTGCAACATTTTAAGCAGCCCTCAACTTCTGAAACACGAAACTGAGACAATTTTAGATAATTGATCTTAAGAGTATCTATCCATCATTAAATCTGGAAACAGAACGGATCTGCCAGATCTGCCCACCTCAATACAGACCAGTTCTTTATGACGCAGCTTCTAAATACTGGCAGTTGTGTTTTCACTCTAAAAACTTGAGTTCCTATCCAGAGGTAGATTTACACAAAAGTCTTACAGGTGCATGCCTAAAGCCCCAGGTCCTACCACTGGCCATTACCTCAGAATTTCAGTGTACATTGAAAACAAACAAGAGAAACCTATAGAGCAGATTTCTTCCTTTAACTAGAGCCTATAAGACAAATCTAAGATTTGGCAGCCCAGTGCTGCCACCAAAATTCACATCCCTGCAGAGCTCCCCACAGTCGCTCCCAGAAAAGCAGTGCATGAATTCAGAGAAGCACAGCTGGCTTACGCCAGCAGCTCAAATGCAACAGGATATTAAAAAGACAACTAGAAACTCCCTGCATTTGCTCCAGGAGAAACTTTTGTTGATGTTCTGAAATGTTTCTTGCTACTAAGTGAGAAAAAGGATGGGGTAGCTCCTTGTGAGGAAGAGAAACTCTCTGCTAAGCAACACACGACATCAGCAGAGCTGTGAGAGGGGCCCTGGACTATCATAATTTAAACCTCATTTCTGCTAAGATCATAGACTAATTCAGGCTGAAAGGGACCTCAGGAGGTCATTGCTCCCTCCCAGCTTTGAGAGGCCTCCAAACAAGTGAGAAGATTTTGGTCATAAGCAGGTGGTCCAGAAGAATCAAGGCTGACTTATAAGTCCAAGCAGCTCTAGTTTTCTACCTTAATTTGTCTCCTATACCTTTTCTTCTGCATGACTTCCCATGGAAAATGTCTTACGTCATTACTCGAGTCTTCCACATATAACTTAAAATTCATAATCCAATTACACAAACATTTGATATAGAAATAAGTGCATCTAAAACATAAATTTCCTAAAAGTTTGAGGAAAATAAACAGCAGAGTAGAAAAGAGAGACTCTAACAAGCTTTCTGAGGAAAAAGCTTGTCTCTTGTCCACTCCACACAGCCACCAAGACAGAGGAGTAAGCTGAGCAGTCATGCCCACAGTTGCTGGCTGGTGCATGATGGCACATCGGCTGCTTCCGACCCAAAAGACAGAAGATGTGGATCAGCATTGGATAACGGGACACAGACATCTCAAATTAGACTTCATTAACAGTACTGCTCAAAGAGTTACTTGTTACTATGTAAACATTTTATGGTAGCTTGGGAGAGTTTTCCCAAAAGGGAATGGATTAGTCAAAAGGTCAATGGATTAGTTTATAAAACTGTGTATGTCGTACCAGTAGTTACAATCCAGTATTCAGGAGTAAGTTATTATATTAATCACTGGCCCAGCAAACACTTAAATGTATTTGTCATTACTGTCCTCAGTAGTCTCCTAGACTTCAACCAAGCTGTCAGTGGACAACAGCATCTTTAAGCTCGGAGTCCTACAGAGCCTCAAGCCCAAAATGAGTGACCTGACACCAGAAGATGGGAGTGCAAAATAAAGGAAGGGACAAACACAAAAAGGATTTCAGGTTCGATTCCAACAATCCTCCTCAGCTTCAGCTAGTTTTGATCTTATTTCCCATGCACAGGTGGAGGTCTGGTTCAACCAAAGAAAAGCACTTGTATTAGGGGTGGTTTTGAAGCTGCATTTTTCTGTACCTGCTTGTTTGCCTTCACTGCAATACCACCTGTGCGTTCCGAGCAGATTCATTCTATTAGGTTTCGTACGCACCCATGAAAATAGCATCCCTGAACTGACTGTCTTTTCCAGACCAAAGTTATCCTGTTCCTTCCCACAGCTCTGGAAAATGAATTCAGCGACAGTACTTTCATGTGTTTGTACAGAGCTTAATAAAATGAGTCTCAACAGGACCTACAGGTCCCTGCAATGAAGGGTGGAAGCTGCCAGGCTGCCCATGTCTGAAGCCCATGTCTTCTATTACAGGACTCTTTCCTAAGTGAGACAGAGATA
Organism: Pampusana beccarii; assembly: GCA_013399365.1. Classification (NCBI taxonomy): domain Eukaryota; kingdom Metazoa; phylum Chordata; class Aves; order Columbiformes; family Columbidae; genus Pampusana; species Pampusana beccarii. The sequence continues at coordinate 357,247 of VWYH01004583.1, forward strand.
AGAGTTAAATCCTGCTTAACAACCCTACCCAAAGAGAGAGACCCTATTCCAAAGGTTTTAAGACAGTGGTGGAAAAAACATAAGGGGATAGGAGGCAATCCAATTTGATTGGACTCCTCCCTAACCTAAGAATTAATACTGACTGAAATGTTGCTATTACCAGGCAAGTTACCCTCGTAGATGACAGCTGAGTTACATGAAACTGCTGAAAGCAGAAGTAAGACTAGACATCCCACTAACCTGTTTGATAACAGAAAAACTGCTTTTGCCATAACCCGAAACTAATAAAGATTTTAAGGAAAATGCAACTGCTGCAGAAATAACAGTAAATTAAGAGTGTCACCTAACTCTTGAAGAAAACAGGAAACAATGCAGCAGAAATAATTATTCTGTATCCTAAGTACCTTTCCAATTCTCCACGGATGTTAATTTGGCCACACAACTACCAATTACCACCCCAATTTCACAGCTGTAGCAGCCGAGAAGACATCCAAGTGAGGAGACTTTGCCCAGAAGACTGCAAGTCAGTGAGCGAGTTAATGCTGTAACTAACAGCCTTCCCCAACACAAAGGGTAAATAGATTATCTGTGCAGACACTACTTTATACCACTATCCTTGTTAAGAGGGCGTTTACAAACTTACTTGTATTACAGTTTCACTCTTTCTGGAAAACACTTACTCAGGTTATTTTCCCAATTGCAGGGTGTTTTGAGAGGCAGCCCTGTGAAACTCCTGCCTACGTGATCCTAAAGCACAGCATTAACAACCCAGGTAAAAAAGTAAAAGGTACACTGCAGCAACATCTGCCTCCCAGTGATCCGTGCAGAAGTGAGAAAGCAGCGGAGACAAAAAGGACAGAAGGGCTGCAGGACAGCAGGCTGCCAGCTCCTGTTCTTGAACACACCCCAAAGCACTCAAATCCTGCTCCTGCCAGCAGCACCCAGGAGCCCAAAAGGATTCACTGGATAAATGCAAAGAGTAGTACAGCAAAGAAACCACTAGAATATCCCCTTCCCCCCACCAACCTTGTTCAGTTCAGGAACTCCTCAAATGAAACAGTGGGTAGTTCCAGAGTGGCTTGCCACCAACTTCTCTCACCTGTGACATGCTCTCCTTTGCCTCTACACCAGCACTCATTTCAGCATAAGGACAAAAGAGACAAGAAGCAAGCAAGAAATTTTACTTTGATTATGGCCCAGGAGAACTGCACCATTACTAACGTGCAGGAGCAGTTTCAAGGAAAAGCAATATTTGTAAGTGGCTATGTTCAAATTAGCTAGGAGTCAGTCTGAGACTGTTTGTCGAACGGAGAGTTCCTCTCCCATCTTCTAAAAATACTCTTCAAAATACTGGTATGTGTCCAGTGGAAGAAAGAACACTCCTAACCAGCAATTGCTAAGTAGTTTTTCTACTACTTTGTTCCAAGGACAGAAAAACAATGCTAGTGTAGGAAAGGGAATTGCAAGACTGATAACAGACTGGGATGGGAGGAATACTGAAAAATAACAAGGTAATAAGGGAAAAATTCCTAGAGTATAGGACATCAAACTCACAAAAATACTTTGGCAACAAAACCTCTCAGAAGCACAAAGAGGAGGAAAACTCATCAATAGTGCAGCAACAGTGATGAGGGACAGAAATTACATACCCCGATCTACCAGATCACACTGACCTAAACAAACTTGGATCCTTCTATGTTCCTTCTTTCTCCTTTGCATCCATGGTAAATACACCAGCTGTGACTTTTCAGTTTACAGGATATGGGCTAAAATTCCCAGAAACTTACAGCTGACTGTGCTACCCTAAAAAACACATGCACACGGCCAAAGCAACATTCTCCCAACAGTAAATCAAGTAAGAGTGTCATAGGAACTAGCACTACTACTAGACAAGTGCTTTTGTACCAGAGGCAAGCAATAAGACTTAGGAGATTGTGATCACCTTCTCTTAGAAGACATACATTAGCTTGCATTGACTGATAAAGCATACTTGACTAGAAAAGGCATTCCTAGCGATTCCATTCACTCATCCTCAGACTTTGGCCAGGCTCAAATCAGTAAGTAATACGGAAAAATCTCAGTACTTTAATCAGGTTTACAGTGGGAGTAGGAAAAGCAATGCACCTAGCACCGCTTAAAGAGTTATCGCTCTGTATGTGTAACTTTATAATAAGAGGGGACAGAGGACACATGGACCATTACACTGTTAGAGGCTGGTTATTTAATTATTGTATAAAATGGTCTGCATTTAAATAAGGGATACGGGTCATTTTGCATCATCTAAATGTACTGCAAAACATTATATAGATCCTGCTCAGTATTTGCAGGAGGGAAAGAGCTTAATCCTTGAAGTGTCTAACCCTGCTAGCAGGAATAAAAAAGAATTCAAGGCACGAGTCTGGATTCAGGAAATGGAGATGTCTGTTGGCAAAACAAAAAGACTCCGCTAACTGAAAAAAAGGGAGTTCATAGTGGGTATCTCAGAGGAGACAGTAATAAATGCATGCTCCTTTCACATAAAGTTGTATTGCTGGGGATATTTTTGGGACTAGCTAGAAGAAAAACTTTATTTTCTTCCTGTCTCCTTAGGAATACAGGCTACAAAGTCAATACTTTTTATTTTTCTTTGCAACCCACAGATTGGGTAATTTCTTACGACAGTGTTTGGTCAAAGATCAGTGAACAATTTAAGGCAGACTAACAACAATCAAGTGTGCCCCTTATTTTCTATAAAGTGTATGAGCTGAGTCCTTAATTAGTGCTTTGGACAGAGTGTTATCATAGAAGCCACTAGTGACACGACAACCAAGTTCTGATCCTGTGGTAAGAAGTTTCAACATCTGTTCTCCATGATAAAAATATCGAATTGTCGTTATGCGTTGTTAAGCACTTCTTCTCCCCTACCTCAGAAGTGGTAGTAAATAGAGATCACTCTACAACTGATACACAGCTCTCTCCTTTATGCTAAAGAGCTCTATTGCAAAGGTGTTGTATAAAGACAAAGCAAAAACTGATACTGTTTGAGAAACTGCATAAACATAAGTACAAGAGACAAAGACAGATTCAGACCAGTGGAAAAGTTCGAGAGACAGTGAGACAGCATCAGGACTCAAAACACTATCTTACCCTGAGTCATGTTTTTATTGTTGTATTTTGCTGCACTTTTCTTAATAGATCCACAGATACAGGGGAGTTTTAATCAAGATAAATTAATCGATTCTCTAAGTTCTTAAGGGAAGCGCCTCCTGTGTGCAAGGAGCAGCACTAGTGACAGCAGAATTATGCTTGTTTGAAAATTCAGCAAGTTAGAGATGAGAAAGAAAAGCTGACAGCTTGACAGAACAGATCAGGAGATTCAGTTGGTGGATTTACACACACAAAAAAAGAAGGCACCCAGTTGGAGCCTAACACGGCAAAGAGGAGATGTGGAAGATGTAACGTGAACAGTGACAAGTCCAAAGCAACTGACTGAGGAAATAATCCCCACACTATCATTGTGAGTAGAGATGAGCAAGGAAGATAGACTATGTAGGAGAAAAATTGCCAAACAGATCCTACAGTTATCAAGAACAATTTGATTCAAGTCCCAGCTTTAGATATGTAAGAGGTAAGACCAAAAGTTTAATACTATGTAAAGAGAAACTGCATAATACAGGCTGAGGAAAAAAGACCTAGAACAACATCTAAACTGCAGGTGATGTAAATTTGTAAAACATGGACAAGATTTGTTTTCTGATAGAAGTCGTCAATCAGGTCTGATTGTCAATAAGTCCTGAAGAAGGAAAGGAAAAATTACCGTGTAGGTCAAGATAGCTCGGGGATTAACTCACATCAGTAGCAAAGCATCACACTGCGTGGTGTGTGAGACAGCTGGTGTGGGACTGCATGGGGAACCACCTCTCTCTCTCTGGTTCTTCACAGACTTGCAGTGCAAACTTGCATTTAACTTTAAACATAATTTTCTTAACATGAGATAACCAACCTCTTCTTAAAGTGCTCCCATACAGTGCTGTTATGATGAACATCACAAAGAAGCTTGCATTCCACAGGTATGAACTTGAGCTACCATCATTTATCTACAAACAACTGCTTCACAAGTGGTGTTTTAAAACGGGACCTTTCCTGATTGAGTGGATTTGTAACTAGCACAAGAAGTCCTCAGCTTTCTGAGCTTATGGTTATGTCTGCAAAGTGCACAAAGCTCCAAACTAGCTTTAGGCAGGCCAGCACATCTGTGCAACATGGCACAATTATACAGATCTCAGAGTTATCATAGCTTCATTAGTGCAGTGCTGAGCCCAAGCTGAGAACTTTCACCTCTCAGCTAAACTAATTTGCTCAGGCACAGATCCTTATTGATTAATCTGCATTGCTTCTGAATCTAGAACTAGCTCAGTCATTGCTAACACACTATAAATGTCCTTCAGTTTTAGAGCTACCACCTCCAAGAAGCCAACAGGAACAATCAGATTAAATATTAGCACTTGAGCTTAACAACTCCACGTTCCAAAGGAAACCAAAAAGAAATCTCTTGTGTTCCCATCTCATCGAGCCACTTTCAAGTTAGAGGTTTGTAAAAATGTATACATCGAGTATTTAGATCCGTTGTGTTTGCTCAGCAGTGTAACTAGTTCTGCCCATTTTTGTAGGTCTAGCATTTAACATTGCTATGGCAGGATCTACCACTAACAGCAAATCAGCAGTTGCCTCTCCTGTTTCCTAACAAATGCAATAATTTTCAAGTTCCAAAGGTCAGAAAACAGATTGTTAAAGATAGCTGGACTTCATAATTCTGATAAATACTTCTCGTATCTGCTCAAGCTTGAAAAGCCACACATCCTCAAACCCTGAATCTCCACATTTCAAGTTATTACTATTTTGGCATTTTTGGACAAAGTGTTGCTTTATATAAAGAACATTTTAAGGATTTCTCCCAAGCAATCATCAATAATCTTGCTACTGAGAAGCACAAAAGACTGAGGATCACTTTCCTATAGCTAAATTGCCTGTTCGGAATTATCAAGAGCAAAAGATGCTACAGAAGATGTCTTCAGAGCAAGCTAATCATCTGACAGCCCTCTCTAAATAAAGGTCCTCATGCTCACTAGCAGCAATATGACTACAATAGCAAGAACTCTTTAAGTTACAGCTGCCAGAAAATATTTTAATTGAAAACTCTCAAACTGCTTTGACACTGGCTGTGAGATGTCATGTAAGTATTCAATTATGAGGAAGAGATCATTCTAGACGGAAGAGCTCTGATTCAACATCTTGATAGTGAAGCAAGATCATTTTTGAGAGCATTTTCAACCCTGTTCTGACCAAATTGCTATGACCGGATAAAGGGCCACTGCTGTCCCAAAAAGGAAGTTGCTTTATTGCCCATGACGTTTAAATATCAATGCACCAGCTTGCAAGAGGCAGCCAGAAGTCTGCCTCAACACGGCTTACAGATTCACGAGTATAAAGACAACTTAAGCTGGTACAACCACACACAGCCACAGCTTGTGAGCCGCTTGCCTATACAGCCCTGTTCTAATGCATCTCAGAGCTTGGTCTAGCGGCTAGATGAACATTATCTAAAAGGCTGCTTCTTAAAGTCATAGTTGGATCTACAAGGAAGCACCTGCATGTTTAGGTGAGGCATAAAAACTTAGGACTGCTACTACACCTGAAACTCGATCACTCAGTTTACAGTCACAGGTGTTCTGCATAGTATGTTTTCTATGATGCTGCATCGTAAGGACTGCCATCCTTTCTTCCCTTTCCCCTCCAAAAGCCATGAGAATTTGCCAGTCAGTACACCTGAACTGACCAAAATGTGACACAGGTATCTTGCATCTGTTCTATACTATAGTATAATTACAGTGTACATTTCTATACTATAGAAGAGTGTGTGTACGTATGAGATAAAAGATACTTAAGTTGCATTTCCTTGCAACATATGGCAGAAACATTGACTGTTACTATGATGGATACAAATAACTAATCTACAAATAATCAGAGTACCATCACAATGATTTTTTTACCACCGGTAGCATGAACATATTAAATTAGAGCAACCAGATATTGAGTCTTCAGGTGACTACACATTTTCTTTCAGTGTCTCCTGAATGAGGTTTAGCATGAAGGATGCAAACTAGAAGCCAGAAGAAAAAGCTGAAACTTCAGTTGTGTAACTAACCTGCTCTGTGACTTTCACACATTGCTGGTTTTACATTTGTGAAGTATTTTAACACTGTAAAGTGCTTATGCTCATCAAATGTAAGGGCAAATAGAAGAGTTATTTAACTGCCTATATTGAATGCTAGACTCTTTAAAATAATGTGTCCTGAGAGACTGTTCATAGTCAACTAGTATTTCTGTCATTATTACCAGCAGGCCTGCCCCAAGTTGATGGCAAATTTCCCCCTCTTTCAGTGAAAGGCTAACATGAAATAATATTTGTCACAAGCACCATAGTGTAACCATGGTGTCTGTAGGACTTGGATGACACACTTTGGACCCTTATTCCTACTTTGTCCTATTTCTAAAAATCAGACAGATTTACTGATGCTAAAGGAGGGTAGCAGGGGGCTGTAGTCTTTCATTAGCACTGCTTGGTACAGTGCCCACTCCTAGTCATACAGTAGGAGATTGGCTGCCAGCACTCCCATTTGCAGGATATCTACTGCAATACTCTCAGTTCAATTTTGTTCAGGAATGATCAGCATCCTGCACAGAGAGCTCTTATCTTAGCTGTGTGTGTCTCAATACAGAGTCAGTTCTTTCACCAGCTTCACTTAGCAAGCCTCTCAAGAGGAGGCTTTTGCCACACATAAGGTTTTAATGAATTTGACCTTTTGAGGAACTTGTGAGCAAGGCCACTTGAAGGCATTGTGTCTTTTTGACCCAAGATAGTCAGTGCCACTTAACTGGCTATCCTCATTTTATTACTATTGCTGCCAGTTACACTTCAAGTATTAATCATCCATCAGAGCAGTGCGTCAGACTAAGAAACTAAAGGATCTCACCCATTCAAACAAACCACACCAGTTCTTACCTGAATCTCCTCAGTTTCATCCACCAAAAGGAAACTCACAACTTTCTCTGTCATCTTCCTTCTCTTGGTCTCCTCATCCATCCCCTCCTCTTCTTCCTGCTCCTGGGCTTTGCCAGCGTGGTACACGGTGACAGGGTGCTTCCTTTTGTTCCCCCCAGCATGTGTTCTCTTCTGACACTCCACACAGAGGTTGATTTTGCACACCTGGCACCTCACTGCTGCTATCTGCCTCGACCCCGTCATACTGGCGTGCATTATGTTCCCATTGGCACCTCTGCAGGAGTCACAGTATGGGACATGGCCGGGTCTTATACGGGTCCGCTCGTGGTTCCGTAACCTTTCTGGCTGATGCAGCTCTTCTTCACAACGCTGGCACTGTAGGCTCCTGCACTCATCACACTCATAGATTGCTTCATCTGTCCCACTGCAAACATAGCTTTCCTGGCACAGGAGTGTCGTGTTCTGTCCCTTCTCTGCAGTTTGTGTGTGGGCGCTCATCTTCGGGTTTCTTTAAAGCAATGTTTTTCCCTCCTGTTTCTGTTTTGAACAATGATACATGCCAGAGTCAGTTGCAAATTTAGTATTTTCACAGGGGAAAGAAACACTACAGGAATGCTGTCTGTACTTAAGTTTTAAATAATTAATAGACGTTTCTATAAGATTCATACACTGACCTGCCTCCTAAGAAGAGTCTTGTTAAGCACAGATGAAGTTTTCTTTCTCCAAAATAAACAATGTGGCTGGTTTCATGTATTGTTATACCCAAGTGCCAGTATACATTCTTTCTCTGCTTAACTGTATAATGTATTTTCAGTGATGAGAAAAAAGCCCAGTCCAGTGTACTTCAGATAGGGCAAGTATTTCTCTGAAGCAGAGAAAGGAGGGAGACGGTGACACAGAGGCAAAACAAGCATTAGAAATGCACAAGTGCACACACATGTACACACACACACAGAGAACTGTGTCAATACTAGAAAATTCTCTGCTTTCACTCCCCAGCTAAGCTCCTCCTTCAGGGTTCACAGCATTTATTTGCTGGGAATTTCCTGATGTGCTCTGCCAGATAAACAAAAAGCCGCTCTCTTTGTGCGCTCCTTCTGGCACCGCTGGATACCGAGTGCTGCCGCGGCCGGGCTGACAGACGACGGATTTTCTCCCCCTCCGCCCCCAGCTGCCACAGCAGCCCCCGACACCAGCGCCCGCTAAGGGCAGCCCGCGCACCGACCCGCCTTTGTCTCGACCCGCTGCCTCCCGGCTGCGCGGGGCCCCGGCCCTGCCTCCCCGCACCGGCCCTCGGNCGCTATTACGTAACGCCGGTGCCAGCCGGCGCCGCGCGCCCGCACCTACCTGGGGCTGCGCCCTGCGCGGCGCCGGCTTGTTCTGAGCAGCGGCCGGGGCGAAGGGGGAAGCCCCGGCTCCCTCTCGCCGAGCGGCGGCAGCGGGCCGGGCGGGGAACAAAGGCGGCACGGGACGGGGCGCCGCGAGCCAGGCTATTGTTTACAAGCCGGCGGCCACCCTTCTTCCCCTTCCTCCCGCCGGCACCCGGTGACTAAGGAGTCGGGTCCCGGCGGCGCTTTCCTCCTCCCCCCGCCCCTCCGCGCCCGGGGGGTGTCCCGGTTCTCCTCCCCCAGGGACTGGGGCGGCGACCCGACCATGCAGGCGAGGCGGCCAGGGCAGGACCCGCGCCCCCGCCACCCTCCGCCCGCTTCCCTCGTCGCCAGCCGGGATCAGCTGATCGCGGGCAACTTCAGGGTTATTTTCTCACCGCGGAGACGGGAAGGCGGGAGGCGGGGCGGCGCTGGCACGCCGGGAGCTGTAGTCCGGAGTCCCGGCGCTGCCTCCCGGGAAGCCGGCGGAGGGCTGCATGTCGCCGCGGGGCCTGCTGGGGGCCGTAGTTCCCGGGCGGGGCGGGAAGGGGCGGTGAGGCCCGACGTGTTGTTCCCGGGGCGGAGCACGGAGGTCGGCGGGGCAGAGGTCGCGGCGGGTGAACGCGGGGGGGCGCTGCCCCCGCGGCCGTGCCGTGCGGCGCCCCTCCCGCCCCTGAGGGCGTGCGTGGGCTGTCACGGTGCTCCCGGCCCTTTCACCGCCCCCTGGGCTTTTCTCTCTCCATCGCTTTATTTTTGCCGCACACCGCACGGCCGCCGGGCCCGGCCGGCCTTCCCTAAGGGCGGGTGAAGCTGCAGGCCTCCCTGCGCCGGAGGAGCGGAAACAGCCCCCGGCAGGTGTGTGAGGAGTGAAACTCGTGGCTAAGCTCTTTCCTTCCACCTCCGGGAGAGCGACCAAGCTGCTCCCAGGCCCCCGGCCCTGGCACAGGAGGAGGCCACGGTGTCCACTGGAGAGAGAGTTGGGTGCCCAGCTCACTGTTACCATTCGTGTCTTTGAACAATGTCTTGACAAGGAGCACTACCAGTCGCTAGAATTATTGCCCTTTTTTCTTCTTTGTGATGGTACCTACAGCCATAAGCTGCTGCTTATTTAGCTGAGACTCCAGATCTGAAATAGAGGCACAAGCCCATGAAAAAATGGCAGATTCGTGGTCAAAAACTGGAGCTGTGGGAACAGGTAGTAGGTGCAGACAGAGATGGTCAGAGAAGCCCCAGGGTGAGGCGGTAACATACGCCAGCGATGGCTGCAGGGAGATTTTGGCTTACAGCACTGGCTGTAAAGGGCAGCGTGCTACAAGAAAAGAACAAATTATTTTTCATTGTATATGAAAGTATGTGATTTAGATAATATCCAAAACCATTCTTCTTGTAGAGTAGCCAAAGCATGAGCAATTTCTCTTCTAAAGTAACCAGAATTTTTGGCTGGATGCTTGGATGAAAAGCCAATGGTGTTACTTCACTGGAGAAAGGAGATGTGCTGTTTCCCTTCAGTGGACTTTACATGTTGGTAACCATAGGAGGGCAGCTATAAAGTGCCCTGTTGTTGGGTTCCCTTGGTTTGGTTGTATACAAATAACTCTGAGAGGGAGCCAAACTACATAACTGGATACCCACATAGCCAGCAGTGACTGTGTGTTTACTTTTTGTAAGGTGAAGTATCATCATTCCACAAAACTGAGTCGGCAGGTCCAATTACCACAAAAATGAAGCACCAGTGAAGTTCCTAATGCTGGGAGTAACCGAGGCCCTGTCAGAATTCAAGTGGATCACTGAAGCACTTTCATTCTACTAGATTCTACTATAGGTATTCATGTAACTAGGCATATACATGGTTTATCTATTTCTCTTCTATGCAGTTTAGTGATGATGAATGACTGAAGATTGGCACGGTAACTGTCTTCCCTGTTCTCTTTCATACGATTACGGTAATGTATTTTCACTCAGTACTTTGCAGAAAAGATTAACCAAAAAGATTAACTAAATAGACTGATATCTATAGGAATAAACTTTCGCTGAACCAAATGGCTTCAGAGTGAAAAAAAAATCCTTGATTGTGTATATATTTAATACATACGAGGTAGAAACTTTTAAATCTCACGGTGCTATTCATGGGGAGCCAAGGAACCAAATCAATGAGTTCTAAGGGGTGGCTGTTATAGGCTGGTAATGTGATAGAGGGAGCAATTAAAAGGTATGAGGAAGAGAAGACAAAATGTAATTATTAATTTTGTGGTATTAAAAAAGTACATTTGAAGTATACTTTTATTGAAAATATTACAAAACGTATAAAGTTGCACTAGTTATTATTTTCTCCATAAAGCCTAAACTTTCATCCCCCACCGTTTCCTGCTCCTCTAAGAAAAAGTGCAGCACTGCTCCTCCCAGAATAGGCAGTATAGATTTAATTTCTCTTTTAAATGCCCTGCTTATAAACATAAATTTGGGGTTGTTATATGTCAAAAATCAGGTCCAGCTGCACCTTGAAATCTAGTTTTACTGATTTCCATGGGAGTAACATAGCATATCTTGAAGAGAGAGAAACCTGCATTGGATAGAGCAGATAGGCAGTAAGCATCCAGGATCCCAGTTTTTAGTCACAGTTTTATAAAGACTGTACTTCTTCACTGCTGTAGTAGATCCTTTTTACCCATGGATTCTGGAGCTGTGGACTAGAACTCTGTTCCACCCTTAAAACATTTAAGACGTTGCATAGTTTTGAAACAATCTGACCGCTGTACCCTGAAATGCTGCCTAGCATGTGTGGAATGATTTCTCTTGCTTGCAATGCAAAACAATCTGCAGACATAAAACCCCACCTCTTTTAATTTTGGCCTTAATATTAAAAGCCAGGTGCTACAGTCTTCTTGATTGCCTTGAGCATGAAACACTGGAGTCTGAAGCAAGGAACTGAATAAAGTGAACTGTGATCCACATCTGAAAAGTGGGATCTCCGTTTCACAACTGAAGGGTAAAAAGATAACATGGATAGGCTTAGGGGTAGCTAATTCTAAAATTCAATAGCAGAAAGAGTAAAGATGTAGAAGTAGCTATTTTTACTGGATGCTTCTGATGCTATTCTTCCTGGATACTGGAGGCTAAAGTTCATTATTTGTACAAGAATAAATGCAAAATGGTGTATTTCTTTGGCTATACAAAGAGATGAACATCTAAATTAGGAAAGCCTTTGCAATGTTTCTTGTAAATAAAAGCTTATTACAGCAGTACATGTGAATTTGGATTTCATTTATTTTTCAAGCACGGAACAATTTCAATCTCAGACAAGAGCAGAGAAACAGGAAACTCAGAAGGTTTTTTCTATGCCCATTCTCTTTTCTTTGGTTTGCCTCAAACTGCAAAATTAGTACCATTTTTTGTTTATAAATTATTTGAAATATTAACAGCAGTCAGTATTGCAGTTACTATATTTGTATTAATTGAAGGGAGATATTAATTGGAGGGAGATATTAATTGAAGGGAGATAAATCTAATGAAATATAACAAGGGAAAGTGTAGAGTCTTACACTTGGGCAGGAACAACCCCAGATTCCAGTATAGGTTGGGGAATGACCTGTTAAGAGAGCAGTATAGGGGAAAGGGACCTGGAGGTCCTGGTGGACAGCAGGATGACCATGAGCCAGCACTGGGCCCTTGTGGTCAGGAAGGCCAATGGCATCCTGGGGTGTATGACAAGGGGGGTGGTTCGTAGGTCGAGAGAGGTTCTCCTCCCCCTCTAGTCTGCCCTGGTGAGACCACATCTGGAATATTGTGTCCAGTTCTGGGCCCCTCAGTTCCAGAAGGACAGGGAACTGCTGGAGAGAGTCCAGCGCAGGGCAACAAAGATGATTAAGGGAGCGGAGCATCTCCCTTATGAGGAAAGGCTGAGGGAGCTGGGTCTCTTTAGTTTAAAGGAGACTGAGGGGTGACCTTATTAATGTTTATAAATATGTTAAGGGTGAGTGTAATGAGGATGGAGCCAGGCTCTTCTCAGTGACAACCAATGATAGGACAAGGGGTAGTGGGTTCAAGCTGGAACACAAGATGTTCCACTTAAATATGAGAAGAAACTTCTTCACAGTGAGGGTGACAGAACACTGGAACAGGCTGCCCAGGCAGGTTGTGGAGTCTCCTTCTCTGGAGACATTCAAAACTCGCCTGGATGCCTTCCTGTGTAACCTCATCTAGGTGTTCCTGCTCCAGCAGGGGGATTGGACTAGATGATCTTTCGAGGTCCCTTCCATTCCCTAACATTCTGTGATTCAATGATACGTTGACTGCATGGAATGAGTTGTAACTTGTAGAAAGTAAAAAATGCTGTTTCTGATAGGGGAAGGAATTGCATTAAATCTTGAAGTATTTCTTAAATCTGCTACTGCAAAAATATTTACCCTTGCACATCATCTTGTAAAGCAAGGTGATGAACAGGACCTCAGTTCCAACTCAGTTGCTGACTGCGCAGTAGCACATGTGACATCAGTCACATAGATTTAATTTGCTTTGTACTGAAGAACTCAATGGTGTCTGCATCAGATGTTTTTCTTGCCATTACAGGTGTAGGGGATTGTCTGTCATTAGACTCTGTCTTTTGAGCACTTTTCCTTAAACAGTGTGTATAAACAGTGGAAAATATAGAGATAGTAAAGTTGTGGGGGTTTGCTTGTTTGTTTTTCCTAGCTGATCCAAAATGTTTAATGTAGTCTAAATGCTGGAAGCAGGTCAGAGAGACTACCAGTTGTAGACCATGGCTAGGCCCAACTGCTTTATAGCACAGTTACATGGTTTTGCTGAGTTTATGGCTGTCTAAGATACTGGTGTTTACTCTTTTTGCTATGTAAATTCTTAACTTTTTTTCAGCAGATATACAGCCTTCCACAAAAGCGCACCACATCCTTGGTTGCATGAAAAGGAGCGTGGCCAGCAGGTGGAGGGAGGGGATTCTGCCCCCCTGCTCTGCTCTGGTGAGACCCCACCTCGAGTCCTGTGTCCAGCTCTGGAGGCCTCAGCACAGGAAAGACATGGACCTGTTGGAGAGGGGACAGAGGAGGCCACAGAAATGATCAGAGGGCTGGAACAGCTCTGCTGTGAGGACAGGCTGAGAGAGCTGGGCTTGTTCAGCCTGGAGAAGGCTCTGGGGAGACCTTATTGCGGCCTTTCAGTACTTAAAAAGGGGCCTATAAGAAACATGGGGACAGACTTTTCAGCAGGGCCTGTAGTAACAGGACAAAGGGTTTTAAACTAAAAGAGGGGAGATTCAGGCCAGATGTGAGGAAGAAATTTTTTACACTGAGGGTGGTGAAACACGGGCACAGGTTGCCCAGAGAGGTGATAGATGCCCTGTCCCTGGAAACATTCCAGGCCAGGCTGGACGGAGCTCTGAGCAACCTGATCTAGTTTAAGATGTCCCTGCTCATTGCAGGGGGCTTGGACTAGATGACCTTTGAAGGTTTCTTCCACCCCAAACTATTCTATGATTCTGTATCTTTACATCTCCTGACTTTAAGATTGCTTTCTCTTGTAGCTTTCTAAGCCCTTACAATTTGAGAAACACAGGCGAAACACACGTTCCCTCCTTGTAAACACCCTCCTAAAAGCAAGAAGCGTATTTCCCAGGCGGCTGTGCCCGCGGGCACACCCTGCACCTACCGCTGTCACGGCCGGGTCGCAGCTCGGCGGTGGGAAATGGCGCCCGGACCAACGGCGGGGCCGCGGGCAGGCAAGGGGCGCACGCGAGCAGCCGGGAGAGGAGCCGGTGCTGGCCCACGGCGGGAGGCTTTCCGAGGCCCTCAGCCACCCGCGCCGCGGCCGCCGGGAGCCCCGAGCGGCGGTATCTGACCTCAACATGGCGAAGTCCCGACCTGGGTCAAGGCGCCGCACCGCCCGCCCCCAACAAAGATGGCAGCAGCCCAGACGCCGGGTTTCTCTCTCTGCCCTTCTAGCCGCTGTTGCTCTATGGTTAGACACGTTGTTTTCTGCGTGAGGAGCGGGGGGCGCTCTGTCACGGCCACTTGTATGCTCGCGCGGCGCGGTGCAGGTCGGGCCGCTGACGGAAGGGGCGGGTCACATGGCCCCGCGCAGCGCGGCGGCTCGGCGCGGTGTGTTCGCGGCCTAGTGGCGCCCCGGGGCCTCCCAGCCGCGCCTCAGGCGGCCCAGCGGCGTCCCCCTGCGCCATCCCCGACCCGTGCGGCTTGGAGGGGTCGCGGCGGCGCTCCGGACGTGGCTTCTGCTCCGCAGAGAAGGGGTAAGAAACGACGGGTTGCCGCGGGACGGGAGGGGAAGGGAAGGCGGCGATGGGGCTTCAGCCGCCTGTTGAGAGGAGGCGCGGCCCGGCCGAGGCCGCTTTGCCTTGTCCCTAGGCCGGGGCGGGCGCCGGCTGCCTCTCGGCGGCCGCGGCCCGCGCTTCGGCGGGGAGGCGGCGTGGGCCTAGTGGCGGGGTGGAACGGGAGAGCGGCCTGGGGGAGGCGCTCGCGGGCGGCGGGNGAGGCGAGAGGAGCTCGTCCCAGGCCCGGGACGAGGCCCAGCGCCGCTCGGGCGGCAGCGGGCGAGCCCGTGGTGGAGCGTTTGCTGGCGCCCGAAGCTGCTGCCCAGCTGGTCCGGCCGCCGCTGGTTGTGGGTGGGAGTTTGTTTTCCATGTTGGGGAAACGGGTCATGCGAGGAAACGTTTTTCGACGGTGTCGCGGCAGGGAAGTTAATGTCCGTGGTGTGGACTGGGGTAGTCATCTTAAAACACGTGTTAGCAGCTTCTGCGTAGAAGAAGGAGTGATTCATCCGTATCAGTAAGCAGCTGTGATGTGTATGTCGGCGTGTTTTTCTCATGGTGTCTTTTTTCATTGTCGAAAAACCCTTTTGTCCACCTGAAGGAAAATAGAGGGTTTTTTTTGTTATAGTGAACATGCCAAATGCAACTTTGGTTTTTTTAATAGCCTGTGTCTGCGCTTACAGGAAGTGAAATCTTAAAAGTTGTGTAGTTCTCAGTTTATTCAGATTTGAATGCATGCACACGGATTTTTAGGTTGTCGTTGGTTGGTTGGGTTTTTGGTTGTTGTTGTGGGGTGGTTTTTTTTGTATGTGTGTTTTTTCTTGTTTTTTGTTTGTTTGGTTGGTTTGTGGGGCAGGAAAGCTTCGCTTCAGGTATTGCGTCAGCATTTGTGGAAGATGGTTCTGAACAAACTCAAGGGAGGAAGAACAGGGCAGTTTCTTACTCTCCCTGTAAAGGAGTGGTGTTGCATGTAGGGCTTTATGTTTCTCTGCTTTTGTCTCTTAAGTGCCCAGTTGCATAAATATTGTAATGCCACAACCGTGTTTGTGTTTTGGGAAGAGTTAATAGCAAAGTTAGAGTGGAGAGTCCTTTGTTTGACTGACTAGTGCTTTATATGGGTGCAGAGGCACAGAGTTAAGAACTAAATCAGAGATCTTAAAGCTCTGGTGGCATGGTTAATGGAGCCCTAGTTTAAAGAGCTCTTGGGCTGAGGCTTTAGTTTGGATAAGCATGTCATTTTTGGATTGCTTCATAATAGTAGTTCAGGATGCAACTTATTTTATGGCAGTTAGTGAACACTTTCTTAGATCGCCTGTGAAAAACAGGCTTGAGTAAATACTAGTTTTGTTTGTTCAGGAATAAATATACCTAGAAAATCTATAATCTGTTTTATCTCTCCCCATGTCTGCTGTGTTTGACATAGATGCCTTGCTTAGCTTGCGGGCAATTTTGGAGAAAACTGTAGGGCTCTATGAGAAAGTGGACATTTTCACTGAGAGAATCAGTTGTCTTGAAATGAAGGATTTTTCTTTTAGGGAGTTTGTTTTTTTGTGAGAAGCAATAATATAAACAGTGTCTCCAGTGGGTGACAAACTATGGGGTTATTTATTTTATAATGGAATGGCTTAAAAATCCATACATCACGTTGAGACTGATGTAAAAGCCTGTGTGATAGCACTGACTTCAACAGGTTGGTTTACCTCGTGTGTTTTCTCCAATTGCTTCTGAAAATGGTTTTGTTACTCAGCTGTACCCATGATATGAAACAAAATGTACAAAATATGTTGTCATAAATTAGAGGAAATTATTAATCACACTCTGTAGCTCTCTGTGTACTGACAGTAGAATCAAATGCCAAACATTGCATGATTCTTAATAGGAAGTATTCTAATTCTTAAAAAGCATTGAAAACATTTTCGTGTGTGAAAGCTTTTCTATAGGGACATTTCAGTGAAACATAATACGGATATACAAATCAGATGTCTTGGTATCACATCTCTTTAACTAGGGTGTTACTAAATAACATAGTGTTACACAGTTACCGTAAGTGTGGATATTGTCAGGTGCTGTTGTAATAATCTAGATGGTAAGACTATAATAAAAGCTGGATTGTGGTTCATTTAAAAATAATTCCAGACAACAAGTTTTGTGCTTACTGCTTCCTTATTTGAGGGACTAGCTAGCACATCTATTCTGTGCAACTTATTCTAGAGTAAGTGTACAGATTTTTTTTGTGGTGCGGAATAATTGTCTTGGGAAAATGTTGAAGATAAGTTAAAATCAGACAAAGTAAATCAAGCTAGATCAGCTATGCTGTCACTGCTGTTATGACACCAGATACATGTATTCTTAAAACACGGTAAGTTTGGTTACGTGTTGAGACTTCAGGATTTTTACAGTTAATTTAAAGTTTGTTTAGTATAACATCAGTTCTACAGTAAGTATTGTAACTTTGTTTCCTGGGGAACTTAACTATTTTTAAAGTGGTTAAAATGTTTTGCAGGTTTTTAAGTAAAAGTTGTGATGTGTAAACACAGATACTAAGGAGATTAATCATATGACACTGGTAGAATTATGATGCTGCCCTGAGTAGGTGGTATAATTGTCAGTTTAAAACACATTAGTTAACAGTGATTTTTATTAGACTTAACATTCCGTTTGTGACATGCCTCTTATCCCCTTTATTAAAAAAATAAAGTACATTAAAAAAAAAGTTTAAAGAATACCATGATTAAGAAAAAATACATTAACAGTGCAGCCAGACTAGTACATATAGTCAGTCCCTTCTTGTTGGGACTTTTGGGAGCCAGAGGTAGTAAAGAAGCATGGGGCAGCAGTGTCGGAATGATGGTGATCCTTGTTTCGTAGTAATTCCGAGTTCTGTGTGGTCTGAGGCCCCCGAGTACAGTGTGTCCGTTCAGTGGTGTTTCAGAGCATCCTCCTGGCCTAGTGGGGGTGGCACTGACTTGGAGCTAACACGTCTCCCTGGATTTTACCAACCCTTTGAGCCATATGGGTATTCCTGTGCTGTCTCCCGGTTTCAGGAGACTGGTGCCGTGTGGCATTTGGTTCCACCAGGATTTATTAACTCAGAAGAGCAGTATATGAAAGCAACTGAATTCCTTCTAGGCCAAAGTTGAACTTGGAATATTATAGCTGTGTTTGTGCTGCGCTTGCTCTAGTTAATAGCTTGGGCTGGATTTAAGCTGGGTCTGCTTAGAGTAAGCTTAGCTGTTTTACCATTCATGTTATCATTAATCTGCACCTTACAAAAATTGCTCAAAGCTAATAAAGTGTGCACCTACGTAACTGTGTTAGCTTGGATCAGAAATGTGCTTTTGAAGGAAATCTCACAGCTATCCATACTTGAGAAACAGCTCTTCACATTGGTTTGCACTGTTCCAGTGGATGAACTGGATTCCTTTTGGATGAAAATGTATTGAAAAATAGACTCTTATGTGCAAATGGGCATTCATTCCAGTGGGATGGACTGCCCCAAAATGTGTAGTGTGGACATTAGGGTCTCAGCTCCATCTGTTTTGTTTAACAGACGGGTTCCTGTTGTATGGCCCTGCTTGCTGGCACAGACACAACCTAAATTGACTACACTTGGACACTAATCCATCATTTGGGGGGCTGTAGATGTCATGATTGCAGTCTTTTGAATGGTGTTAGGCCAGATGCTCACCGCTTTTCTTACCCCTGTATTTTTGTGACCACTGTGACATTCACACAAATTAATCTCTCACTTAAAGAGCTGCTGGTTAAAATGCAGCTATCTAGAGTACTGCTTACATCCAGTTTCACTTGCAGCAACACTTTCATAAGTCAACTTAGGCTTTAAAATGTCTCAGGACTGTTTAGTACCTTACTTACACATCTGAATATATTGGGGAAACTTGAAGATCACCCTGTACAATACTGAGACCACAGTAAATATATGAAACACTGATCACTGAACTATATTGGGCAAGGTAGTAGGACAGTCTGCAGAGAAGTCCAAAATACTGTTCTTGAGATTTCTACAAGTGTGTTCTACCTAGACCCAGCTTAGCATTTCTTAACTTGCCATACCTAACCCTTGGTTTGTAGTTGCTTATAAATTTGATGTCAGAGGCCCCTCTGACAGCTGGAAGAAGAGCATGTGCATTTCTTAGGTGCTCTCTAGCTGCTGACAGAAAATATGTGCTGCTCAGTTCCCTTCATTGTAGCATCTTGGCTGCTGCAAGGAAGTAGATGCATGTTCCTCGCTTGTTCAATTCTCTCACTTCTCCAGTGAGCAGTTTCAGTCTTGGTATCTGTTAATCCTCACGGTTTTCATAACCAAACCAGAATTAAACTGTTCTCTTTGCCAGTGTTACATTAGTAGTTACATAGTAGCGAGAAAGAGGCCACTGCTTTTTAAAATTCTTCATTGTCACAGGCAGCAGAGGTGCTGGGATTGGTCTGTGCAAGAATTAACAGTAACAGAACAGCTTTCTAGCTGCTGTGTGAATAACTATAGAAATATGGAAAAAAAAAAAGAAAAAAGAACAGAGTGCGTCAAGTAAAATGGGTTGTTGAAGCCCTACAGATAACAGCGTGTTTCACATGTGACTAGAAGACTGAAAGACTAAATTTGATCCATTCCTACTAACTTCTTTGTTCCGTTTATGCAGTAATGATTACTTCATTAACTGCTAAATCTTTGCTTAAGAAAAAAAACACAACAAACAAACACCACAACAACTTTGCCTTTGTGCATATGTAACATCCATTGAGCATGGTATATTTTAGCATCTCTCAAACCAAATAAGTGTTTCACCTCTTAGTCCCTAGGCTTTTTTTAACTTCTCCAAAATGGTGCCTCAAATAAAGTGCTACCCTGGTTCCCTGAAAATAAGACACTATCTTATATTAATTTTTGCTCCGAAAGATGCTTACTTTTTTACATGTATAGCTGCCTGGACACTATTTAAATTGACTTTTTTAATGAACTGTAACTAGGGCTTGTCTTTGGAGTAGGGCTTACATTTTGAGAATCCTGAAAAATCATGATAGGGCTAGTTTTTGGGGTGGGTCTTATTTTGGGGAAAACGGTATCAGAGTGAGAGAAAGGACTGCACCTACAGGCAGCCTGGAAAATTACTTGCCCAGTTGTTCTTCTTTGTTTAACAGACCACTTCTTAGTGTCTTGTGGACCTCAGATGATGTAACACTATTGCAACCTGTTTAGAACCGTCTCAGACCCAGTAGCTTATTGCTCTACCATCCTGCACCAAAACAGTTTTGGATTTTGTCTGGTTGTCTATCAGCTTTCAGTACAGATAAGGATTGAGAGCCATAAAGATCTTAATTTTCTGCCCTTCATGGGACCATTGGCTGGGTTTTTTTTGTGAAAAAGTTCTGAATAATGATACCAAGGCACCTAAAGGAGTTTTGTTGCCTTCCATATCATCCAAGTTTCAGATTCCAGAGGAAGGTTGGTTGATTTGCACATAGTCTAAAGAGACAATGAACAGCGTTCTTCCAAATAAAATGTTTTGGCAGTACACCTTTACTGCTTTTCTTTGCCCATTAAATTTTAGAAGTTGAAGAATGGCAGAAAGGAAATGTGTTCTAAGGCATATAGATTCTACGGGGAAAAAAAGGTTTTATGTTTGTTATATTGTATAAAAGAATCTTTATTGAACTGTTGGAGGAATGCTTGCATTTGGTCTCTTATTTCTTCCACCATCTTAGACCTTGTGTCACGGGAGCGTCCATATTTTGTCCTGGTGAGATGTTGATGAAATGCCCTCTGGGGCCAATTAATGATTGCTGTCTTCATGAACCTCTTGTAATTGATCTAGTTGTAAATGTGTCTTTGGCTCATTTATGCTATAGGGTCGTATATGTGTTCTTATACCAGACTAAATAGGTTCTAATGTTCAAAGGTATTGCCCAATACCTCTGGGTTTCCCTTTTATCCTGTACAATCCACTGTATACATTTATCTCTTATAGTTGTTTCCAGACTCTGTGGGAATAAATTTTTGCTACATGATTCTCTTGTAATTTTTTTTGCCCTTTTAAATGTATCTGCTATTATGGTAGAGTACTGATGTTAACTCTTCTAGTACTTAAGACTGTCATTATCTACTTGCTCCTGTACATGTATGGATGCATGTCTGTCACCAGCAAAGCTTGTTGCCTGTTTCTTGTGTGTTCAGTACCAGGAAGCTGGTGAAAATGTCTTATAACCTACAGATCTGTGCATGTATCAGAATTTTGCTTACCATAATGCTTTTTCTCCAGGCCACCCACTTCGGTTTGGACTTGTGGTTGCCTGTTTGGAAAACAGTTGCAATGAAGGTCTGGCACTGTAGGTTGTAAAGCAGTCCGTATGGCCATTGAGAAACGCAAACGTTTGTGCAGGCAGCTAACTGGACTCTTCTTGCTTGTGAAACCGTGTCTTTGTGATTTGTATCCACACAGGCCAATGTGTGTGAAGTTCCTCTGCTGCTTCCTCACTGCAGGGTGAATATACCTACCCACTCAGCACTGGTGACCAGCTTTGGTTTTCTTTAGAACTGAGGCTCAGCCTTTGTTGAAGACTTGACCATGTGAGATTGTTAAGATGATACTGGAAGCAAGAACATATGCCATGTTACTTGTGTTAAGAGTGATCTTGAGGGTTGTTTTTTGTTGTTGTTGTTTTTGAGTGTTGTATCTTACAGGGTCAGTAATATGCCCATAATAATAACCATCTGAATAGCAATGATATTAAAATAATCTTTACATAGTAGCATATTGACTCTCAGCTTATGGGCTATGGTCCAAGTTGAGCACTGGAGTATGTACGAAGTGGGAAGTTAAAAATAGATCATCAAACCCTCTTCCAAGCTTTTAACTGTCTATGTGCTGGAATTTGGGGATCTCCCCAATGTAATCTTAAATACAATTCCTGTCAGTGCTGAGCATCAGGGTGTCCCAGTTCTTTCTCTCATCTCGTTCCACAGTTGTTTTCAGATACTGCAAAAGATAGCTTTATTTTAAATAAACTGTACAAACTGCTAAATGCTGTTTATTTCGCACTCCTAAACCATTTGTATGAGGGGTCATATAGTGAAATCACTGTAGCTTTGAAATTGGATCCATCTTTTTGAAACACCCTGTAGCTTTGTTTTTCACTTCATTCTGAAACGCTTTCCTGGAAGTGCTGTTTCTCATTGTGATAGAAGACTTGTACTACGTTTGTAGCTTAATGAATAGCTGGGGGAAAAGAGTTACATGTCCATATAGAGATTTGAAATCATTATGGACACTTATAATTTGCACTGCTTTTGTAATTTATATTTAGGAATTGACTAGTACAAGTTTCCTTTTCTGTCTTTTTGACAGATTGTGACTGGAAGAATGTCTTTTCCACCTCATTTGAATCGCCCTCCTATGGGAATCCCAGCGCTTCCCCCCGGGATCCCACCTCCACAGTTTCCTGGGTTTCCTCCACCTGTACCTCCTGGTAAGTTATGTTGGTATGTGAAAGTGTAGTAGCAATAAATTACCTTTTGTTATTTTGAGTTGTATTAGTTACAAAAGTTACTGGCTCTTAAGGTATTTCAATAGCTCTGATTCATGTACATTGCAATTGATTTTCTAGTTTACCCGCAGATCATGTCATGTAAGCAAGCTCCTTTTGGTCTTCCACAAACTGCTTATTGTTGACCAGAAATCAAACTGTTAGGGACAATACTGGACTTTGTTTTGGACTGTTTTTTCAAGGCTGAAGCTAGGTGGCGATTTTTGCCAACCTTAGGTATTCTAAGAGGCACTATTGACAATAGACTATGATTTTCAGTTCCTTTCAAATAAACAGTCTTTGGAAACGCTTGGGTACACTGAGTACATGTGGTCTGAAAATACGTGAGTAAATGTTCAGAGGAGATCCAACTTCTTGCATTGTTTTTCTCCGCTTTTTTATAAGTTCTGCTTTCCTGTGTTCTACTTCTTACATACTTTTCCCCACAGATCTTGCAAACTTACTGTTACATTCTTCAGTCATTCTCATCTTAAAATTAATCCCACTTTTTTTCTTTGCTCATCTGTAAGATCAATCTCTGGTTTTTGTGTTGAGACTTTAATTCATTGCTTTGGAACTACTTTCTTTCTATACATTGCCAGTATTGATAGCTGTGACTGAAGACAGGAGACCATAGACCAAGTGGGAGAGAGGAGTATTCAGAAAACTGCCCATTTAAAATTCTTCACAAGGGCTACAGAAAATAACTCTTGTCCTTATGGTCATAAGCTGTGTTGCGCACAAGTGTTTTGTAGACAATGAAGGCATTGAAAAACCAGATGGTTGAACTCAGGAATGGTTTGTGTATATCCATTCATCAAGCTAATCCTTACTTGCATTAATTATTCAGAACTTTTTTTTTCCCGAGATCCATGAGATACTATCTGTTTTCTGCTAATGGCAGAGTTCTTGATTAGGTAGTATTCTGCCACCAAAAATTTCGGGTTCATTTTAAAAACCATACCTCTTATCTTTACTAGCTCCAGTTTATCTATACTAGTGTGAGAAGCACCAGATACTTTAAAAAATAACTTTCTGAAGAATATTTTTAAATGCCTGGTATAAGTTTCTGTTCTGAACACTTGCTTCTTAATGTGTGTGACAAAGATCTTTTTGTTCTCTTGCTGTGTTTGACTTATATAAATAGTCTTGCTTCAGTATTAGTAATCCGAACAGTGTGTAGAGTGGAGGAGCTTGGTGTTAGGCAAGTATTTATTTTTTCTCTGCACACTAGAAACATGATTTGCCTACCTGTAGAGATAACATATTTTGGCATGTAGAGGATATGTATCTCTAGTTTCTTAGCACAATGTATCCAACTCATTATTTACAAACTGGAAATGCCACAGTGACTTTATGAAAGTCTACTCTGAAGGTATTCCATATGTAAGATCACAGTTTTAGTTGCCTGTAATATTATCTTTAGCTAACTGTTTGGCCAGCATTTCATGTTCTAGTTATCTTACTCAGCCTATAATTTTTTTAAAGTTTCAGCTGGAACAGTTTGCTTGTGTAAGAATGAAGTTAGGAAAAGTGTTTTGCTTTGTTTAAAAATATGGCTGTTAAGAAATTCTAGGATTTCCCTCTCTTAAGTGGGGAAGGTTTGATAAGGAGGTGATTCTGATAACTATTGTCATCTCTTAACATTATCGGATACCATTAAGATGTAAAAAATTACTGTTCATGTTGGAAATGCAGTATTGGGTCAAACCAGCAGTCTGTACAGCCTGATGTATTGTCTGGGCAACGGGAATACAAGAAGGTGTTTAGGGTGGGCATGTACACCTGTCTGCTTTCTGACTCTTTACCCTCATGCAGCTGTAGTGTTAGGGATGTTACAGAGTATGATATTTAATTTTTTCTTTATCTTTTTCTGGACCTGTCATTCATGAACATTTTGATATTTTTGAACCTGTTGATACTGTCCATCTCCTATATTGCCTCTTGCACCAAATTTGAGAAGTTTGTTAATTACTGTGTAAAGCACTGCTTAAGATCTTATGTCTGTCTTTAAACTCACTGCCTACTTAGTGTCCCTCTCTTGCCTCAGTTCTGATGAGGGAGTTTGATGTGTTGTGGTTTGTGGTTTTGCACACTTCAGTCGTGTTCCATGCCTTGTAAACCTGCGTGCTTGAAGAGTCTCAGAGAGTAGAGTCTTTCTTAGTAAAGCAGCTGCTTCAACACTTAAGTCCTGTAGTTGCTCTTCTCTAAGGCTGTGTGGTGGTCTTGGGTTGCAGAGACCAGGTTTGACAGCAGTAGTCAAGGTACAGGTGCACCAGGTTTTTATATAGCACCTACGTGATTCCTGTGGTTGTGATCATCCATGTTTGCTCGTGATGCCCAACATTTTACTGGATTTTTTTTGGCTTCTGCTGAGCATTGGGCTGATAGTTTCAGAAAACTGTCAGTGATTACACAAGTATCTTTACTGAGTTGTAACTTTAAGATCCAAGTTCAGCATCATGATAATTATAGTTATAATAGTTATAGGGCTGCACAACCAGACTCTTGTCTTGGAGTAGTTGCTCTGGTCTATGAGATGCCATGGTGCATTAAAACTGAGAGCATGGGAGAGCAAGACACTTTTTGATGCTCTGAACAGTTTGGAGAGATAGGAGGTAGTGTAACTTTAATATGAAGGGACCAAGGAAGAGGATTGAGTAATGTAGAAAATAAATGATGGAATCAAAGCAAAATCAGAGTGGATGAGGAGAAAGCTGGAGAGGGTGTCTGAGGAGTGGTGGTGTTTCAGGACTAAGCACTGTAGAAAGTCAGGGAATGAGTCCAGGGACAATAGGTTGCAGGTGTTTGTTTAGGATTTTATAAGTACTGCAGTAAGAGAGATGGAGAAGGGAAGGATCAAAAGGGAAGGTCTGAGAGTGAAAGGTGAAGGAATTTTTTTGTAGAATGAAAAAAATATCTAGGATCACTAGAGGGTATTTCTATGAAGAACATGAGATTGACTTCGTTGTTCTTCAGTCTTAAGGTCTTTACTGGCTAGCAAGTAGTTTTGAAATCTGTTCGCTTAGTATCTTTAACCTCCTATAGCAGCTGGCATGGAAAGATAAACAGTCTTTATTGTGATCAGATATTGGCTCACATACTGCTTTAAGCTGCTGGTGAATTTAGTAGTGGGAAGGAGGAAATTGCATGGTTTCACGTGATTAAATATTGTTTTAAATTAAGTTTTAGAGACTAAGTCAAGTATTCAGCAGGTAGGGAGCTTCTGGATTGAGGTTTTCTGTGCTGCCTTTATTAAACTATTCCATAAGTGGTAACATGAAACCTGGTGACCTTCTCTATAGGGCCTCATCCCTAAGATGTAGCCAGAATAGATTCTGCTGTGAGAATTGAGCAAGTCATGAATGAGATTATCATCTGTAGGACTTCAGCTGCTTTTGTTCTTTATTTATGGAATTCACTGCCTCATTCATCACATGATTATCTTCTAGAACAATACTGTGGTTTGGATGTGCTTTGAAAATAGATTTGTTTGCGACAAACAGAGTTGAAATGGTCATATGGTAGAAGTGACTGGGATGCACATGGCGTGTCGGTGTACTCAGGCTATGCTTGAATGCTTAAGGAATTACTGGTAATCAATACTGTGAAACTCTTTATTTGACCAAAATTGCTGTCTGGTTTGGAAACCGTGTCTGCAATCAGTTCATTTGTATTCATCAGTAATCTCAACGTGGCACATTAATATAAATGTCTTGTCTTTCTCAGGGACCCCTATGATTCCTGTACCAATGGGCATTATGGCTCCTGCTCCGACTGTAAGTATTGCAGTGGAGATGAGGTGGCAGCAAAATAAAATGGAGAGTAAAACTTAGATGTCAACAGTATGTTTGTTTTGCTCTGTTCCATCAGAGTTCATATTATGAAAAGAAATGCGTCGCTTTAAATGCAACTGTTATGCAAATATTATGCTAATTTCACAGCCAGACAAAGTTTGAAGTTATCTCTGGAGTACTAGCTGCAAAGGTAAAGCAATTACTGTTCGTGCAAAAGGATGTACTTCTCTCAAATACAATGATGTAGGCTTTGTCTTCAGGTCATGTGTGGTCTTTCTATGCAGTACAGTTAGATCAGTTAGATTCCAGGTCTCTTGCTTTTGAGTTTGTTGGCCTGACAGTGCTCTGGAGGCATCACCCCATCTATGTTTATAAGGCCATCGTGCAGCACTGCTGTGTTCGCCAGAAGATGTGTGTTAACAAGCTTGTAAACAATTTATCTTTTCCCATTTTGTAGGGGAAGGAATAGTTAGTTACATGTAATAGCATCTATGAAAGAGCATATGAGAGAAATGTCTCTTCATTTGTCTTACTAATTTCTAGTTGGAATGAAGGTTTATGATGAGGGGGAGGTGCTCTTTGAAGTACAAAGGTTACTTCATGGTTTAAAGGCGAATTATCATTTCTATGATTTTGCGTAAGTGAAATCTCCCCAAAATACTGAATTTTTTGTTTGCTTCTGTTATCTGTTACAGGAAGATATGTTCATGGTAACCAATGTGTTTATTAGACAAAGATACTAGGACAAATGCATTATTCTATTTTCTGATGAAAATAATTTTTATTAAGTGGTAACTCTAGAAGAGTATTTTGAGAAGAGGTACTCGGTGCCTATGTACCGTTAAATCTTAGGTGGAAGGAGGGAAGTGCAGCAAAATGGAACGGTTGATTGTGCCTGTCTCTGTATGGTTTAGTTTACAAATGTTTGCTCCTTAACCGTTAGAGGCCTTGGGTTGTGTATTGATTAAATAAAACAGTAGTGTTTATTCACTCTGTGAAAGCTTTAAGACCTGTCATGTGTCCATTGAGGCCTTTCGAGCCAGAGTTACTTTTCTGTTTGCATCTTGCTTTTTACGTTGTTAGGTAACGTACTTCAACTTCCAGTGATTTAAATGTTGCAAGTTAGTTATTTGTAGAAGAAATAATAAGTAATATTACTGTATGCTTACCTTGAGACTTTCTGGTAGCCATGTTCAGGTACACCTTTTTTTCTTCTGTCTGTATTTGCCAGAAAATGGCAGTCTTTTTTGTGTTGCATAAAATGTTAAAGCCTGAACCATCTCACTCCATAAACCTAAGGCTCATATGAAAATTTTATTTTTATATATGGGTACATCCCCAGCTCTGTTTTCGTATGGGTATAAGTACAGGGGAAAAAAAACCCAACAACAAACAAAAACCAAACCAAAACACCACGACACTTTATTTTACACTCTTTCTTCCTCTTTCTAGGTATTAGTTCCTACCACAGTGTCTATGGTTGGAAAACATTTGGGAGCCAGAAAAGAACACCCTGGCTTAAAGAACAAAGAAAATGATGAAAACAGTGGTCCCACTACCACCGTTTTTGTAGGCAACATTTCTGAGAAGGCCTCGGACATGCTCATACGGCAGCTTCTAGCAGTAAGTACAGTGGGCTGCTTGTTAAATTTCATCTGTGGCTGCTGAATGAAGTAATGACCCACAAGCAGTGGATTGAAACTAAAAGCAGAGTTAGTCCCACTCACTGGAACAGTACTCCATTACACTTGAATTTAAACTCAGTCAGTGAAGAGAAAAGGTTTTTTTAAGCTGTAGATGTCAGTGAACATAGACATATGTTGGTTTAATAGTTTACCCATTTTAAATGTCTTCTTTTGCAAAAAGCGGTGAAGTTTTTGTAATGTTTTTAACATAATAATATCTTTACTACAGAAATGTGGATTGGTTTTGAGTTGGAAGAGAGTACAAGGAGCATCTGGAAAACTTCAAGGTAATTGTTTCAAAATCTCTAATCAGACTCTTGTTTTTATTACCTGGCAGATTTTCAAATGTCTGACACATTTATGTTCTTAATAATTGTACATTTTAAGATATGGTATACGACACTTTAATGCTAAATACTTCCTAGCAAGGAGCTAGTATTTTCTGTCCTTGGAATCGGGACAGAAAGAGAAAAGTAAAATTGAGATAAGTTAAATGGAAAAATGTCTTAGGGGCCTAATTTTGCTCACCTTTCTGTTCTGAGACTGAATCAGGGGCTTATAGATCATCCCAGACAGAGGTTTGCCGGTTTGGATTTAGCCTTCAAAGGAGCACATTGGTAGGATTATTAATAGTTCATTCCATTACTATGTATTATCATTCTCTCTTAAAGAGGTTTTCCTGATTTAAAATTTATCTTCCTTTCCTGTCCTCAAATCAAACAGATTTATTTTTTCTTGTGACCTTTCCCCAGTCGATACAGGAAACAATTTTTGTTACTATTTTTTGGTGTTATTGTTTTCATATTTTCCCTAGGCTGTTTTCTTTTTTTTAAGATGTAGTTCAGTTTCTTCAGGTTTCTTATATATCGTACTTCGTTTATTTTGCTCTCATAAGGTGTTTTTCTCATTTCCAACTTTCTGTGACTGTTTTGAAGAAACTAGTTTGAAATACCCCTCCCTCTAGGTTAACAGTGAGCTGTTGATTGATGTCCTTGGTCTTCAGACAATTGCACCTGAGACATGTCTTCATATAGACTGCATTCCTTAGTTCAGATATGTCAAAAGCTTTACAAATACAATGTATGTATTGCTTTCACCTTATTCACTGGGCTGTTTGCTGATGTTCAAGGACTAATGCACTGAATGATCTTTCTCTGACTTTTTATGATCTGTACTCCTGGTTTTAAAAAGTGCTTAAGTTCTAAGTGTATTGATTCAAAACACTTTTGTTACACAAAGTTAGTTACCTGAAGAGCTTTAACACTTTTTTACTTTTCCTTTCAATCATCTATTTCAGCCTTTGGATTTTGTGAGTACAAAGAACCAGAATCCACTCTACGAGCACTGAGACTACTCCATGACCTCCAGATTGGAGAGAAGAAGCTGCTAGTCAAAGTTGATGCCAAGACAAAGGCTCAGCTAGATGAATGGAAGGCAAAGAAAAAAGCTTCTAATGGGGTAGGTATAGAATGTGTGACTTGTTTGGTTTTTTTTTTCTGGCAGGAGGAAAATGTAACATATTTGCCAGATCAGATTGTGAGTGTCTCTCTTGGTTTCTGTTCTTGTCTCTGCCCTTATTTCACTTTAGGATTTTGCCAGAATCACGTTAATGAGTCTGAAGGTATGTTGAAAGGCAGTGAAGTGTACCCTCTTAATTCACCAGCGTTCAAACTTATCTGTGAGCTACAACTGAATCTCTAGAATTAATTCTGCGATTCATTCTAAAGTGTGGTGATGTGTGCTATACCTTATGATTTTGTCACTTCATTTTTGTTTAGAAACTCTTTAAAGTATATGAACTCCAGAAGTAGTTGTTACTTTGCTGGAGTCTGTAAATCAGCTGTCTGAGGAAAATTGAAGTTTCTTTTGCCTCCACTGATGATCTTCTAGAACAAATTAATGAAAAGAAGTAGATCATTCAGTAGATGACAGAGTTATCAAGCAGTGAGCAGCTTACAGACATTCAGTAAACAGGGAAATTACTGTTGTACCATTCCTTTCAAGAGCTATGGATCTGTTCTGGAATAATTGCAGGTATTTGATATGTTGAATTCTTGTAAGATACAAAGATACTTAACTGATAATTTGCATTGAAACGAATTTTGTCTATTTCTTTGCTAAAATAATATATTTCACATCGCAATAAAGTTGTCGATCTTGGTCTCTTACTGTTTTGAAGTTCTGCGTATACCTTAAGATAGTACTTAAAACAAGTAATTTCTGTAAAATAAAAGTGAGAAGAGGCTCTTGCTCAGAAAACTTAAAATACTAATCACACTGAAGCAGGCACATTTTTAAAATTCCAATTTGTAGTTGTTCTTAAAGGTATATAAGATACAATGGGAACACAAGTACTTTTATTGCGTTTAATTTAACCAGAACTAGAGGCATAATGATGGCTTAAGTACCTGACATTTTTTTACTGTGTACCCACTGTATGGAATTAAATGCAATGGCTCAGTAAAGCAGAGAACTAACTTTATGGGTTTTAAATGGAATAAATCAGGGGTGTCAAACTCATGTAGGAGTAGTTACATTTATACTATCCTAAAATTACATTCGGCCCTTTGAAGGCAAACACGATGCTAACATGACCCCTGGTGAAAATGCGTTTGACACCCCTGGAATAAATTATTAGCTGTTAAGGGAAGTAAGGGTTTGATTTCACTGCCCCTCCTGTTCCATACTTCCTTGTTTCCTGTTGACATCACAGCTGACAGTACAAACAAGCTTAAAGTGGAGTTCTTGTACATCTCTCTCATTAATTCTGTTTTCTGTGAGCTCCTGTGGGTTACAGTCAACCCCGGGCTGGATTGCTTGTAATGAAGCAGAGGGTACTGTCTGTGGCTTCAGTGAAGACAACAGTATGTGCTGATTCCCTTGAAATGCAGAGTGAGATTAGCTCCAAATGTTCTTTTTGTTCATGGTGATGCAAAGAAAGGCTGTGAATTGCTGAGGAATATTGATGAAGCGTATTGTAATCATTCTGCTTGTGATTCCTTTCATACCATCATTGGTGTGCTGGTGCCACTCAGATCCAGAAGTTGCAACTTGTTTCTTTAATCTTTTTATTAAGAAATCAAACGTGTACACTACCACACAATTTCTTATAGAGACACACCAAGCAAACCTGTATCTAATTAGCTCCTCTCCCTGATCACTTCTTCTCCCTGGACCTCTTCAATTCCACTCCCTATCACTACCTTCTAGCTCTTTTCAGCCTGCTCCTCCTTGGACTGGCAGCCTCTTCAGCTCCAACTGAATCCTCCCTTCCCCCTCATTCTTAGCTGCTGCTCCATCAGACCTTTCCCTCCCCCTCACTCCACCCACCACCTCTCACTTGACGGATACCCAGCAGGATTCTCAGGTGAGATTCCATTTTTTTTTTTTAAAGATTCAGGGGATCGAGAGGTGGGCTGCCTTGCTCAGTATGCAGATCGTTGTTCCACCCTTTCATGTAAATGCACTTCTTTGTGTATGTTCTGTTTCCTCCCTACAAGGTGGAAAGGGTAAAAAGATGAGGAATTGCTAAGTGATGTATCAACAATAATAAGAAAATGTTTGCTGTGCAGGGAATGTTTTCCCTAACAATGTTTCTTTAATATAGTACTCCCATTGTAAGTTGCGGCTTGAAAGTTACAGGTAGACATTTGGATTGCATGACACTTAAGTAGAGGGCTTGAGGAACTGCTGTTGAAATAACTTGAGGTTCTGAAGAATACAAGGCAGAAACTTGACAGAAGAGCTGGACTATAGTGATTGCCTTTCTGTGAGCGTGCGTGCACTTTCTCTTTTCCTGTCTACCACCTTAATGACCTTTTCTCTGTTCTATTTTATCATGCAATCTTACACTTGCCCTCTGCAGCCATTCCATATGTAAAACTGTGGTCCCTATGGTATTGCCAGTGTGAAAAGATCTGACTAAAATAATACAATGGCTAACTACTTGGAGATGGTTTGGTTTTTGTGGTTATTTTTTGTTTTGGTGTTGGGTTTTTTTGTGTTTGTTTTGTTTTGTCTTTTTTTGTTTGTTTTGTTTTGTTTTTTAAGTAAATGCCGTAGGGGCATGAATGAGATGATCAAAGGTAAACTTCTGAAATAAAACTAACATTAATCTCAATTTGTTGATTCCTGTTACTTTGCCATTTTTCCTTAGAACGCCAGACCAGAGACGACAAATGATGATGATGAAGCGCTGGATGAGGAAACGAAGAGAAGAGATCAGATAATTAAAGGGGCCATTGAAGTCTTAATACGAGAATATTCCAGCGAGCTCAATGCCCCCTCCCAGGAATCTGACTCTCACCCCAGGAAGAAGAAAAAGGAAAAGAAGGAGGACGTATGTGTTTTGATTTTGGACAAACCAGATTTTTCTTCAACTCACCTTTATATAATGGCCAAACCTTGTGCAAATACTTTAAACATAAACTTCTGATGAGAAAACCAATCAACAAGAATTGATGTCAGCAGCAGTTTTTTAACTGGAAGCTAGTCAGTTATAGACACCATCCCTTCTGGATGGTTTGGGTATCTAAGCACCTAGACTTCTTGGAACAACAGGTTTGAATCTGGGCAGGATTGAACCAACCTTTCATCCCTCTCGAGGTGGAAGTGCTGAATTAAGCGCAGTTTAGTCTGTATATGCGCATAGAGTTTTTCAGACGAGAATTTAAAAAACAACTGTAAAGAGCTCCTGCATACCATCTCTTCCCATTGAAAGATACCAGGGTGCTTTTGTAATGGCAGGAATTTGCTCTGGTAGTTTTTGACAAAATTTTCTCTCTGCTTCTAGAACACATTCTTGTAGTGTGCCTTGATCCAGCTGGTTGCAGCTGTCTCTCCAGATCTGGAAGCACTTCATTAGTTGTTTGTATGTAACCTCACAAGCCTTGGAGGGATCCTTCAGGGATGAAAGGCATATTATAATCCTCTTGCCTTAAAAAAAGAAATCACTTTTACATGCACATGTCAATTTGGCCGGATTTGATCATCTGGTTTTTGTATATTGTGTAATGCAAAAAAAAAAAACCAAACAAAACAAAAAACCACAACCAAACCAAACCACCTGTTAAGCAAGAATGAATGTTCTGGTTTAGACCTACTTCTATGGATGACCTTTCTATGGAATAAAACAAACTGGAGAAGGGGGAATAAGAATGAGCAAACTCAGACTTAGCTTTTCCAACCAAGTTTCTAACAATGGCAAAATGGGCTTTCACACCTACTGTTCTGCACCTAATTTGAAAGACATTGGAAAATTGCTTGACCAAGATTTTCACCCACTTAAGTCTTCTGCAAAGTACCTATTCCAAGGCAATAATGCAGTTTCAAATGCTCGTGGGGTTAAAGTGTGGTGCGAGAAGCAACATCTCCCTCAGGGAGCAAGTAAATCTTCCCACAACATTGTTAGCTGTGGCTCACCTGAGGTGTAAGAGTGCTGAGCTGAGAATTTGTTTTTCTTTCCTCTCTCTCCCTTTGGGAGCAGATGCTTTCTTTGATGAGAATTTACAAATGAGTCACTGTCTAATGTTATCAGCTGTATTTTTTTTGTTACAAACACTGTTACAATGTGTGTTGTCCTGTGGGTAGATACATATATATGGCCATGAATAATGTCAGGTAGTTAAACACTGTAAGACACCATTGCAGTCTTGGAGAGCTGGGTGCTGAGTCTGTCCCTGGGACAGAAGGATATTCTGCTAGCTCTGTATGATGAATTTGACCAATCAAGTAGACAAAAAAGCTCTGTTTAAATACTTGTGGGTTGAAATTACACCCTATCATCCTTCCCATACTGGGAAGGAGGAAAAGAAACTTGTAAGTTGCCATCTTTGGCCTGTGTGGATAGAGGTGGGAGTGAAGAGACGGTCCAAGCTCGTTGCTCTCTTAAAGGAGAGAGGAGAGGAGGACTATGGAGGGTGGGGGGGAGTGGAAGATGGATGCAGATCTATGGGGATGTGGGGTGGAGGGGGGAAACTTGCCAGCTTTGGTCCTGTTGTCCCCTGAAGGGCTTGATGTGAAGAAGACTCCCACTGGTGTGAGCAGCAGAGTCTGTTGTTAGTTCTTCTGGATGAAGAATGACTGATGTGGGGGAGTTGAAAATGTGTGCGGGGAACTGAGAGTGAGTGGAATCTGGTTTTCAATTTCAAACACGGGGGAACCTCGCTAATTCGCACTAACTATTAGTTAGTAGGTGTGATCTACCAAATTTTGCGAATTAGCGAGTAAATGAAATCAAGGCATACCCACCATAAATATACCAATCATTTGTATTGGCAAGCGTAGCTTAGTCTTGTTTATGATGCTACCATAGCATACTAATATCCTGTAGTATACTGGTATTTCAGTGAAGTCTTGCTAATATCAGACCTCACTATGTATTTTAAGTAGTTCAGAGAAGGGAGAATTAGCGAGGTTCTTCTGTAATTTTGTTGGATCGAAGAAATGAGATCACAGCAATGCAATATTGCTTTATAGTACAAACATACAAAACATTGTTTTTCAGAGTAGTGTGCAATCTATTTTTAAAAAAAAAAATTTCCGTGGATTTTTCCGCAGATTTTCCGCAGATTTCCAGTGGCCCCACTGATACCTTATCCACTCATCACCAAGGTTCGTTTACATTGTAGGCTTTGACAATGACTATGTTTACTGCTAGTTGCCAGATTTGTGACTCTTGTCCATCTGATTTTTTTTATTTTATTTTTTTTCACTCATTAACATCGACTGTCAGGTTTGGTACTGCAGAAGGACTTTATTTATCTCTTGCAAGACTGGTTGAAAACTTCTAACCTTCAGATTTTCTCTTGTTCTCCTGTGTCTGTACAGATGGCTCTTAATGCTTTTCCTCCTGTCCCCCTTGTTTTTTAGGAGGATATAAATGCTATAGAAATGGAGGAAGACAAAAGAGACCTGATATCAAGAGAGATCAGTAAATTCAGAGACACACACAAGGTAGTATTCTTGTTTTTGCGCTTGATACAAATTAGGCTTTTTCAAAATCCAAAAAACCACTTTTATAAAATTTAGCATTACATTGCAATATCACTTAAAATGATGTTTATATTAGGTTTAATACCCATATCATTCTTTACAAGTCAGAAGAAGACAACTACCACGTTAAAGTGGCCCTTGACATCTTTATGCTAAGACTTTGATTGCTACTGAGTATTTTTCAGTCTTCTCACTTTAACATGAATAAAGGCAACTTAAATTTCTACACATACATTAAGATATTTATAACTAACGGCTAAACGGGGCTGCAGTATAAGACATACACTTGAGTGTGTTTCTGTAGGTAGATTGTAACATAATCCAAGATTTTATAAAGAGTTGAAACTAGAATTAAATTTAAGTCTTTTATTTTAATAGTTTTAAGTTGAGAGTGGGGGAAGATTAAAACTAGGTCAGTGGTTACCAGACTTACCAAACTTTAGATGCATGGAAGAACTGTAAATTCCCATAAAGCTAATCTATTCATTGACCCCCACCATTATGATAGAGATCATATGGTGACTAATGCAAGATGAAACTCACAGCTTGGAAAGTAACATGGAATAGGATGTAAGTATGAGCTTCTGTTTTTTATTATACTTATGGATGCCCCCTCAGAAAAATATGCAAAGGGGTAACTGGCTTGGAAATATTTATGCACATAAAGTCCCACTTCAGGGTTCCCACTTACAGAAGTTTCTGCTAATGTTAGTGCATCTGTGAATGTTTCTGCTTTGGAAAATTATACTTGTGGATAGTAAAGCACAACTATGCATGTAATGTTCTTATTTTAATGTTTAGCTTGAAGTTGGTGTTATTTTTTCCCCAACAAGACTGGAATGGTCCTTGGCCTAGGGAAGTATCAGCATGCTCCTCTTTTGAGCACACACTCTCATTTCAAAATACCCCCAAATCAATGTTAAAGAAAATGTTAAAGGTACAGCAAGGTGAAGTATGCCTGTGTTACTCAGCTTTACCACATGCAGTGACTGGGGATGGTACTGTGTTTTCACACAACTGTATTGATGTAAACACAAGTGACTACACATTGTTGTATGTACACGTATTCAGTTTTTCTCTTGACTGAAGTTGTTGGAGATAAAAACCTGGGGAAAATTTCTAGAAGAAATTATCTGGAGAAGCTCAGCAATTGAACGTGAAACTGGTCAGTGATGAAACTTCAGTAGAATGGTGTTCAGTTCCGAGCCCCAAGTTGTCACTGGTACTAAAACGCAAACAAATAGTAAGTTTAAAATAAAAGAAAAAAATAACAACAAAACAAAAAACATGCTTCATTGCTTCAGAAGCTGCTGGGCATTTTACTGCCTTTAATCTGTATTATTGGAGGGCTGTTTTGGGTTTATAAACATTAAAAATCAACTGAAAGTAGTCATTGTGTATATTGGATCTGTTTAAAAGGGGCTGTTGAATCTTTAGCAGCTGGCTAGTGAGCACAGTGAACCTTTGCATGTTTTTGGTATGAGTTTGTAAAACAATAACCACAGACTGTCAGGGTGTCAGCATTGCAGGGGGCGTCCATTTACAGCACGGACGAGTCTGAAGAGAGCTCAAGGTAAGATTTATAATTCTTCTACCTGTTCATTTCTGTTCATTACTTCAATATATCTGATACCATTCCCATCCCATTGCCCTTTCAGATCCTCTTATTTAGGCTAATCGAGCTGATAGAGGTCAGATTTTGATTACAAAGTAGACCAATTTATTTTTTCAATTGGATTTTAAGAAAGTAGGCCTACAAAATGGATTTTAATACACCAACTTGTGTGTATGTATATATTTTCACATGTGTGAATATATTTAAAAAGAAAAAAGAAACTCACTCTCTTGAGAAATCATTTTCTCCTCACAAAGTTTTTGAGAGTGGCAAAAACAGAAGTTCAACCAAAGAAATTTCTATTGGAACATCTAAGATAACCTGTAAGTATCAACCACTTCAGTATCTAAACTTTTCTTTAAAAGTATATGAAATTTGAGGTAAGTTGGATTTTTAAAAGTTGACAACCTAGTTTAACATCTGACCGTACTGAGGTTTAATACTGTAAGCTCCTGTAAAATACAGTCCTTTATAAATTGGATTTCAGCCCAGAGTATATTGTAGAATCTAAGTGTTGCTTTTTCATATCAGTTTTCTACCAATTCCTACCATTTTTAGTCCCTTTTTCCTTTTGTGATTTCAATGTATCCAACATTGGTTTGCCTGTATTGTGCAGCTCAGTTTCGCTGGATACATTAATCACGAGTAAATTAGCTTTATTTCTGTGATCCTTTGTTGGTTCTCTGGTCCCTGTGCCTGTGGCAGAAGAACACTTACCAGGTAAGATTGCTTTTTAAAGTTGTCTTAAATGCTTTGTTTAAAAGAAAAGAGAAAAAAAAAACAGAGAAAATGCCGTTTCATTGTTCCAGTTTTTAATTTCATTTCAGTGATGGTAAACGTGGAGCCAAAGGGGATAAACCTGTTTATTCTGCTCAATATTTGTTAAAAAAAGTGGTATTCTGGCATCCATCAGGTTGAAATTTGGTATATTTGGTTGTTATTTGGTATATTTGTGAACCGTGTACTTGCTCTTCCTCCCAGAAACATAGCTTATAGGCAAGGTTAATCCAGTGTTGGCGGTCCATGTCCTAGCACAGCATCTGTAAGTTAACACATAACAATTGCTTCCAAGGATGGATTTATCTATCATTCTGTTGATGTATTTTCTATTGTCTTATAGTCTGGTTATAGGAACTGTTTCTAATTAAAAAAAAAAAAGTGGCAATTTTGTACAATTTCTAGTAAAACTGTAGCAGGTAACCCTTTAGTTTCTGTGTTTCAAAAGAGCTATTTCCAACCTTTTTTTAACTCTTTCCGTCTTGCAGTGGTGGAAGTTAAGGATTCCATTCTGCAGAGTCCAGTTCTTACCAATGAACTGTTAGAACTTTTTTAGGGAGGGAAAAGGGGAAAGGTTGCAGCTCTCTTCACTGTTTAACCACATGCACCACGTGTAAGTGGATAAATTTCTTTACCCAAGTTTTCCTATAGGATTATTTTGGTCTGTCAAGCCTTTTTGGGAAACCACTCGCTGCCCCAGTAAGCGTTCCGCTGAAATGTATTTACCTAGTTGAACAGCATTAACTTTATAAGCTAGAAGTTCTCTTTGCTTGTACCCCAGTGGTTTATAGGGCCAATGGAATTCGTGGCCCACCTGAATCATGACTGGCAGTGCACTGTGTACGTGCAGTTTAGTCAGCTTGCAATGTGAGGCCAGCCCTACTCTGCTAAGGTTGGAGATTGCTGGTCTGTGTAGATCTATGCTTTTGCACGAAACTTAGTCTTGTGATTGCTGCATTTTGATTTCATACTTATGAGTTCCAAAAAATACCCACCAAACCCTATTTAATATTTTATAATCGGTGGCGGTTTTGGTATTTCCATTACCAGCCTTGTGTGTTGCGCCGGGATTATCCAGTTCGTATAACTGCAGAATTAACTATGAAAGTTCTCTTATTGGTTTTTAGAAACTGGAGGAGGAAAAAGGCAAAAAGGAGAAAGAAAGACAGGAAATTGAAAAAGAACGCAGAGAAAGAGAAAGGGAACGGGAGCGTGAACGAGAAAGGAGGGAACGTGAAAGAGAGAGGGAGCGTGAACGAGAGAAGGAGAAGGAACGGGAGCGTGAACGAGAGCGAGATAGGGATCGTGACCGAACTAAGGACCGAGACAGAGACCGAGATCGTGACAGAGATCGTGAAAGAAGTTCAGATCGCAACAAGGATCGGAGCAGATCAAGGTAAATGCACTTGAGTTGCTATTTATTTGTTTTTCCTGGTGCTATTTACTAAGTGCGTGTAGTTCAGCAGATCAGCTGCCGTTCAGAAGAGAATGGCCCTTGTAGGATCACAACAGGAAATCAGAATTTTAGACAAATGTTGTATTTACGCAAATTCTATAAAAATCAAGTAGAAATATAAAATACTGGATTCCCTACACAGCACAGGAATATACAGACTGCAATATGCAGTAAGCAACCACCCAACCATGACTTTAGCGTACTCGTTTTATCTCAAATCTTCCTTATTTTTTGGTGGGTAGCTTTGTTCCTATTTGAGGTTCTCTTATGCCTGCGGTATCTTTTAGCTTATGTAGGTTTTACCTTTTCCTTTAGTATGTGGGGTTTCTTTTTTGATTGTGGGGGGTGTTGTTGTTGTTTGTGTTTGGTTTTGTCTGTTTCTCAATAAAAGCAAGGGAGATTCCTCTTTCAGTCCTAAACTGTGACTAATGTCAGGCTGTAGATGCTGGTTTTTCCCCTCTTCACCATAGAAAAAAGATCTGTTTCACTTTTAATCGTCTTGTCAGTAGGGTTCTAGTTGTCTGTGAACCGTGTAAACGTGTAGGATTTATTAAGAACACCCTTTATTTGTGGGGTTTTTAGCTGTCACTTATTTATGGAGAACTAGTAACACAACCTGATAAGAATTGCCCTGTGCTCATGCTTAGTTTCTATAGATATCACTGTTTAACGGTTGGTGCTCAAACAAGTACTTTTAGGTAAATGACATTTTGAATATATTAGAAGAATTGATTTATGCCCATTGCTGTACCAGGTAATCCTCTTGTACAATTGCAGAAGAGGAATAACTTGCAAGATGCTATAAATAGCACACTGTGCATTTGAAGTTAAATTATTTGACTGAGTGGAGAGGAAGGCTCTGCCCTTAACTTTGGACTGTTTCCTTCTTTCAGGGAAAAAAGCAGAGACAGAGAGAGAGAACGAGAGCGGGAACGGGAAAGAGAACGCGAACGAGAGAGGGAAAGAGAGCGTGAGCGGGAACGGGAAAGAGAACGCGAGCGGGAGCGAGAACGGGAGAAGGATAAGAAGAGGGACCGAGAGGAAGATGAAGAAGATGCCTACGAACGCCGAAAACTAGAGAGGAAGCTGCGGGAGAAAGAAGCTGCATATCAGGAGGTAGGTTGGGATTTTTGAGGTTCCGTAAGGAAAAAATTGTTTCTGAGGGGTGATAATAAGTCTTCTACTATAAAATATGTCATTCCTTCTCCTCCTTTTCCTAAATACAGTTTTAATCCTTTGAGTACATTAATTGGGGCATAATCTGTAAGACACTGTCAAAACAACTTTGCATTTCTTATTGCCCCTTTAGGGCAATTTGTTTTAAACAATAATCCAAACTAACTTTGAAGTAGTACCGCTATTCTTACTGTTCTTGAGATTGGAGTGGGTATTTTTTGTTCTCTTGTAGCGTCTTAAAAACTGGGAAATCAGAGAACGGAAGAAAAGTCGAGAATATGAGAAAGAGGCTGAAAGGGAAGAAGAAAGAAGAAGGGAAATGGTAAGGATTATCGTTTTACTTGTAATTTCCTCCCACTTGTTCTTTGTGTCCCATGTAGAATGGAACATTCTGCTGCCTTTACGGATAGTGACAGAGCTCTCTCTTTGTATAAACACCACTTATGTATTTATACCAAAAGATGAGTTAATAGGCTTGAAACAGAAGATGTCTAATAAGTGGCAGTAGTATTGAGAGTCTGGAAAACAAAGCCTAGTGGTTTGGTCTTGTGAAGGCAAAAGAATTAGAAATAGGTAGCTGTAAAATACTGTGGTTTGATCGTCATGCACTATTACATCTGTAACCTGAGTTTGTGCCAAATTTGTGGCAAAACCTATTATATGTTCTATGTCATGCAGGTGGAACTAGAACAATCTTTTTACTTCCAACCTGCTTATGTGCCTGAACCTTCTATAATATATAAAATAAAGTTCTATAATGTATCTAAAACACTTTCTAAATTTCTGTCTCAAGTTCATTAGTTGTGAAATTATCACAGTTATCAATGTAATGCTTGGAAGTTTTGTCTGAAAAGACACCTTTGGAAGACAGATACTTCTATAATATCATCGTTTTGTGCTAAAGTATAAAGAAGTTATTTTAAGTTATGGTGGTGTTATTTCACTTAATGATTATCCCAGAGGAGGAGAGAAGACACGAGAGCATTCTAAGTGGGAGATGGATTGGGAATTGCTTCAAAGCAAAATACGCAGAGAGACACAGAAAGGAAGAAAAAAAATGAATAGAAAATTAGAAACTACATTGTTTTATGTGGAATCTATTTTTCCCCCTGAATGCTTGAAAGGGAAAAAAGAGTTTGAGAATGACTTAAGGATATTTTCTATTCACAATCCTCGTGGATGCTGGCTATGTCTGGCAGTTGTAGAGAGCAGTGTTAAGTTTTGTGCTGTATTTATTTCCAACTGTGATCGTAATTTGTTTCTCAAAGTCATTAGCATAGGAATATCTTACTGTTGTTCTAAATATTGGATACAGCTTAGAATGTCCTAATTTATATTCACCTTAAAGAACTGCTTTGTTTCTTTATTTTTTATTTTAGCAGAGAGGGAAAAAGTATCTCCCCTCCATCCCCCTCATCCCCTTCAGTTTTAGGCCTGTGCATTAATACAGTGCCATGTGGGTTCGATTAGTAACACAGCAGGGGAGAGCTTATTCTAGAAGTATCCATTAGATTTGGTTTTGTGCGTAACTAAATATTTTTCAAAAAGCACAACTCTTGAAACAAAACAGTACTGATAAAATACACTTAAACTGCCATGCTAAAAATATCCAATACCAGAGTTACAGATTTGAAGAACAGCAAATTGGGTCCTCTTCTTTTGTGATGTAACAAAAAAAAAAGGTGTGTGTATTTAATTGGCATGCTAAAAACAGAAGAGTGGTCTGCAAATCAGAGACATGATTGCAGTGGACCTAGTAGATGTACTGTCTGCTATTGAATATATGATAGGAAGTTTACAGATCCCTGGAAGATGATGCAATTCCAAAAGCTTTCAATTTGCTGTCTGGAAAACACTATATCTTTAGTTGTAAGCATAGCAGGTATTTAATATTACTCATTTTTAAACTATTAGAAATAAAACTAGAAATAACTTTATAATATTGCTTATGTTTCAATTTCTTGCAGGCAAAAGAAGCCAAACGGTTAAAAGAATTCTTAGAAGATTATGATGATGACAGAGATGATCCAAAATACTACAGGTATCTCCTTGTATTGATTCCTAACAGTAAAATCTTCATTGTTCCTTTTGACACAGTTATGGGCTTTGTTGGCAGAGGCTCATGGAGTTTATATTTGAGTGATTATGTGGCAATGTAAGGGTCATATAACTATCTGAGTTATTGCAGTGTCACTTGCTAAGTACTTGTTGCTACTTGTTAATGCTCGGGAGTAGCTGCTCCTTCTTACCACTTCACTTGTGGGTGAGGCAGAGCAGAGGTCAGCAGAGAGAAGAGGTCAAGCATGCCTCTGAGAAAATTACTACAAGGAAGCTGTAAATTGTACAAAGAATGAGCTTATTAACTCAAAGGATGGGGAAGATCCTTCAGCATGTGACTGACTAAAATTTTCATCAAACTAATTTAGCAGAACTGATTCTTGTCAAGTAAAAACCTATTAAATAACTTTGTCATTTTTCCGAGAAGATGGGCAGTCACAGTCTTTACATCTATTTAATGTGATGGGGTAAATTCTGTGTAGTAATGTAGGGAACTTGTATCTTAGATTCTTCTGTTACAAAAATAGAGGACAGCAGATGCTCTTATGAATCTTATCTTCATTTAGTGGAAGGGACATCTCTATCAGGTATTTCTTGTATTGTGTTACAAGGTTCTCATTGGAATGTTCTTAGAAATATAAAATGCATGTCTTTTGTAGGGGTAGTGCTCTTCAGAAGAGGTTACGAGACAGAGAGAAAGAGATGGAAGCAGATGAACGAGACAGGAAAAGGGAAAAGGAAGAATTAGAAGAAATTAGGCAGCGCCTTCTGGCAGAAGGACACCCAGATCCAGATGCAGAACTCCAGAGGGTAAGTAGCTGGTGGTCTGACAGGGAGAAGAGTGCTTGGTATTTTAATGGTATTGAGCAAAATTGTGTAAGAGATCTGATAGTTAATATGTGCTCTGTTTATTTTTTCTTAAAAATAAGTCCAGATAAGCAGTAAGAACACTGGAAACAAAAAATAATTTTCCAGATCTATGTTTGGATGGAATTCAAAACCAAATTCGGATTATTCACCATTTCCGATTATAATGCCAGTTACATGTATTTGTTTACTAACAGAGACTTCTTTAGGAAACAGAGAATCTTAAGATTCTTTTTGAACATCAGTGTTTTTGAGAAAGCTGCTTTTTTGTTAATGGTCTGTTTCATTGTAGATGGAGCAGGAGGCTGAGCGGCGTAGGCAGCCACAAATAAAACAAGAGCCGGAGTCTGAGGAGGAAGAGGAAGAAAAGGCAGAAAAAGAGGAGAAAAGAGAAGAGCCGGAGGAAGAAGAGGAGGAGCCTGAACAAAAGCCCTGCCTTAAACCAACCTTACGACCCATCAGTTCTGCCCCATCTGTTTCATCTGCTAGTGGAAATGCAACCCCTAACACACCTGGTGATGAATCGCCCTGTGGCATTATTATCCCTCATGAAAATTCGCCTGATCAACAGCAGCCAGAGGAGCATCGGCCCAAAATAGGACTTAGCCTCAAATTAGGCAAGTTTACGTTTTATTTTAATGTTCCATATTGGATAAGAATTAAAAAGTGTCAGGCTAATTTAGCCACATAGTTTTCAAAATACATTTTATGTTTTAACATATCAAGCTGTTGTTATCCAGATGCTGTGGTCAGTTTCTCCTATCCAGTTGGTACCTTTTATAGATCTCTCTTCTTCCAAAATCTGGATGGGAAAACAGAGGGAAGTCTTGGCATCCTCAAGGTTTAATTTTATTAGGAATGCTCTGAGCTCGGATTAGTTATTTCCACATGCTTTTCCACATTAATAGAACTCTA
Organism: Pampusana beccarii; assembly: GCA_013399365.1. Lineage (NCBI taxonomy): Eukaryota > Metazoa > Chordata > Aves > Columbiformes > Columbidae > Pampusana > Pampusana beccarii. Next base: position 400,805 of record VWYH01004583.1, read on the forward strand.
AGTATCTCTTTTCAAACCCATTGCTGCTTTTCATTGATATAAGTATATGTTAGATTTAAGCCTTAGATACTTCTTATGTTTATTCACAAAGATGCTTTTACAAGAAGAAAAATGAAAATTAGGTTATTTTTTTCTTTCTCTTAGAGTAGTACAATGAATTGATGACATTTGTGAATGGAATGTGAGTGTAGAGTTCCTTAGTACTTCAGCAATTTCCTGGTGTTTTTAAAAAAATTTTCTTCTGACGAGCAGAACTAAGGATATTTGTATTCCAGAACATTTCTGCATTTATTATTTTGAATAAATTACAGTAGGGCTGTAGTTTGAGCTCACACAGTATTAGATCTTAAATGAAAAGAGGCTGTATGATATTAGGCTAACTAGTTAAAGCTTTTCCTACAGCTAGATTGGTTGCAACCTTTCACTTCTGTGCTCTGTCTCTGCAAAGGTTTGAGCCCATGCTATAGTTCTCCCTCAGTGAGGGTGCCAGTTTGTTTCAGGGAAGAGAAAGAAGAGTGTATTTTTCAAAAATCTTGAACAAACTCTGAGACCTTTACCGCTTTTCCCATTTCTATAACAGAGTTGGAGAAATTAAAACACCGATGCTAGGCATTCACAGATGTTTATATACATACAAACCGATATTCCTTGAGAAATGTGTGAAGAGCAAATTATCTTTGATTGCAGTTTATGAATATGTTATTCTGTCTTTGGGTTGTAGGTGCCTGTAATAGTCCCAATCAGCCCAATGCTGTAAAAAGGAAGAAGCTTGCTGTGGATAGTGTTTTCAATAAATTTGATGACGAAGACAGTGATGACGTACCCCGGAAAAGGAAACTCGTCCCCCTGGATTATGGAGACGAAGATAAAAGTAGTATCAAAGGCAGTGTCAATACAGAAGAAAAACGCAAACATATTAAGAGCCTCATTGAGAAGATTCCCACAGCAAAACCGGAGCTCTTTGCTTATCCTCTTGACTGGTCAATTGTGGATTCAGTAAGTTGGTTTCTTTCAACCATTCACAAAAAAAGCATAATTTTTCCAAACAAACCTTGGAATTGAATAGAAATCCAATGTTTCTGGGACCCCAGTAGATTGGAACATTAACATCAAATGGAATCAAACTTGTGTACTGTATATCTTGTCCGTATATATACTTACTCTGAAGTGTGCGTGCTTACTTTTGTTTGCTGTCTCCTGAATTCTTACTGCAAGTTGTCTAGCATTTTTATGGAAGGTGGGGAAAAAGGTCCTATAAAAACATGTTTGAATGGCTGTCAGAAATACTGCAGATGCCAAATCGCTAAGGATTATATTGATAGCAAAAATGTATTTTTTGCTAAATAGTTGTTTGGGTCTTGTAGCTGCCTATCTGGCAGTATTGTTTCAGGACACTGAAACTTACAGAAGATGGTTTTTGTTTTTTTTCTGTTTCCAGACATTAATGGAACGTCGAATTAGACCATGGATTAACAAGAAAATAATAGAATATATTGGTGAAGAAGAAGCCACGCTAGTTGACTTTGTTTGTTCTAAGGTTAATATCTTCCACTTCTTTTATGAAGTCTGGGTTTTGCTCCCTATTTAAGCTGCAGCAATTACTGCCGTATCTGTATTGGAGGGCAGCCTGCTCTTAGCTTCTCTTTAATATGTGATATGGGTCAGCAGAGACAGTTGGTGTACTTGGAGTCAGCATATATCTCAGTGTTGTACAACTTACCTCCTTTGATGCTTATGCACTGTATGTACATGTCAGATGCTCTGTGTTATCTGTTAGATAAACATATGGAACTGGATAAAGAAATCCGCAGTTGACAAGAGCAGCTGTTTTAACTGATAGTTTTTATCATTACATTTCAGAGTTAATATCTCATTGGCCATTAAGATTTTTAACTTAAAAGCCAGGATTATTGTGAATTCAGGGGAAAAAAAGCAAGTAGCTTGATTTTACATGCATTTTTGGACTAACTAGATAAACTTCTTAAAAAGCATTTTGGATGCTGCTATTGCCTTAGTAGTAAGCAAACACTAAGGTTTTAGAGTTAAATTAGAAGTCATTCTGCTATACCTTTTAGCTGTTGTATGACTTGTTTAAACTAAACTCAGTAGCTTCTTCCATCAAATTATAAACTAAATTCTAATAACTTGCCTTTCTAAATCTGTCATGACAAGTCTATGGCAGGGAATTTCAAAAACCTTTCAGCTTTCACAATACTCACGTTCATAATGGCTTGTCTCGGTTTATCTTTTAGGGCTACTGTTTGAGAGGCAAAGCAAGTGATAGTTTTGTGGCGCAAGTGGTTAGTAGAAAGTGAAAAGTAGAAGTTGAATATTTGCTAAGCCTTAATTTTATATAGAGATATTAAAAAAAAATTAGTTTTCTGATACTGAAAGTCAACTTATTCGATTCTGAAAAAAATAATTGAAATATTTAATAAGCAGATGAAAAAATTCAGTTTTGAAGAATGATAGATGGAGAATTTTGCCATTGCCTTCCATTAGAGAATTCATTGTTGACGGAAGGGAGCTTATTCCTTCAATTAGGAGAGCTTAATTGGAGGTGCAAGAATAGCCAGCAAATACAGGACCTGTTGAATCTCTGGAGCTTCCTGGAACTTGTTTCTCAGTAACTAGCCATAAGCTAGCACTCACTATGATCGAATCCGATGTAGTTTAATACTAATTTTTGCCCTGGCTAATACTGGGAACTAAAGAACTGCAAATACTTTTTCACATGCAAAGCATTCAAAATCCTTGAGAAGTAACTGGTTTTTGTCCAAAGATGTTTGTATGGTTTGCTCTGAGTTTTCAGGCTAAAAACATTTGTTTCTTTCAGGTTATGGCTCACAGCTCACCACAGAGCATACTGGACGATGTTGCCATGGTAAGCAGAAATTATGTAACTGACAGACCTTCTATGTTAATACTGAAGCTAATAGTCAAATCTGTGAAAGGGGAGGAGTCCATAACAGAAATATTTGGTGTTCATAGAAAATATGAATGAGATATGAAAGCTGCTTTGATTAAACAGATTATGCTACTGCAGACATGATTTTTCAGTTACAGCATCTAGGTAGAAATTCCTGATCCCTGATGAGAATTTCTCAGTATTTAGAAATGTAGAACAAAGATTCTGTCCCTAACAGTAGAGGGAGGTAAGACTCAACAATAACAGAACTGTATCAGAAATATAAACTTCTATGCCTTCTCATTCTTGTAACTGTATTTTTATAATTAGTGGTTTAATGGGTGTATTCCCAGTTGATGAGCAAAAGGTGTTTTTTCTCTAGATCAGTGAAAGCTCTTTTTTGCCTGGTATTGAAAGAGAGAAACTTTACAAAATAATGCCATTGTTTCACCATGTTTTCATACACTGAAAGGTGAATAAAAAACAATTGTTCACTCTCTTCCGATGAGGAAACTTGGAAGCAAAGTTGGTAGGAGCCAGATTCATAGCAGAAGTTAGTAAGTTGTTCTTGGTGTGATTAGTAGGTGACCCTGGGGAACTTCCTGAGGGATGTTGTACATGCTAAAAGTTTGTGTGGATTCACGAAAAGCCTGGATAATAACTTCAAGGAAGAGAATAGTACTTAATAAATATCCAAGGAAGTTCTAAGCTGAAAATGAGCACAGACTAGGAGAGAATTAAGGGAAAATACCACATATATGTCTTGTTCTTAAATTCTTCCCAAGCCTGCCATTTCTCTGCCTCTTCCAAAGCCAGTTTTGGAGACTGGCATACTGGTACACCTGCCAGTATAGAATTAGAGTCAAGTCAGATGATAACTGCTGGACAGACAAATTTGCTCAAGTACTACCCAGTGCTTCCTTCAAAGGCTTAACTTGGATTACACTACATCTACTTTGTAGTTCTGATGTGTCTAAAATTAGTCTTTATAACTGGAAATCCTAACCTAAAAAATTGTCTATAAAATGTCTATTTCCCACAGGTACTAGATGAAGAAGCTGAAGTTTTCATAGTCAAAATGTGGAGGTTGTTGATATACGAGACAGAAGCGAAGAAGATTGGTCTAGTGAAATAAAGCACTCTCCTTGATTCCAGGGTTCCATTTCAATTTTGGGTTTCTCTTTTTTTCCCCCATCATTCAGAGACTTTGAATTTTCTCTGTTCTCAGAGACTTGAGACCTGTATTTTTTTATGTAGAAAATGTGAAATTTTTTTGTCCTCTGCTCTGAGGCCACTTTTACCCTTCTCAGTTAGTTATCTGAATCCTGCATCGGTTCTCTTTATAATTCACAAGGTACAATTACCGGTATGTTTTATAAGCTGCAGCTACTGTACATGTTCTCTGGTAATTTTGTTATGTTACTCTGATTCTTGTAAATATTATGAAAAAGAAGCCCCTGTTTTGCAAAACATTTGCACTTAATGTGGAACTGTATCAGTTACAGATGAAGACAAATTATTTTACTGCAAATTTATCAGTGCTTTTTTTTTTTTTTTTTGCATACTCTCCCTCTTTTTATTTAAGGAATGATCAGAAAACAATTTAAAAATAAGCGGCTTGAGCTGCTTTCACAGAACAGCTTTGTGTGTTCACTGGGTCCCCTGGGCTGACTCTGGAGGAGGAATTCCCTCAGACTTCTCATTCTGATGTGAACCAGCAGGAGCCTTGATACTTTGTTCCCCATTTAGAATTACTAATGAAGCTGGGAACTTGATCTCTTGCAGATGCTCTGCTTCTTTCCTAGAAATTGCAGGAAGTTTTTTATTCTTTGCTCAGTTAAAACAAGAGCAAGACCTCAATTCAGTAAGTGCTATTTAAAAATATTTTTTTTAAACAGGATATCTTCTGCTCGATTTCATTTTAGCCCTTCTCTGTTATCCCTTCTGTCTCCAAAATAAATTGATTTTTTTTTTTTAAGAAATTATTTTTAAAAACATTTTTTTAGTATTTAGAAAAAAAGTACCTGTTTGGATGTAGCTGACTATAGCAGCTGACAAAAACTAAACCATAAGTTTTCAAACAAAGCCGAAGTCTTGTTTTTATCCATACTGTTAGACTAGCCCCAACTTTTGTTTTCTATTGTAAGCAGTCTGTTGTCCACAAAAAGAGGGTGATATTTTCCTGCCTTGTTTATATGAGTTTTTATGAATAGGTTGATATGGTATAAATGATGAGATGTACTGTAAACTGCATTTTTTTATCTCATACCTGGGTAAGCAGACAAATTGATAATGTGCTGTGAGCTGTTTTGATTGCAGGAGGACTGTGTTCCAGGGAGCAAACTGTCTCAACAACCTTTTTAATTTTTAAACACAATTCTTAATAGCAAGCAAATTAAGTAAAGGTGTTCCAGTATCTCTATATTGTATTTAACTGAAGGATACAGGTTGACCTGTTCAGAAAACATAACTGTGACCTTGAGTTACTAGTTCTTTGTATCTGGAGAGGACACTTGAAAACACTGTTCTTAACAAATGGGATCGTGTAAAGGTTCCACCGTGTAAATATTTCAGATATTAAAAATGTATATATTTGATTTAAGGGCTGATGTTCTTTTGGAGTCTTGTGCAGCGTGCAATTATATTTAACACTGCTTTCTGTATCAACAAGTGTTCCCAAATTAGGGGTGGGGTTTTTCAAACTATGTCCTGCATTCTGTCAGGTGACAAGAAGCCTGCAAATACAGATGTGATGCCAATATATTCTTTCTCATCCCTATAATACTACACACCACAAAATGTTCTTTTTTTTTTTAAGCTGAAGTGTAACTTCATAGAAGTGTTACTTTTATGTTGTGCTTGAGTTCGTGTGAGAATGTTTTGTTTTACATACTTACATGCTGCAACCTTCCTCTTTTTTTTTTTTCATTACTTCAATATTTTTTTTTTTTTTTTTTTTTTTTTTTTTTTTTTTCTGGAACTTGATGTTACTCTAAGAAATTACTTCCCCCTTTTCCCCATACAGTTTTGTATCAGCATTTACCGGAAATTCTCCAAATTCTAAATAAATTCAAAATTTGCTCTATTTGTAGTAAATATAGAGAAGAGGGAGAGTGAACGTCATGAGTGTTCCTTGTCCTGCTAATATGACATTCTTTCTCTGTCATTAGTAGCAGTTAAAGATAAATGCAACAAATGCATTGTAATGCCACTGTGTGACAGATTGCCTAATGTCCTTGTTGAGATTCTTCCGTGAAAGCTCAACTTGTGAAACTTCAGATTATCTTCTTCTGCCCTAGACTAAAGCTGTATATTCATCACTTATATTATTTATGCATTGGACATAAGCTTGTACTCTTCCTAATGAGACTGGAAGCATCTGGGTGAGGAACACATATAAAATTTAAGCTGGAGTGTTAAATAGCCAGGTAAATAAGTACTTAGAAGCAGTTGTGATATATTAAAAAAAAAGTGGAAGTTGAGGTTTTTTTCAGTAGTGGAAGGAGGAAGGAATGTTCACTGTAGCATCTCTGCCTTGGCTTATGCAAGTACTTCAACAAATTTTCCTCTTTCAGAATGTAAAATGTTGCTTTGTAAAGTCGCTTGTAGTGTTTATCTCTTACTTGAATTAGTGTTTTTACTTCTCAATGATAACAAAATATATTTTTATGCCTGATGCTGGGGGGTTAAAACACAAATTACATACTGCTGAGAAGTTCTTAATATAGAAAGTAACTTTCTTTTGTTAACTGTTTTGCTTTCAACACACAATAACAGAATTATTTCAAGATAAACTTGGAAAATTTGGGGTAGAAAAAGCCTTTTTTTGCCAACATTACAACATCTGATATGCGATTTAATACACACTATGTGTGTTAGTGAATGCACAGATTTAGAGTATACAAAGAATGAGATCCATTAGCAAATCATGGGTGGCCACTGGGTATTCAGTGCAGCGTACCATAGTGTGATCCATTCCATGATGAAAATGTATTTCAAGAGTTACATACAGTGCATAGAGGGGGGAAAATATCAATAGTTATGCCACAGAACTGGGTATACTAGTTGTCAGTCTGGAGTTTACTGTGGAACGAGGCTTTACATCTAAACACATGTCCTTAGTCTTCAGATAATCATTCTGCGTAACTGCCATTCAGTGTCATTTGGAATACATTAGTATGAAATATAAAGTATTGTTGTTTTCATTAGTGCTCACTGAAAAAAATGGGAAACCATGAACATGTAAGATTCATTACCAAGACTGATCTATTTTTATGTTATTGTTAATTTGATAAGAGGCTTTTTTGTTCTTAGAATATTTAACCTGTTCATATACTGATTTGGTCTTTCTAATTCAGGGCATTTCCTTCCTCCCTTCTCTTTAAACAAGAGGCTGCACTAAAAATAACCATCTAGCTTGATGATGGTGGCTCTAAATGTGGGCAAGGGGAAGGCCCCAAACAGTAAGGTTAGTTTGTTACTGAATTCCTGTTTCTTGCCAGGAGTGCTTTCCTGTTAATGAGCAGGAAGCAGTAGACCTTTCATGTTCTTACTGAAGGGAGTTGCTAGATACCTGTTATACTTGCAGGAGCAGTACTTTGGAAAGGGGATACACGTAAAACTGGAAGCTGTTGGCTTTTATATTACAGTAGGGTCATGCTTTTTCATATTCTGTACATTTTCTTATGTAGTAACACAGGATGTTGTACCTGCAGACTTACAAATTGGTACACAGTCATGCAGTGTGAGTGGTGTAAGGTATTGTGAATAGACATTTGTGTTAAAATGCTCATATAAAACTAACATGTATGTGCAACACTTTTGTGCCACTTCATTTTCCCATCAGTCTTCCTGCAGCGTAGCTGAGTAGTGAAATACAACATCTGTTTTAAATATGTAGAATTACACAGTCTCTCAATAGTTTACTTTTGTTTATGTTTAGAATGATTACATGTACCATAGCTTTCCCTATACCTTAGTAACCCAATTAGGTTCTGCATATTTAAAAAGGAATTGTGGATTACTCTTCAAATATCATGGACAGCAAGGTAAGTTTCAGGTTTGAAATCAACTTTCTTCTACAAGTGAGTGGCAGCTCTACTAGAAGCTTCTTGAAAAGATGCCGCATTTACTTTTAGTATTGATTTTATTTTGAAATTTAAAGATACCTTTAAGTGATTTTTTTTTTTTTTTTTTTTTTTTTTTTGTGGGACCCTTTTAAAACGGGGTCACTGTCTTATATATGACTGGAATTCAAACCAAACACAACCAAGAAGTGTTTTCTCCTACCACCCCTTTCTTTAGTTGGCAGGTTCAACAGGACATGCTGGGTTTGCAGGACTACTGCAAGCTGAAGCTGCGGAGCGCTCGCTCGAACACGCACCGAGCCTGTGTCAGTTACCATCCCCCTCGTCTGCATGTCCCGCTTTGCCTAGCGACGAGCTTTCAGCTGCTTCTTTCAGACAGGCTCCGCCGTGCCGCCCGCGGATGGCTGCAGGGCCCTCGTCTGGCGGCGCTTCCCGGCCGCTGCCGTCGGAAGTGAGGTCGCGGCGGAGGGCGGGGCGCGGGCCGGAAGCGAGCGGGGCCGGGCTGCGGGGCGGCGAGGAGCCGGCGGCGGAGCCCG
>VWYH01004583.1:409363-612709 GCA_013399365.1 Pampusana beccarii
CGCAGGCGGCGGCGGGGCCGTGCGGAGCGGGCCCGGTCCGGTGTGGGTGCGAGCCCTGCGCCACACGCCCGCGGGCCGGGGTGCGGTCCTTGGCCGCTCCCCCGGCCAGGTGGGGCGGACACGAGTGGGGCTGCGGTCGGTCAGGCTGTACCGAGACCGGGGAGCTGGTGGCGCCGGGCGGGGACCCGCCCCTCACTCCCCCGGCCCGGGGGCCTCCCCGCACTCGCGGCCTTTCTGGCGGGCGGCGGCGGAGCCACTCGCCTCGCGTGGGATCCCGCGCGGGCTCACCTGCCGCCGGGAGAGCCGGGATACCGGCCGGGGCCGAGCTGCTCGGGCGGGGCTGCCGGCGAGCTCCGCCGGCCTCCGGGCGGGCCGGGAACGCAGGGGCTGCTTCTGCTCGCCGGAGAGACAGCCGGGCCGCAGCGGCTGTGCCGGGGCTGGCGGTATCTGCTCCTCTTCTGAGTTGAGAGAAGCGTTATGAAGCTCACTTGCGTGTTATCTCTACTTACTAGGTTGCTAAATATAAATGGATGAAAACTACAGGTGTAGCTCCTGTTGTTCTTACTGAGGAAAGCCAAAGGAAGCGAGGAAGGACTCTTTAGGCAGGTTGCTTTAATGTTAACAGCTTCATTAGAAAAAAATGATTTGGTGAGTCTGTTTTCAGGTAAAAGAGATAAAAATTTAGTTTGTGTCTGTTTATGCACAGTTCATTTCTAGATTTCGTTCACTCATAGTTAAATTTCAAACTTGAGAGAGTTTGTTTATTTAAAACTGGAAATTAAAATTGTTTGGGAAAATGTCCTGAATCTGTTTTCTGAACTCTTGAGTTTTCAAAAGGGATTGTTTTGGTAAACCAGAAGTTTTGAGGCCTGTTAGACACTGTCATTCAATCTTTGGTGCAGCTCTTCTGTCAGTTACTCCTCCGTGCCTTTAGTTTCTCTCTGCTCTTCAGTAGCTGTTGTTTTGTTTCATAGAATCACAGAATGTTAGGGATTGGAAGGGGCCTCGAAAGATCATGCAGTCCAATCCCCCTGCCAGAGCAGGAACACCCAGATGAGGTTACACAGGAAGGTGTCCAGGTGGGTTTTGAATGTCTCCAGAGAAGGAGACTCCACAACCTCCCTGGGCAGCCTGTTCCAGTGTTCCGTCACCCTCACTGAGAAGAAGTTTCTTCTCAAATTTAAGCGGAACCTCTTGTGTTCCAGCTTGAACCCATTACCCCTTGTCCTATCATTGTTTGCCACCGAGAAGAGCCTGGCTCCATCCTCGTGACACTCCCCCTTTATATATTTATAAACACTAATAAGGTCACCCCTCAGTCTCCTCTTCTCCAAACTAAAGAGACCCAGCTCCCTCAGCCTTTCCTCGTAAGGGAGATGCTCCACACCCTTCATCATCTTAGTTGCTCTGCGCTGGACTCTCTCCAGCAGTTCCCTGTCCTTCTTGAACTGAGGGGCCCAGAACTGGACACAATATTCCAGATGTGGTCTCACCAGGGCAGGGTAGAGGGGGAGGAGAACCTCTCTCGACCTACTAACCACCCCCCTTCTAATACACCCCAGGATGCCATTGGCCTTCCTGGCCACAAGGGCCCAGTGCTGGCTCATGGTCATCCTGCTGTCCACCAGGACCCCCAGGTCCCTTTCCCCTACACTGCTCTCTAACAGGTCATTCCCCATGAGTTTGCAGTGGTTTTCTTTACCAGTCTTTAAATAGGATTTTGTGGGTTGGTGTGAGGTTTTGTTTGTTTGTTTTCCCTGTAATTTCATTAGAATTTTAACATGCTGCTATATGAAAAATTACACTCAAATGCTCCGCATTTGGATAAAAATACGCAACTTTTTCCTCTGTGGTGAGCCGGTCCCTGAGAATATTTTACCAATAGCAGCCTTAAAACAGCATTGTTTGTATTCTGTAGCCCAACCAAAGAGTTAGAGCAAAACCTTTAAAAGCAACGTAATGTCTGTTTATTTTATATTTTATTTAATCTTACATTTCATTATATTTTAAATTAGTTGTGCTCTGTTTTTAATTACAAACATGGAAAAGAGTCATTCTAGTGAGTACTACATTGTCTTTTTCCAAACAATTTGTATACTCCCACTAGACTTGTTAAATTGGTGTTGCCTCCTAATGGCTCTTTAGTGTAAGTTACTTCCCTGCTGAAGTTAGTAAGCACTATGCGCTAGTCTTGTAAGATATTTATTTGTAAGTAGAGGAACAGCTTCTGCATCTTAGCATGTATGAAAATAGGCTTGACTCCTTCTTTAAGTAAGAATTTGTCTTGCAGCAGTTGTGGCTTGCTGCTGCCAAAACTGAAAGGCTTTGCTTTGTGATGTCCTCCTTTCTATGAGTTTTTCGAGATCCCTCCGTACTTTAGTTGAGTATACTAAAAAGGCAGAAAAATATTCTTGTTTTCTTTTCCTGGATTTGTTTTATTCCATTTTAGTTAGTAAAAGTGACTGTATGGAGGACTGGTGAGTGCTGGAGTTGGCACAAGGTAGGAGCAGGAGCCACTTGGGATGGAAGTGGGGCCTGGCACTCCACCCTCGAGGCAGTGCTTTACTCACTTCCTTATGTTTTGTGTAACCAAGCCAGTGATTTATCTAGACCTACCCATTGTTTCTTAAAATTATGTTCTTTTATGAAACTTGCGTACTTATGTCACCCTTCTTCCTTTTTTGTCTATATTGCTTTATCCTCCTTTGTTATGGAGCACATGGTTTAGTTATGTTTGCATGGGAAATGTTAGCGTGTGACTTTTTAATGGAAGAGTGTATCGAGCTGTTACAAACATACCATATTTATGTACCTTTAGCTGATACATAAAACCTACAACTCGGGAAAATGAACGCACATTAGTTCTTGAGGCTTAGCTGAAATACTGGTTAGTGTGGCTCTAGGTTGCTCTTAGGGCATTACATTATTAAAGATACATCCAGATTTTAAACGATCAGGTGTAATTCAATCATCCTTGCTTGAAGATTCCCCTTGAGCTTATCAGCAGTCCAAAAATGAACAGCTTAGGGCAATTGTACTCTGCTGAGGTAAAAGTGTCCAAGCTGTGCTCTGAGCAAGTGTGCGGTACTTCTCATGTATTGCACAAGAAGGAATGGAGACGTGTTTTGAATGATTAGTTTGTTGTTGGCTTACTTCCGTGGCTGATGAACTAATTTGATAACACCTTATTTTTATGCTGGAAAATCCCTATTATGACCTCTTAGTAAAGATGTAATACAATTCAGTATCATGGTGTAGGTAGAAAATGGTTGTCTTTGGTTTGTGTGAACTCTAAAAAATGGGGTGGGTAGAGGATAGAAAACCTGGTCATGTAAGAACAAAGCCTTTTTATACATCTTTTTCTTTTCAGCATCTCAAGAGGAAAGCTCCATTTTGTGTAGAAATAAGTGATTTCCAGAGGACAACGCCAATGACAGAACTGTCTGCACATTTACCCCAGTTTCAGCATGGGCAGCTGACGGAAAACTTCCCTGATAACCACCTCAGCAACACCGTATGTAACAAACAATTTTATTACCTGGTAGCAGTTAAAACATGATGAATAATGAGCGTGGATGAAAACACAGTTCAGCTCTGTCTGGACTGTTGCGGTAATAAGCAGTGCCAAAAGAAATAGTCTGTAAAATATCTGATGTTCTAAACTCATTTTTATATACAGATAACACCCCAATTTAAAGTGGTGTTGGAGTGACCAAGCCCTTAAAAAACCAAGAAAAGGGGGTGGGATGCTCCTGTGTCAAACATTGACCTTTAAGGGGATTTAGTGAGCTTTCTTGGTCTAGCCTGGCTTGTGTTCTGCTTGATTCACGTGTTTCTGAGACGCAGAGTTAATTTTAGTTTAGGTAGAGCTTGAGGCCTGGGTTTTGTTGTTGCAATTGCTGGGGGACTCCTGTGCAGGAAGAGCAGCACTGTCGTGTCTTACTTGTGATAATTGTCGAGGTGTTCTCAGAGTTCTTGAGGGGGGAGGGGGAACTCAAACCATAAAGTTTTATATGATTGCTTTGGAAGACGTAAGTGCATAATTGCTGCTAAAACTGTACTCGTACTGCGTGTGTTTTGGTAAAACCAATTTTGGATGATCTGCTTGGGTGTGGTGCTCAGGCTCTTGCATTTGTCACGCTCAGTTCTTTGTTCCTGCTATAGCTCTTGTGTCAGGTATCCTTGCAACACAGAAATGTTCTTGTGAGGCTAGGCCAGGCGTAGCCGTACTTATGTCAGTGATTCAAGAGAATATTTTGATCTCCGCTCTAACTCTTCTATGCAGTCTTGCAGTTTAATTAGAATCTTGAAAAGTACTTGTCTTTATCTCAGGTCAGCGTCCTACTGTATCAGTAAAAATATAAAACATTTAAAAATGTATCTGTAAATTAAGAAGTCAATTGGACTTAAGACCTTACTGACTATAGAAACTGTTAATAAAAATGGAAAAGTGGAAACTTCCCTACTGCATCCTTTGTGCTTTTTCAGAGGAAATGAAAAAGCTTTATTTTCATCTTGGACAGGTGAGAGATTAACCTTTATTGAACACTTCTGCCCGATTCAAAAGGCAGAGCTCAGTGCTAAGCTGTGGGCTCACCATCCTTACAGGTGACTTGGTGATGCTCCTGCCCAGCAATGGGGAGCGAATGCTTCTGTTCTCACTGACAGACTGTACTGATTAATAACTGCTACTTGTGCTTTTTCTTGCCGTGTTTACATGTAACTTTAGGTGTAGTTCCAATACTTAGTTGTAATGATTTTGCTCCTCCACACGCATCCACTTTGTTTTTGTACATACGTACAAGTGTATGTAGCTGCTGTGACTAACAGCGTGTGAAATCACTAAGTACTATAATTTGCCATCTCTTCTTCCAGTCACGCACCAAGAATTCAACGTGCTCTTCAATATCTGTCACTGTCTATTGACCTTTAAGCATAAGTGGTGTATGTGAGAACTAATTAAGTCTGTGCCTACTCTCAGGCAAGGGGGCCTGCCCCGATGTATAAATCTGGATTTAATTAATAAAAACTTCTTATCAAATATGCTAGTTTTTATCTATTGGTTCAGGGGCATTGCTCTGGGTTTGCTATTAACTATTTTCCTGATAGGAAAAAAACCCGTATCATTTGCTTTTGCTATTGTTTATTCACCTGAAAGAGCGTAGTTCGTAACTTACGTTTGCTTACGGTGTTACAACAGGTGTTACTGACTTTTTAGCTTCAGAATTTTCACTTTTAACTATGTCTGAGGAAAGTGAAGAGTCTGTTCCTTTGCTTCCACTTCAGCAAGAGTCCATGGCCTCTGCTCTGTTTAATACTGATCAGGTAGGATATGAGTGCGCTTTGTTCTTTTAAGCAGTGGGGCACACGCATGTCACGTTTAGCTACACTTTAGGAGCCTGAAAAGACAACTTTTTCCTTGTTTTGACAGCGAATGAGAGAATAATTCTTATAGCTCTTTTGATGCTGATCTGGTTTTCATGCACTGTGTTTTAATATATAAAGGCATTTTGTGACTGTGTCTTTGTTCCTAAGTAGTGGAAGGAATAAAATGGCACGTGCTGGTCTAATTTCTTCAACTTTTATCATTATGTTTGATTTTGCAATTTTTTGTAGTGGTGTGCTAGTAGTTAATCAGACTTTTCCTTTGGCTGCTTTTGTGTTTGCTTTGCAAAGCTGTAGATTTTTATTTTACTTTTTATATTTCTATGCCTAACATAGGGGTAAGTGTTCCTTCATGCAGGATTGCTATGACAGCAGAGAAAGAGCAACATATTCTGTAAGTGTGCAGAAACCTAAATACTGGGTCTACTTTACTTGTAAAGTGTTCCAAGGCTCTGGTCATCTCCGATGTAGTGTTACTTACGATCATCTTAGGCAGCTTGTTTATACAGGTAAGCTTATTGTTGTGTTGTTGTAGACTGAGAGAAATGGAGTATTTTGACTATCAAAATGAAAAAAAATGTTATATTTGAGCTATGATCTGTACAGAAAGAGCTTCAGTTGCAGCCAGCATTTCAGAACAATTAAGCATGATCTCTTTATTTGTATTCTCCCATATTGCTATTTCTCTCTGACTTTCAGTAATTGTATGTGAGGACTTAACACAAAATGTCAAGTGATTTCTAATGAATCTTTCATTTAATAAGAAATAATATTAAAAACTAAGTCTTTTTCAGGACATACTTTAAGTTAACGATACAAAATTCAAATTAAGGTTAGAACCTTAATTCTAAGAATCTGATTGCCTGCTAGTTTTAATTGCTTAATTAAGATAAGTTTGGATTTTTTTTTTCCTCACCTTATATTCAGTTTCCTTTTCACAAAATAAAGCAAATTTTCTTAGAGGACAGTTCCTGAAACTCAGCTTAACTTGATCCTGATGATACCACAGAAAAGAAGTAAATACACAACGTGTTTGGTGTGTATTGTTAATTTGTAATGTTTTGTAAAAGTGAATTTTTCACGAGTTGGGAAGTTGTAAAGCTTCAACGAAGGTTTTTGCAATGTCAGTATTTGCAGTTCAAAGTCCAGGGGCTTGTACTCCTTAATCACTTAAGCGCTTTTAAAAGCCCCACTATGAGTTCCTGAGTGTGTACTTAACATGTTACCTTTCTGAGGGTGGGGCTGGGAAAATTCTGTATAAAGAATTTCCAAAATTACTGTTGATTTATCAAAAAACTACAGTGCATTAATGAGATACAAGTCAGCAGTTACATTTGGAAATGCTAGTAATAGCAGGTAATGAGACTCACATTGCATATTTAAGGAAAAAAATTACCTGCGTAAGAGTACTTAAGCAGAAATACATCAGGTTGTTTTGAATGCCCTATGTTATGTCTAGAGCAATTTTACTAAAACTGAGTGATATTTTAAAGGCATTGCAAAAGGTATCTTGCTTCAGTTTGTTGTACATTTCAATCTAAAGCTACTTCAATGCACTTACTCAAAATGAACTGTTTGTAAAGGAAGTAATTGAGAAGAAATGGGATTAATTTTGTAACGAAGAAAAATATCTGACGTTAAACCTCTTGAGTGAAGGGAATGGAAACAGCATAGCATTGACTTCAGACGTGGTAGTACAGTAGGAAAAAGAGTAAGCTGTATAAATGGTTGCATTTTAGGGCTTGTTTAGGGTGACTGATAAACATAAAATGGTTTTGTTTCTTTGTAGTCCAGCACAGGTGAAATGTAGCTCGCTCTCCCATTGTATTCTCTGTTTGTGCACACAACATACAGAATGCTGTATGTCCCTGGTTGACGGGGCTTCTTGGAGAGAGGACAAAAGGTTTGTGACAGAAGAAGTGCAGGCCCAATTATTTACTTGTAGGTGGTGTTCCTGGTTTGTGGTTTTGCTTGTGGTTAATCTTAATTCCATTGAAAGTTAACTTCTGTCCTTGTGTTTGAGTTATACCCTTGATGTACCAGGAAGGCAAGGAGGCTCTTTCGTATTTGTTGACAAGGGTGGTGGACTTTCTTCAATGTCAGTGAAGGGATGTAACAGTAGTATCCTTAGGAAAGGAGGGAAAGAATCTGCACACTTAGTTTATAATGTTAAAACTCTGGGATCAAATCTCAGTATAAAGACTGAGAATTATCTGAGTTTGATCACAATTTCTGTGTCATTCTTCTCGCTAAATAAGTGGGAACACAATACCTTGTGAAACTCCATTTTGCTGTCTATTCTAGATAGTGTACTATAGTGGGAGTAACGTGGCAAGGAAAGTAGAAATTTTATTGGGACTTCTGTGGAGTTAGGTTCATAAATGTCTGTTTGTAACAGATATAGTTAATTCTTGTCAAACTATGAGTAATCTACTGTCACGCACCCTTGTATCAACTGTAGTTTGGATCAAGGGAAAAAGATGTCTTCATTCAGTTTTTTAAGCTCTCCTTCAAGGAAGGGTGACAGAGACTGTTAGATGTAACCAGCCCTACTTTCAGCTGCTGCTGCTTTTAATATTAATGCTTCTAACACAACCCTGTGCTCCCATTCTTTTGATGACTATGTAATGCAATTAATTAGTACTGTTTTAAGTCCTTGCTGTGGTGAGTGTTCTTGACAGTAAATGCTTCTTTACACCTTTCCCCCTCAAAATCGTCTTTAGCTTAGTGTACAAGAATATGATTGTGGATAGTTGCCAAGGAAACTTTTTTTTTTAATGTATTGCAGAATGACAGCAGTGAAAGACGTCGCCATGATAATAGTGGGCGCAGAAGAAATGACAATCCGGACTCTGAGACCAATGGGCAGCCACAAAACAACATTCAGCAAGTGGTGGAACAAGATGAAGAAGAAGATGAGGAGCTGACACTGAAATATGGGGCAAAACATGTGATTATGTTGTTTGTACCTGTCACACTTTGCATGGTAGTCGTTGTTGCAACCATCAAGTCTGTCAGCTTTTATACACGCAAGGATGGACAGCTGTATGTATCAATTTTTTTTCCCTGTCTTTTCAATGGACTCAGATAGTTTTCTTTAATCTCTATTGCTCCAGGAGTCTAATTCAAGCAGTGAAGTCACTCTCGCCTCCCTTTTCCCTTCCACTAGCCCTAAGAAGGTTTTGTTTTATTCCTTCCAGAAACCAGACTCTGTATTTGTGGTTCCATTAACATTTATTGTCTGTCTGGTGACCAGTTGGCATAATGTCTTGGTTGTTACTGCTTGATTCAAATCCTAGTACTCATTTTAATACTTTGTTATGCCCTCTGGTATTTATAAACTCAATACTGAGCCAAAGCCATTTTGGTTGTACTCTGCCAGAATACAAAGATTTTGGAAAAGAGGAAAAAACTACTCATTTAAATGAAGTAACATATATGCCAAGTTCTAGTTTGGCTGTGCTGTTGGATAAAGAAATTCAAATGCAAGAGGAAGATGGCTTTATGAGGTTCTCTTCTGTTGCAGTTACAGAAACTTTCATGGCAGGTTTACTGTATAGAAGTTTTGGCAAAATATTAATATTGCCAAAAAAGTAATTTCAGTGAAAGCTGATTTGAGAGAAAGTAGACAAAGGAAGAACATTGCAGCAAATCAGTCTAAATGTTCCACTGTGAAAACGTTTAGACAAAATGAAGTGTGTTTGGCTTTTAAATGTTTGTATAATATAAGCATGTCATAAAATGTTTCAATAAAACACAAAGGTTTTTTTCACTATGAAAGTTGTTGATCAAAGAATTATTTTTCTTGAGATTGTGGTGTTTTCTGCCACCTCCTGTTCCCCCTAATGAAGTCGTTTTTTTCCCCAGGTTGTTGTATTTCTTTAAGAAAGAGAGAGTTGTGCCCATAAATAGTTTTGTTGGAGTCACTGGGGAACTTTTCATTGTAAAGCCGGTAGATGGTGTGCTCATAAAGATCTAGGTGCACTAATAGTCTCATGATCCGTAGCATGCAAATCATATCCAACAAGGCGGAGTTATCATTTTTGTTTGTTTTACAAAGTAGAAAATAGTAATAATCTAAGGATGTAGGAAAGGGAAGTCTTTGAAGGGTATTTTTTTTAAAGTTTGCCTAACATAATACTATGCTGCATTTTGAATTTTGCCAAAGTAGAAAATAGCTGTTGCTTTTACAGCTCTGAATTGAGAGATTACTGCAATTTCATTTGATGTTGGCCTCGCATATCGGAAACATCTGTGCATTCAGTGGCATTTCAGTTGACTCTTTGTTGTTGTAGCATCTACACTCCTTTCACAGAAGAGACAGAGACAGTAGGACAGAGAGCCCTGAATTCAATTCTCAACGCCGCTATCATGATCAGCGTTATCATTGTCATGACCATACTTCTGGTTGTGCTTTACAAATACAGGTGCTACAAGGTAAGTACAAATATAACTGACTTTAGTAATTGTACTAGTTTGGTTTATCAGTACAGATTATCAAGAATGGAACAAAATGAAGCATTGTCAAGGATAAGTGAGCGAAAGTAGCAGAAGTGGTGATTCAATTGTTTAAATTTTGTGGCTTCTGTTCCTTTGACACAAGGGGGAGGCAAAGGCTGGGTGCTAACTCCACTGTCTGTTTCCTTGGTTAGAATTCAAGTGGCACCGCTTCCTATTCCTGTGAAGTGTACCATGTACTGAAATCTTTCTGTGGTCAAGAACTACAAAGTGGAGACCTGGTCCCACAATTTGAAATTGACTTGAGGGGCTTTTCAAGGGCTTCCCTCTTGCCCCCCTGCCCCCAGTATAGAAGTCTCCCAGCGCTGTGGTGTGTGTGTACTGGCTGTACCTGCCAGGCAATATCCTTATAGCAAACACAGAGACTCTAAGGCTCTTCCATGAAAGACTTCAATCAAATAATGATGTAATTGAGTGAAGTCCAGGCTTAGCATAAATAATTGCAATGTCACCTGCCTGTGAGGAACTGCTCGTGAAAATTCCTGGTTGTCTTTTGATCTTAATGACCCATTTGACAAGGTTTAGCCTAATAAAACTTCTCAGTGTAAGTCAGAACGCTGAATCTGTTTCATAGTTGTAACACTGTCTGTGTGATCTATGCAGTGGCACAAAGCTTTGCTCCACTGTATTTTGTTTCAAGAAGCGAAGGTGCTTTTGGTCTTCATGACTATGAGTGAAACCCCTTTACAAAGTATCTGTAGAGCAACTTGGGAAATTATTTCTACCTTAATCTGCGTACAGCTTGGAATAGTGTTTTTAAAGTATGGACCTTCTCTTTTATCACATTGTGGTGTTAAGTCTGAACTGGCAAAGTTTTCTTTTTAAACTGTGAATTCTGTTAATTCTAATGAAGTCAAATAACTGATGTACTTCAGCTGGCTGCCTTGGCAGCCAGGTGGTTCTCCTCAGGTGCTGAAGGCATCAACTAGTTTTTATCAAGCTTTTCACATTTCTGGCTTCCCTGTTAACCTTACAAAACACTGCACATTCTCCTTACAAAAAATAATTGTACTAAAAATTAGAATTATTAGACAACATAAATTTCCTTTTTAAAAGAAGTAATTTTCAAATAAATTATTTTCAGAATGACTAACAGAGTATTTCTATGCTGCTGTACCAGAGTGCTGTAAAATGTATTACCTGCCCATTGGATTCCGTTTTACATGAAGGTCTATAGAATGTAGAGAATGTAGTCTAGATTATTGAGAATTGAATTTATAATGAAGGAATGTTAGGCCTCCAACTGGTAGTGATAATTTGCTTATATTCACAAGATTATTACCTGAAAACTCCATTGAGAAAGGAAATACTATTTTACCTTTACTGCTGTTAGTTTCCTGTGTTTCTCCTATATGTGATAAGTTGAGCATGGTCCTGATTCTAGGTCATAAATCAAACCAGAAGCAATGTCTTTGAAGGTGATCCTATTTGACTAGTTTTTCTTTTTAACATATTTTATTCTATGCATTCTTCATTGGTTTAGTCCGCCTAACCAAAATCTGGCTGCTGTAGCTCATTTTAATTATCTGCATTCTGCAGCTCTTAGTTTTTATCCAAGTTGTAGCAGGCAAAGCTGACTCTGTAGCAGCAATCAATTAGTGTTGAAGCTGTTGTCAAATGAAGAATGAAAATTCTTTAATTAGAAGGCAACAAACCTGTCATGGTATGCTGCTAGGAAAACACTGCCCAAAACTTAACAAGAAATGCTTTGGAAAAGTCACTTGTATGTAAAGAGGTTGGTGATGTGGAAAATGCTATAGCAAATGAGATACATACTGTGAAGAAAACAAACATCTGTGTGTAAAATGCCAGCTTGTGTCAGCTCTTGAAACTACCTCATTTAGTACTGTTGACAGGACTTATGCAAAGTGTGTGTAAACATTTGCTGGACCATGGCCTTGGTGTTTGACATTGTTGGCATTTTACTCTTTACTAGAATGAAACATTAGCATTCCCATTATTTTCCTAAGTGGTAAGAAGGTTTAAGAGCTTATACTGCAAATAGAAGAAAGACAGGCAGAAGTCTTGCTATGACTGAAAGAAATGACACAGCTTTCTTTGCCATTTTCTTAATATGGTTTCAACTAGTTTTGCAGGGAAATAAAATTACTGTTAGGTCACCACTTATATATATAGGTAGCTTTACAAGTGGTTTGGAAGCTGGATTCTGTTTCAGGTACCTATCAGTCTTTGGATTTAGTAGGTTGGTTTTTTTTTTCCCCCACTTGCTGTGAGTGGTGACAGTTTGACAGGCTGAGACAGATAATTTGACAGTTTTCCTGCAGCATCTCTACAGGCACCATACTTATTACATGTAGGGAAGTCTTAAGTCTTTTTGAGAATACACTAGCAAATATTGAAAGCGAATCTTAGATTAGCAGGTTAAATGACAGGTTTTGTTAGGTTGAAGGTTAAATTTGAGCTTGTTTTAAAAGGCAGACAGTTAAGGATGAGAAAGGATGTTTCAAAAATTACTGAGATTTTTTAAATGCTTATGAAAAGTTTAGTATTAAAGGTACTGAATTACTAAATGTAATAGCCGGATTCTTAATTAGCTGGAAAGTCCTGCTTGCCTCACGTGAATGTGATCTCTTTAGACTGTGTGCATACGGGCTTTACTTTTAAATTAACTTTTGCAGATTATTTTTAAAAAGATAACAGAAGATGCATTCTACTACACATTTTTCAGAAGAAGAGAAGCGTATAAAATGATTTCTAAACAGTACTTTGTTCTGGTGTACATACATAGCTAATTTAACCAGTTAGTCTTCCACTGAACATGTCTGTTCGAAGCAGGATTTCTTATGCTGCTTGAATTTCTAGATCGTTGCTTCTGACGGGTTATGTACTTGCAATGTTGGGTGTGGCTTTATGTATATGATTCTGTGCTGGCAATTTGACAAATATATGTTTCATTCTCAATTCAGAGATTACCAGAGTTACAGGGCTCTTCAATCTTAATTTTGCACAGTAATGTACAAGAGTGGTATGCACCTTCATCAGTGCGAAGTCTGAGCACTTGTCATTTCCAAGTTTAAATCTATGCATGTCCCCTCCAAGTACAATCCTGAGCTGTTTTTTGTTAAATTGTTGGGCATGTGTATCTGTTCTCATGTCAAAATTAGGGATTATGTGTATAGATGATTGATAGAGAACATAGAAATCCTTATATAGTGATTCATCTATAACATGCTAATTCTGAATTCCAACAGATAAGCATTGAAGGTTTTTCTATATTCCAGCATTTGATTCTATAACTGTATTCTGCAAATGATTTGGAATTGGAGCAGACTTTTTAATTGTGCAAAAATGAATCGAGTTTTCCATCTGTGTTAGTGCCGGATACTTCTGCTATGTTATAATGCCACTGTTATCAGAGCGGCCTAAAAGTATACACATAGTAGTTTTCATTGTATAGAACCTCTATTGAAAGACAACAAAGCACCTAAAATGCATAAGGGTAAACTGAAATACAATAACGTGTATAGACTAAATATGATTTTAGCAACAACCAAATAGAGAGTTATCTGAATATAATTTTCTTGCTTTAATCAAAATGGAAAATAACCTTAAAAGCATTTTTAAGTAGATACTAAATATCAAATCTAGAAAAAAAATCTGTATTGATATCTTTTTTCCAGGTGATCCATGGCTGGCTTATCATTTCTTCTCTTTTGCTGCTTTTCTTTTTCTCATTTATCTACCTGGGGTAAGTGGATTAAAGCATTAATACGCTGTTTTTCATGTATCATTTCGTTTCTGTATGTATTTATTTTAGAACTAGCCCTTGAATCTTAAGAAGAATGACAGTGAGTAAGCAATTGCAGTATATTTTTTAGTTTTATATAGGTTCATAGAGTACGCATAAAAGGGAGATTTATGGGTTTGTGTGTTTGATATTGTACAGGAGCCGTCCATCACACATGCATCACCAGAATAAGTGATCTGCTCTGGGGTAGCGTATTCTGTCAATATATCTTCTGGCTCATGTCACTCAAGGGCAGTTGTTTACATCACAGCTTTGGTGGCGGGATGTACGTGCAAAGGCTGTTTGCATGGGAGTGGTAGCAAAGGATCAGCAGGAGAGAACCTGCTCTCTCACCGAAGTATATTCAGTGTTACTCTTTTCAAATTCAGAGGCGTGCCTTTATCCAGACATCAGAGGAAGTTGTACCTAATACTTGGTATTCTCTAAACTGAGCAACCTGACTGGGGTTTGTAACTAGAGATATGCCATGAAATTATTATAGTGTGTATATTTTTGTACCCCTTGATGATTCTTCTCTTTGAAGAAGCGTATTTAATTTGATCTCCAGGGGGAGAAAATGGTGTTCCTTCAGTCACTGATTTTTGCCTGATTTCTTAATAAAGACTTCTGAAAGGCAAGGCAATGTGTGTTGCACCAGTGCGGTGCAGTCTGGGTGGAGACGCGTTGCCAGGCTCACTGCCTTTGGGTTTGGGTTGGAGCTGATGCTCTTCCATGGGCGTGTGGAGTGGAGGCTTTCCTGATGCTCCGCTTCCCCCCACCCCTCCTGCTGCCTCCCAGCCATGAGCCAGAGGTGAGTTTGTAGACCAATTATACATGGTGGCAGTAAGGGGCGTCCTCTTAACACGCTACATCTCGAAGGCCAGCAAACAACTATGGAAAACAAATTTCCTGGAGGAAAGCATCATGTAAATTATGAGATTCTTGGTGGCTCGATGAGTTGGCAGCACTGGAATTTGCAAAAAGCCACCACAACCATTTCTTTCCAGGGTCGGTGCAAATCACCTGTGACTCGGTGACAACACATTTGTCTATTTTGGTTTGCTACTTATTGGGGATGTTAATTAGTTTCTAGTGTTTGGTGTGACAGAGTGGCACAGTTCATCCAAAATGAAAGCTTTTACTTTAGTGTTTGTGGTGAAGAATAAAATAAAATAACCACGCATATCTTACTTTGAGGCTAGCCAATTATTTCCTTCCATTCCACAGGTGGCAGGTAAGGAGAGAAAGATCTGTTTGCATGCCTCTAAAGGTCCATTATAAGCTCACAAGTTCTTATTCTTCTGATTTTTAAAAATCATGAGCATAATCAAAATGACTGGTTTTGCAGTCGTGTCCTTTCCTGTCGATTTCTGCTTTGAGAAAGAAAGAGCACATTAATGAAAATTTTCAGAAAAGTGAAAGAGTTGGTGTGAAGCGGATACTGGTAAAATTATCCACTTTGTGAAGAACAGTTAAGTACTGATTAGAGAGAGAATTTTACATTTGTGCTTCTGCACTGAATATGAAAATTGAAAAAAAAAATATCCTGAAGCTTGCATCTGTAACTTGTTTCCGTTGTTTTAAGCAAATGCAGCCCATATAATTTTCCTTTTTTTTTTTTTTTTTCCTTTTTAGTGAGGTTTTTAAGACATATAACGTTGCCATGGACTACATTACAGTGGCACTTATAATCTGGAACTTCGGTGTAGTGGGAATGATTTGTATTCACTGGAAGGGTCCACTTCGGCTCCAGCAGGCGTATCTCATTATGATAAGTGCTCTCATGGCCTTGGTGTTCATTAAGTACCTTCCTGAATGGACTGCGTGGCTCATCCTGGCTGTCATTTCAGTGTATGGTAAGGTCTGGGGCGAGGCAT
This sequence comes from Pampusana beccarii, assembly GCA_013399365.1. Lineage (NCBI taxonomy): Eukaryota > Metazoa > Chordata > Aves > Columbiformes > Columbidae > Pampusana > Pampusana beccarii. The sequence goes on from VWYH01004583.1 coordinate 424,892, forward strand.
ACTAACCAGTAATATGGTGGGAATTTCTTCTGTTCCCTGACTAGACCTTAAAAAGAAAAGAAAAAGTGTGTGGATAAGGTGATTACAGACTTCAGAAGTAAGATCATGAGCTACATGGCGATCAGTCCCCTGCCGCTAAGGGCTTTGTGTGGCTGTGTGATATCATCTTCCTTCATGTTTACTGGATTTTGTAGTTTCTTTGAGGAGCAGAATTGAAGAAATTCAAAAGAGGAGATAAGAGGCCTATGTTGCCATTTTGATCTCTTCTGTGAAGGTGGAGAGCTTTTGGCTTCGCATTTTCCGCAAGAAACCTTGGAAACGATTGTATGTTCAGAATTTAGGAACTTGTTGTTTGGGTACAGACCCATAGAGGTACAGAACTGCCCAACCTACGAATTGCTCAGATTTTTGGACATAAAAAACAACACCCTGATCCATGCCTGATAATATAATGAGGAGGCAAGGAGGGATTAAAGGCAGTTTTCTTTGCTCAAAGTCATTTTACAGTTGGAAGGATATAGTTGTGAGATCTGTTTCCTTGATTTTTTTAAAATAAAAAGCTAATCCATTTGAACTATTGCATATTACACTTTTTCAGAATGACTGAGATAGCGAGATGCAGTTTTTTGAAAAAGCTTTAGAGGGCACTGTATACTTTTAGTAAGAAGATGACTCTGTATCCCAGATACAGATTTAGTTTTCAGGCAAGACTAAAATCCAGTTACTTAGACATAACTAGAACATTATGGCTACGTGTATGTATGAAGATATGCTCATAACTTGATTATTTTTTGGTAAGCCTGTAAGCGTGATGAATGTGTACTCTGAAAGTCGTAATGGAGAGTGAGAATCTGTCCAGTTGTAGAAGTTGCAGGGGTTAATAAGATCTGATTAGCTCTAGTAGGTCAGTGTGCTCCTTAGATGTCCTCTGCCTTCAGAGGGAGGAAAAATACCCCACGTGTGTGGGCTCATGGGTCTTAAGGCACATCAAAAAAACCTCCCGATCCCCCCTCTCCTCTTTCACTCCTTTTACAACTGCAACGAATTGAGTATTCCAAGCATTCAGCCTTCATTCTGTGATTGCAAAACAAAATTACTCTTCAGATCATATTCCAAGGCCATAACTTGGTTGATTTGAGTAAAGGGGAGGTAAGATTCAAAGCCTGTGACCCCACGCTAAGAATTCTTTACTTGAGTGGGTCCAGCAGTGACCCTCAGGTACAGGCAGCCTGCTCCATGCAACATGCAGCTCTTGACAAGTCACCTGTTCCTTTTGGTGTTGGATTTTATTTCAAATGAATTTAAAGACATACAGTGAGTGGACAACTGCAAAAGGTAGTAGCAAATTTGATACATAAACGTTACAGTTTTCTGTCCAAATATGCAAGACAAGGGAAAAATAGGAGAGGCTGTTTGTGGAGTTGCAAACTTAATTAACAAACCATCAACATTCAAGTGAGAAAGCAAATGGAGCATCTGATGGATCGGGTTTTCTTATTACTGTTCTTTGATCTGTATGAGTAATTTGTACAGTCACCCTATTTTGTAAGTGAGTGCTTTTCAGTTAATTTTCACTTGTTTACCAGTTTCATATACTGTCCCATGAACAAGAATTGAGGGAAGCAACAAAAAGCTTCTGTTTTTTTCTTATGCTAGATATGCTTTATACACTTCTCAAATCTATGCAAACACAGCATTTTTCCACAATGCTTAATAAACCTGTTTTTTTTCCTCTTGACATGCACATTCACTTTTTCCCCTCTTCAAATGGGAATAAATTGGCAGTTGTGCCTACTTCATAGAAGTTATTTAAGCCTCACTTACCTGTTGTCTTAAAATTTGTTTTAGCATTAAACTTAGGTTAAGAAAAGCATGGATAATAGAAAGGAAGCTAGCATATTTCCAAGGTGTTAGTTGAACAGTAGCTTTTGTGATTTGCTTTCGACTTGCAAGTGAACATAGAGAAAATGTGGAACACCACATTTTTTAAGATTTGTATGTATGCACATTACAGTAAAATGTAAAGTAGGTTGTACAAGTGAGAATATTAAAAAGTATTTCTGTAGGATACCGACTTGTGGCCACAGGCTCTCTCAGAAGTCTGTGTTCAGGGTAGCATTTTAGCCCATTACCGGTCTCTGCAGGTGTTATAGAAAAACCGTCTTAAAAGTATGTCTGTGGTGATGTAAGATTTATTTGCTCTTCCTGCCCAGATCTGGTTGCTGTCCTGTGTCCTAAAGGTCCTCTTCGCATGCTGGTTGAAACAGCTCAAGAGAGAAATGAAACTCTCTTCCCAGCACTTATTTACTCCTGTAAGTATATTTCGTTAAATACTTACACACTTAGAATCACCCACTCAGCTGAAGTGATTTTTCTCAGTTTTCTCTTAACGTGATACTTGTCCGATGGAATTCTTTGTCTGTTTACTTGGGCCTCAGTTTTCCTTTCACTGTGACTCAAAAATGTGGAACATCATCTGGCTAAGATCTTTCAAGATAAAAACCAGCATGTTTTGTTACAAAATACGAACAGAAAAAAAATGGTAATACACCTTGTTTTTGCCAAAGTAGTATGTTATTGGGCTGTGAATCAAGCCTATTCAAAGGAGTACTTGTTTTTAGAAAATACTTATCAGCTTTCAGTGCTTAAATAACTTGTGTGTTACTGGAAGGAAAGGGAGAAATTGCCAGGCAGAGGTTCTTTTACAGAACTATTTTTACAGGGCTTGTCTTTTTTTGATACATTGTTTCTCCTTGCAGTTACAAAAAATAACCTACTGCATGCAAATTGCTGTTATGACCTGTGTATCGGCTGGTACATAATTCCACTGCTTCTGAAGTTCTGTGTTACAAAATCGGTTAACCATAAATCATAATGCCTGAAAAGCAGGAATTGTGTTGTGGGACTGACTGGCTACCTCAGGGACAAGTTCACAGTGGAGAAAGGAGAGGGGTTTCTGTGTCTGTCACTCTTGCTGTGTTTTACTGATGCTGCTCACAGCAGCCTGTTCTGTTTTGTGGGAGGAGAGGTTAACGCTGAGAAACCACAAACTCAAATTAAAATGCACCATTTAAGTGTGACAACATTTCATTACCTGCAGATTGAAAATTCTTTGTAATAGTGGGGGCAGAGAACAATTGACTTTGATGCAGATACTGCCTCTGATTGAAGTTACCTCAGTACCAGTCTTAATAGACTTTTTTATTTGCGGCTAAAAGAACCGATTAATGGCAGAAAGTAAATAGTTGATTTGGATTTTCAGAGTGGGCCTCACATACAGTAGTAATTTCTCTGGCAACAGCTGTTGCTATTTTTTTCATCATCTAGGAAGAATAAAACTTTTGTTCACCAAATTCTGTAAACACATGTTGTAACTGGTACTGACTGTGTTCCAGATATTACTGTGCTTTAACGAGGGTAAAATTGCCTGTTGCGAAAGATAGTTCAGGGAGTGGGGGAGAAAAAGCCTGGATTGATGCCAATGCAATCTCAAAATGCAGACATCTGAGGATATTATTAGCTATGCCTTTTTTTTTTTTTTCTAATAGCAACAATGATATGGCTTGTGAACATGGCTGAGGAAGATCCAGAAGCCCAACGGAAAGCTACCAAAAACTCCACTTACGATAACCAAGGTGAGTTTTTCTTTGACAAGCCTATATAGTTGTCATTTATTTGGAACACATGTTTATGGAGACTTGTTTTTTTTTTAGCTTTTAAAGTGGCATGGTTGCTTGAAAGCATGGAGGCCTTATTAGGAATGATGAATCTGTCAAGATTTCAAAAATTGCTCACTTCTTGCATTCATTTTTCTGAGATGCTGGATGTTGGTAGTGAAATGATTCTCAATAGACAACTATTGACTGAGCTCAATTTCTTGTCAAATTGTGATGATACAGTATAATACTAACTCATTTATGTTTGTATTAAACAGAAATATGTCTAGTCCTCTTGGCTATGCAGCCAGTGTTTAAAAACATGGGCTTTGTTTGTTTACATGTATTATTAAAGCAGAGCAGGGTTTCTGAATTTAACATGCCTGAAGGGGTGTATGTATATATAACTTTCACTAATTTTTTTTATTTTACTGCAAAATTAAGCTGTCAATATTGACTGAAAAAGCTAATGAAATATTAGATGATAAACTATTTCTTAAACTCTGATCTTTATTTAGTTCACCACAGAACTTCCACTCTGTTAAATCGAAGTACTCCTGAATCCTAGGGCTTGAGTGCAACACAAAGGTGCTGTGGCTGCCGAGTGCATGTTGCCTTCTGGTTGTTTAAATAAGTACTAAAATCCTAAGTGAGAATGTTTTGTAATGGTGTGCACCAATGTTAGATGTTGCTAAGTATTATTGAATACCTGTTTTTATCTTGTTCTTCTGTGATCTTACATGTGGAGAGATGGTCATGTTTTTGAAGGCACATTTTTGAAGTAGATCTTAAATGCCTGTCTTCTTTTGAGCTCCGGCAAACCAGACTCGGAATGAAGATGCTGAAGCAGATGATGGTGGCTTTAGTCAGGAATGGCAGCAACAAAGAGACAACAGAATAGGACCCATTGAATCAACTCCTGAATCACGTGCTGCTGTTCAGGCTCTACCCAGTAACTCTCAAACCAGTGAAGACCCCGAAGAACGTGAGTATGGAATACTGTGTCTGAAAGACCAACTATCTGCAGCTAGTTAGTCCTGGTCTTAGTCATCCTGAGTGCACAGGTGTAGTATGCTGTGAGCTAATAGCAAACTGAAGAGCTGCTCTTGCTCATGATCAATACTAACATGTCCCATAGAAACAGGTGAAGCTGCTTTTTGGCAGGTTTTGTTTTTGCTGGAAGAGCAAGTGATATTGGCCAAACCGATCCTCAGTTTGATATACCAACTCAAAACTTCAATAGCACAAGCTGCTTTCAGGCCATTTTACAGCCTGTTGCGTTAGCTTCTGTCTTTTTCGTGCATTGTTCTGCTGTGTATCACCTCTTTTGGATTTTAGACCCTGTAAATGCCATCAGTAACATTTTTTTTTGCCTCAAGATTAAACTGCTGTAACTCACTCTGCACAAAACAATGTTTAAAACCTAATTGAAGACTGAAACAAATGCAGAATGCCATGGGCTTGCTTATTTTTCGCCAGCATCTTGCCGAGGTGCAGTATCTTTGGAGAGCATGTGACATCAATATTCAGATCTGTTTTAACAGACTCGTGATTTCCAGTTGGAGTTTTAAGCTGGCATTAGATTTGCAAAGCTCTAAATAAATTGGGGTCTGCCTGTTTAATAAACAGCTCTCCCCGTGTGATGCTGCCATATTTAGCAGGTGCAACTGCTTTCTCTGATTCTCAGTTGCTCCTCTGTTTAAAAATACAGAGACTTGTACTTTAAGAACAATTTTAGAATTTATTTTGTCCCAAAAATTCCAAATTCAGTGTGTGTTGCAAATCCATTTTCATTTCTAGAGCTTAGAAAAATAACATGAATATACAAAAATTGTAGGATTTGAGCTATTTTAGTTAGTTAATTGGTTAACTAAAATTATCATCTGGCCAGATTAAGAATTTTCTCCCTCCTGTATTCCTGCAGCAAATAGTAATGACAGCTGTGCAGTGATCCAGTCAGACTTGTCAGCCAGCATTAGCTCACTAGAAGTTTGGAGCAGCTTACTAGAAATTTGGAGAGTTCGCTTGTGCGGAAGGAGTTATCTAGTAGTTGCCTTTGCTTATTGTTCTGTCATCCTGAAAGCAAGCACCCAAATCTCATTTCAGCAGTGTTTCAGGGTGAAGAGTAAGCTTTTCATGCATGTGCTGTTCTAGGCCATGTATTGGAAACCTGCTGAAAGAGAGTAGAGTTGGCTTTTTGCTTTTTTCTTCTCTTTTTCTTTTTTCTTTTTTTTTTTAATCCCGCCGTTTCATTCCCCCCCCCAGTAGTCAGCCAGGCGTACTGTCTCTTTTGATGCTCTGAGTTCCTCTCAGAACTCTGAAGTGAGTTTTGGTCTGGACTATATTCAGGTGACAAAGTAAATGATAGGCCAAATGATAACAGCTGGTGACCTGATGTTGGCCCCTCTTAGTATCTTGGACTAAAAGCTTGGAAAGTGAACTGTCAATCAGGAAATCTTTGTTATTTTGTTTTCAGAAATAAGGTACTCCCAGACCTGCTGCTAATGTGGTAATTACTATTTAAAAGAATAAGAGATTAACTCGTGAGTTTTCCTAAACCTCACAGCTGGGACTAAATATGTTGGTTTCTTACCTCGGTGATACGCTCTGTGATTATACACAAGTTGCTTTTTAGACCTACCTTAGTAAGAATTCTGTAGGAAAATTGGGAAGGCAGTGGTATATTTTGCTGGGTATGAGTTTCTAACTGGCAAATAAAACATCATCTGCAAGTAAGTGACTTCTTTTTTTTTCCTCCATTGGCCAGGTTAACGGAATTGTACTTTGATGTTTTGTTGAATATGACATGACAACCAAAAGGGGACAACCCCCCAACAAATCTAGTTACAAATATCTGAGTTTGTATACATTGTGTTTGTATGTACAGGAGACTAGGAGTGTAGAAAAAAGTCTCGTTATAGGATTAATTAATTGGTATAATGTTCCTAAAGCATGTTGTTTCACAAGATTTTTTCTTTATCACCTGATTCAGGAGTGGTACCAGTTTTGAAAATAAAATGTTCTGATTAGCAAGTCTTGTTGATACTTAATGTAAATCTATATTATTCTCTGACAATTACTGATATGTAATATTAGTAGACTGATACTTAATGCAGCCATATATTCACTTTTTGCAGGAGGAGTAAAGCTAGGCTTAGGAGACTTCATTTTCTACAGTGTCCTTGTTGGCAAAGCCTCTGCAACAGCAAGCGGGGACTGGAATACAACTTTAGCATGTTTTGTAGCCATATTAATTGTGAGTATAATGTAATATCATAATAGGCATTGTTTCAGTTGTTCATCAGGGACAAAGTTGTAAGTGCTACATTTTTTGTTTGGAATTCATTAGTTGATGGTCTGACTGAAAACTGATGAGGGCTTCAGCTGTGATTTTCATTGGCTGTAAATCCATCACTTATGCCTTTAGTTTAGGAATGCGTGAACTGTACCTTGTATTTCTGTGGGATTAGTGTTTATATATGTGATCTTTTGCTTGTCAGAGTTCCTTAATTTCTCCCTGTGTTTTTGTTTGTTGTTTTTTTTCTTCCCCTCAGGGCCTGTGCCTTACACTTCTGCTTCTTGCCATCTTTAAGAAGGCCTTACCAGCTCTTCCAATCTCCATAACCTTTGGGCTAGTTTTTTACTTTGCTACAGACAACTTGGTGCAACCTTTTATGGACCAGCTAGCGTTCCATCAGTTTTATATCTAGCACACTTGATGCTGGTATTCTATGGATATTTGTAGCAAATCTGGGAGGAGTAAAAATGTTTTTCCCTCAGTTCTCAAGTGAAACTGAAGTTTAATACTCAAGATTCCGAGCCTGAATCATTACAACCTCCTCCAATGTGTTTTGGTTTGTTTGGTTGGGGTTTTTTTGTTTGTTTCTTTGTTTTCCTGAGACGACTGCTGCACTGAGCACCATATGAATTTTCCTGTCTGAAAGTGGCTTCTTCCTGATGGCCGGTCTAAACCGGATACTATTTTATCAGAGGTAATCTGATGTACATATCTCTGATGAGGACCACCAGTGTGAAAATTGCTAATGCTTCCACCAGCAACGTGATCTCTTACCACAGGTTGATTACTTTCACAGCATTAAGGGTGCTCAGGACTTCCTTGGTGTTAACAAAGGAAGCTGACAGATCCCATGGAACTTGTCCCAGTAACCACTTGGAGAGGGAGAACCCAATTCAGACTTCTTCGACAGTGATATTTTGACAACGGAGTCCTGATTCTTCTTTATGTAAAGAGAAAGGACTTTGTAGCAATTCGACAAAGGGAGTAAGTACTGTCACTCTGAGAGTTCTCCATCTCTTCATAACCTCTGTGCCTGAGTGTGCTTGGATTAGTAAATTTAAAAGTTATTGGGTTTTTTTTCCCCACACTGGAACTAGAGCCTCTTCTCAGTTTTAATACTTTATATCCTCAAGCATGGAGTGCACCTTCTGTACACCTGCTCCAGTTTATGTAGCTACTTAGACCTGGACTGAATTATTTGGCATTAGTGGATCACAAAGTCCTAATTTGGATCTTAAATTCTAAAAGGTTAATAAACTACATTAAAAAGCATTTTCAGGACTTAACTCTTTGTAATCTTGCAAGTCATTTTGCTAGAACACCATTTCAAACCCTGCCTTTGAGAATAGTCACTAACAGCATGGACTGCATTGTTGGTATAAGTTCCTTTTATTGAAATTCTTATGAAGTACATAGACATTTGCAACAATCCCAGATGGACATTTAGCTTGCCAGATCTAGAGGCCATAGTGCTATTATTAGCACTTCTACTGCATCACTGAGATTTTTCTCTTCAAAAATACGGTTAACAGTTCTGTTGACCTGAAGTATTGGTTACTCAACCATATAACACCTCAGATTGGACAGGGATTTTTTTTTTTTAATGCAGTATCTTTATGGGTGAGGATACTTAAGTCTTAGGTGAGACGTTACTTAATGTTACCCAGGAGCAAAATTTGTGGTCCTCTTCACTTTAATTACCTCTTCCACAAGGAACAGAAGATTGGAGAAATTACAGACAACTCAAAATCACTGCAAAGAAGATATGAGATTTTGAACTTAAAAGAAAAATAATTGATTTTAACCTTAAAACTGCTAAACTCTGTTTTCTTCTTCATTTGAAAGACCTCATTTATGAATAATTGCTTGGAAATGAGACTCGTGTGAGATGAGGTTGTTTTTGCCGTAGGCTCTTACTCGTACAAGTAATTTTTTTCAGAGTGAGGCACAGGGAGTTGGTACTACTGATGGGCATTCCATTTTACTTGCATCTTGATACTGGAGTCCTTGCCAAGTAGAACAACTGTCAAACTCCTGAGGCAGACTCCTTTTACTCTTTGTCTGGGGCTTTGATTCAGTGCCTGTAGATTCAAAGGACAGAGGCATCACAGATGCTCACCAGCCGTTGCCCAAATAAGGGAAGAAAGGCTGTGATGTGTAAATCTGCTTTAAAACCAAGAAAGGCTTACTTTGATTGTCCTTGGAAATGTCTGTGTCTTTTCCAGTATGACTTGCTAACTGTAGTGTTAGCATTTATATTTGCATAAAATTTATTGTCTTGTGTCCTCTAAAGTACTTTTATTCATCTCATTTGTGTGCTGATTCGTCGTGGATAGCATTAATAAAGTAACCGTATCAAAAATGCTTACACTGACTTTTCAAGTCAACCTTGCCTGTGTTTTCTAGCTTAAGTCTCTGTTCCATATTTTGCTGCAATGAAGCCTGACTTAAAACAGGTTGGTTTGGGTTTTATGGTGTTTTTTGGTTTTGTTTTTTTACAAGACTTTGGGTTGTTTTGTACTATTGTCACTTGTCCCTTTTCTGAGCATTACATCTAGGAAAATCCCTTGTGTGTTTTATTTGGTGTCCTAACTATTGTTTCATCATATAAAACAGGTTTGCTAAGAGTTGGCATCACTAGCATCTGTTTGCATATCTGAGCCGACTCCCAGGGAAGAGTAGTTACATAAATGCAGCAGTCATCTTTATTGTTTGGTTTTGGTTTAAATATGCACCATGGGAGCACCAGCTCCATTAAGAGTTGCTTTAGAATCAGTAGAAATACACAAAAGCCTCTCCACATACTTGAATGAGTGTTAGATGTACAACCCAAGAAAGAGCTTAGAACCTTCAAACACTACATTGCCAGTCTTCCACTCTCCAGAGCTGCTTCTGCTACCCTGAACTTCTCATTTATGAGCTAGTGTGGAGTTACAGTGTTGGAGACTATAAAATTTATATTCACAGAAGCTGTTCGAGTTTATATATTTGAATCTCAACATGAATTCCAAAGGGAAATCTGCTGCTCAAGCCCCAGCCAATGTATGTTAAATTACCCAAAGTCCTATGTACACCTTCAAAAACCAAGATGAAATTTTCTAGATTTGCCCTTTTATGCCAAGTCATGGTAGCTTATCTTGTAACTGAAACCTTGCAGCTAAGGATCATTTCAGTGCTTACATCCATACGGTTCAGTTGAGAACAGTTTTTGCTTGCATTTGGGTTGTTACTATGTAAGCGTGAAGGTTGTGTCACTTTTCTCTCCTTCGTCTTAAAACACCGATCTAATTTGAGATTGTGAACCATTTCAGCTTGGTTAGCTTGGTATAGCTGAAGGATTTTCTGAGATGTAGTCTGTATTTTTGAGAGAGTCTTTCTTATTGTTAAATTAGTATGTTAATGGCAGCACGTTAGACTGTAGCTCTGGAAGAAACCTCGTATGACCCTTGTAGCTTGATTCATCCCTTTTGTGCCCAAGCAGACCAACTGGTAACTTGTGTGACTGCTTCAGGAGTCACACTTTGAAAGTGGGGATTATGAGAGCTTTCTCTCCCCTTTTTTCAGCTTACAGTAATGATTAGTCGTCTTCTTTGGCTAAGCTTCAAATAAATAGATGAGAAAACGTAATACTGAGTTACAGATTTGCCTGAAAATCAGCCACTTTCATTTCTCCTTTGTGTGTGTGTGTTGGAGGACTTAATCGAGAGCAAAAAGACTTCTTACAGCAAATGTGTATGATACTGTCATATCCATGTATGGCTACTGTGGTGGCACTCAAATTCAGATGTCATCAGTGTGCGGCGAGTCTGGAAGGTACACGTGTGATGTTGCAACACATTCCAAGCGGTTCTGACTGGGCAGATGGTGACTTCTTTGAGCCAAATATTCAAGGGCTGTGCTCCACTAAAACCGGCTGATCTCAATGTACAAAGCAGACTCTGACCATTTCAGGCATAGGAGACTGGTGCTTCTTGGATATGTAGATATGCATCTGTACCTATAGAGATGTAGATATGTATTATATGTGCTCTGGGCATGTAGATGACAACTGTTCTGCCATTAGTGCAGTCAAGAATTAAATATGCAGAAGTATATTTTGGTTGGATGGTACTGTATGAAGAAACTTCTCAAAATGCTTTATTTAAAAAAATTACTTTTGGCAACGATGCCGTTGAAATGAATTTAATAGACTGTGGAACATGTCTGCACTGTGATTGCATCTCGGTGGTAACTTGGTCATTGGAAATGCTGAAACGTGAACTAGAATGGAATTCTTTTACACTCAAAGTATTTGCTGGTTTTTTTACAAACACTGGTTTGTACATAATCTGAATTGAATGTGAATGTTTTTTAAACACCTTTCCGGTTCTTGATAAAATACATTTTTGATAGGTTATTGCAAATTTTCCTGTACTTGTCTAATTATTAAAATAAAACTTGCATGGATCCTGACTTACCTTGCTTTTACTATATTATTTTAAAGCCATCACTTAAAGCTGTTGGAGCCCTAAACACTGTAGCTGGTTTATTCGACATTTAGTAAGTAAGATTCCTGTATTAAGACACTGAAGTAGATGCTTTATTTCCCAGCAGAAGAGCTTCAGACTCATTTCTGTAGAAGTACTTTTTTCTAAAAGCTAATTTTTTGTTCATTTAGAGAGTCAGTCGAAGCCTCTTGCAAAAGCACCCATAAGGTATAATAAAGGCGTAAAAAATGATACGAGTTTATACTGAAACAGTAGCTGGCACGATGAAGATCGGTGTTACCCATGAAAAATGCATAGGATGCTCAGAAAGAAAACACTTCATGAACAGTAGTGTGTGTTGTTATTGTGGTGTTGATTTCATGTCACTATGATTGAAAAAGAGCTTTTCCCTAGCAGCGCTTTTGTTTTGGAGAAGTATTTGCTGCAAAGTTCAAATTTGTCTGAGTTGACTGGCTGCTATTAAAGACGTTTCTTTGGGGGATTGCCTTGTCTCTGCATGGAAGACCTGCAGAAAGGTTCATCCTGACAAGTAGAAAGTCAAGCAGAGGTGGTAGGAGGCCTGCACAGGTGAGGAAGGAGCTCCTAAGTGAACCCACCCAGGAAACGTGGAAGAGGTGGAGGCAGGGGCAGTTGACCCAGACAAGCATGGAGTTGCTTTCTGATCCTGCAGGGATAGGGGCAAGAAAGCCAAGGCCCCTTTGGAGTTGAGTCTGGCAAGGGAGGTGAAGGGCAAGAAGAAAGGATTTTACAACTAGATAACACCAAAAGGAAGACTAGGGAAAAAAGGTGCTTCCCCTCCCGCCCCAGCTAAATGGGGCAGGGGATGTTGTGACAAATGACAAGGAGAAAGCTGAGGTACTTCATGCCTGCCTTGCCTCAGGCTTTATTGTTAAGGCTGACCTTAAGGAATGCCAAACCTCTGAGACCAGAGAGAAGGTCTGGAACTAAGTAGACTTAACCTTGGTGGAAGAGGCCAGGTTAGGGAGGATGTAGACGAACTGGATCTACACAAGTCTATGAGGCCTGACAGGTACCCATGAGTGCTGAAGGAGCTGGCTGATGTCATTGCAGGGCCACTCTTGATTGTCTTTGTTCACAGCAGTTGGGACTTCAGGTTCCTGAAGACTGGAAGAGAGCAAATTTCACTCTTATTTTTAAGAAGAGCGGGAAAGAAGAATTGGGGAGCTACAGGCCGATCAACCTCAGCTCAGTCCTCCCCTCAGGAAGCTGGCACAAAATCATCCTGGAAAGCACCTAAGTACATTAAGGACAAGAGTGGGAGTAGTTAGCATGGATTTTTGAAGGGGAAATTGTACTTGACCAACCTCATTGCCTTCTACAGTGGGGTACCTGGTTTGCTGGGTGAGGGGAGAGCAGTTGATGTTGTTTGCTTTGACTTTTTTAAAGCTTTTCACACCATCTACTGTAATATCATCAAAGACAAGCAAAGTACGGGTTAGGTAAACAGGCAGTGAGATGGACTGAAAACTGGCACGGTGTCCGTGCCTGGAGCATCATGATCAGCAGCACAAAGTCCAATTGGAGGCGAATCACTAGTGGTGTACCCCAGGGCTCAATACTGCGGTCACTGCTGTTCAACTTCTTCATTAATGATCTGGGTGGTGGAACGGAGCACACCCTCAGCAAGTCTGCAGATGATACAAAAATGGAAGGAGTGGCTGATGGACCAGATGACTATGCAGCCATTTAGAGGAACCTCAGCAGGCTGGAGGACTGGGCAGAAAGGAGCGTCCTGAAGTTTTAAGGGCAAACGCAAAGCCCTACATCTGGGGAGGAATAGCCCCAGGTACCAGTACATGCGGGGCTCCGACCAGCTGGAAAGCAGCTCTGCGGAGAAGGACCTTGGGGTGCTGGTGGACAGCCAGGTGACCGTGAGCCAGCGGTGCGCCCTGACAGCACAGAAGCTCAGCAGCATGGGCTGCATCAGGAGCGTGGCCAGCAGGTCTGGGGGGCGACCCTTCCTTTGCTCAGCACCGGTTAGGCCACATCTGGACCGCTGTCTGCAGTTCTGGGCTACCCGGTGCAAAGAAGATGGGACTTACTGGAGTGAGTCCAGTGCAGGGCCACAAAACTGTGCCAGAATATGTGTATTTCTTAATTCCGATCTAGTTCTGATGTGTGAGATGATGAAATGTTTTAGGAATAGAAATAGTTTTTGGAGCTAAGAGCTAAAACTTCCTGTAAAAGTGAGACTTGGGACCTCGTTTGACTTCCGTTTTAGTAGTATTTTATCTTACTGAGGTTAAATACTGAGATTGGTGGTATGATTCTAACATGCTAATTTAATTACCCATTTGTTTTCTTCATTCCATTTTTAATGTAATCTTTTGGGGATAGTTAAATAAATTTCTTTTCTTGGCAGCATCGGCTCTCAAGGAGATTTTTGTCTTGGCCTGTAGCAGTCACTGCTAGGTATTTTTAAATTACAAAGAAATCTCAATTAATGGTATGTTTAAGGCTGAATTCTGGTCTGTAAATGTCAGGATTTTGTGAACTCTATAGAGAAAAGAAGCAGCCTCCGTAACAGAACTGGGGTTTGGGTAAGGAAACAATCAGTCTGTCTGAATTTTACAGCCTGAATTTAGTTATTTTCTTTTTAAAGCCCAATTTGCTGTGGGAGGGTGATTTCACATTGGCATTAAGAGGCACTGATGGGTAGTACCAATGTAATTTGATTAGATTTGCTTTTTCTCTGTTTTGAAATATGCTTTCAATCTAAACTGACTGGAGTAACGAATAGACTTCTATGTTCATATTAATTTTCTGATTTCAGTAGTTTTAGATAAGGGTGCCCCTTTGATCTGGGTAGTGCTGCTGTCAGAATTAAGTGTTGTACTTCTTACAGTTTTTATTGTACAAGTCAGCATGAATGTACTTGGTGATTGCCTCAGCACAGCTGGATGTCCATCGAATGTAGCGTCTGCATATTTGATTGAATCAATGGCTTATTTAGCCGTTCTCGGCAATGTAACACTAATCACAGATACAATAGCGTACTCAAATGAAGAATGTCCTGCTGCCATCTCGTTAGTGACAGACTTAGGGCCTGGGCACAAGCTTGGCCGATGCTGTTCGGTATTGAACTGCGCAATGAATTCTACTTCCAGCTGTTACCTATGAGGAAGGAATTAATTCAGCCTCAGACACAACAGAACATCTGTGGGTGTCAAGGGGGAGATCTGTAAGAAGATCAGAACTGGCAGGTGTCTGGCAGCATGGAGCAGCTCCAGGGGCTGGTCGGTCCCCGGTGGGCTCCGTTTTGGCTCGGGGGTTGATAGTGTCTGGGGGCAAGAACCCAGCGCTGCCTCGGAGCGGAGGTGGGAGGGCAGGGCAGGTCCTGGTGTCTGCGGCCAGCTCCCCGCGGTCGTCACTTCTAAAGCTGTGATCGCAGCCATGTGGCAGCACTGGGCCTTTTCTCCTGCCTTCTATCCTTAGTGCTCATAACAACGGATTAAAGAGCACGATAAAAATATACGCTTAAAAGAAGCAGACTGTTATAAAATATGATTTCCTTTTGAAGGACTGTATTTAGTACTTGACGAATCGTGTAGGCGAGGCGTGTGTGCGTTTTCAGTCACTGCCAAGGTTTCGAAACTATTTTAAGAGCAGCAGAACCTGACTGTTGTCATAGTAGCAATAAACCTTTTAATCCCACTTCCTGCGGAGGTGAAGCTGTTGTGTACTTAATCTGCTTAAAGATCATCAAGGCTGTTTATGTGACAGGGAAGCAGGGATGCAGCACCGCTTTGATAGTGTTTGACTGGGATTTGCTGGGAGACGGATCTTACGGTGAGCTGGTAGGACAGTCGCCAGAGCAGCTGGCCTTCATTTATACCAGTGTTTTGGCATGACAACTTGTTGTCATGGTTAAATGAAACCGTATTTAGGTAGTTCTGAGTAAGAACTTGCCACTATCATGGATCTCCCATAGTTTAAAAGCAACCTTTTTGAGGAAGTCCTTTCATCTTCAGTGCTTCCATTCCTTTGAGTATCTGGGGCTTCCCAAACAGCGTTGAGTCATATTTATATATTGCTGCAAAGTCTGTAGTCCTTGGAAAGTTGATTTTAAATCCCTTGAAGTATTTGGATAATGCAAGGTGGCTTATTCCTAAATGTACAACAGGTAGTGATGTCAAAATAAATCTACAGAAAAACAACAAATTCTTCAGCTGTGTTGTGGAGATCAGCTTAGCTAGGTAGGAAGAATTTTAAACGTCATGTCAGAATAATCATTATGATAGGATTTTCCATCCTGAACCAAAAATTAAATGAAAGTTTGTTCATGTGTATCTACAACTAAAACAGACCTTCCTTCTCACCAGATCAAATTTCTTAGTAATTACTGAGATCCGCGCCATTGCCAGTTTATTCGGAGTTGTCCAGTTACAGTACTGGATTACAAATAAGCAATATACATTTTTTGTTTGTGGTATTTCGATTCGCATTAGTGTATAGCAGCAATCGTTTGGGCATTTTTTGTTTGTTTTACTGAAGTCTGCGTGTTCTGGCTGGAGGGACCCTCAGTCTTTAGGACAAAGTACGTGGCAGAGTAAATAAAAGAATGATTCTAAGGCGCTATGTGTGTATATATATATATATATATATATGAATGATTGCTCCTCTCCAAAGTTTTAATCATGGGTAATAGTTTTCTGCTCCTTCCTCTCCTTTCCAGATACCCTTAGTCAAACATGAAAATAAAAGGTGTTAGACAAACCACTGACTATCATTCCCATCCCTCTGTCTGTGGATGGATTCCTGGTATTAGAGGTGAGCCGGCCAGTTACCGCAAACATTCCACAACTCTTTCTTGACTGAAATGCCGTGATAGTCTTAGTGGTTTGGAATAACTACCTGCACCTTTGGTGGCTTTTGTTTGATGCCTGGTGTGACCACTAAACCTTTTGATCAGGGTGCCATTCTCACTGAGTTTCCTGGGCCATCACGTTGGTCCCCAGGGGGTGTCCTGTCTGGTGTCCTTACCAGCAGACGGCTCAGGTGGGCTGGAGGATGCCTTCCCAGCAGAACGGTTTGCGTCTCTGTTTGGAGGAGCTTTGGAAACTTACCCATTTGGCACTCTGAGTGTGACAAAGTTCTTATTTTAAAGCAGCTTCTATTTTGAAACATTCTTAACATTCAGATTTTTCACTGGTTTATTTAATCTGAAGATTTCAGCACCTTGTCCCACTTTGAAGGTTTTTTCACCACATATCTTCAATAATTTTATGGCATGAGGCAACTGTTTCTTTCTCTTCTTAGATGGTAAAAATGCTGGTAGAGGGGTTTTTTTCAGTTTATATAAGCAACCTATTACTGTTTGGTATTTATGCCACCCAGTTGATTTCTTAGCAAGAACTCAACCCGGTTTGGGGATAATTCTGTTAAAGGTATACTTTTTTCTTTACTGAGCTGTATTATGCCGAATTTATTCTTAAATGCTTTGGTCTGACTGTTGAGTAGATGGAGACTAAATGGAAGGAAGCACCTCTGTATTCATTACTACCCCTGTAGACACAGTACTGAGGCAGATTATTTGTTTTTTCTCAAGGATTTTGATCATAACTTTGGGTGGATATCCTTTTGGTGCAGTATTTTAGATCAAAACCTGTAAATAATGTGGTTTTACGTCCAGCTCCACTCAGGTTCTGCCAAATTGCATAAGATACAATTAATACTTATAATAGTAGCTGAAATTAAATTTCATGTTTTAATAAGAAAGCAGATTATATCAATAGTCCCTTAAGCTCTGCAGGGTGAGATCATCATTATGTCAGTGTCTTACACAGTGCTGGGTATTTTGACATGTGTAGCAATGATGTTTGTCTTTTATTAGAAACAAATTGGACAGCTGAGTACAGATGTCTCCCACTCTCTGTTGCAGGAATGGTCAGCACCTCCAGGTGCTGCTTGGTCCTTAGTGTTTGGGTTTGGTTTTTTTTTCCAAGTGGTTTTACTGTAATGATAGAGATGAGAGCTCTTTATGCTTCATCTTGTAATGAGTTTGTTTGCATAATGCATTTACCTAAGTGGGGTTCCTAGGTGCTGAAGCACAGAGCTCGTGCCTGCTGCTCTGGCTGCTGGACGCGCCGCTGGGGATAAACCAGGTACAAGTGAAAAGGCTGCGAGAGAAAACAGTATGGAGAGATCTAATGCTATCGCTAGAGTTAGTGATGCACTGAATGTATTAAAAACAACAACAAAAAATTGTTTAAATAGTGACTATTGCTAGCTGGGAATGGTAACCTTAAACTAGCTACGATGAGACAGTAAAGTGCTGTCTTCCACCACAGTTCTGTGAACGTTGCATTTGGTATTGGTGTCTGTGGCTGATAAAACTTGAAATAGCTACAGCAGTGTAAGTATGTGCCTGAGAAGGTGAGGTGCGAGGTTTGTAGCTTTACTTCTTATTCCGCAGGGTTTATGCCAAGTGGTTTGCTTTATCAGCCTGAGCAGTTATTTAAAAGCCATTCTTGTTGGGGTTTCCAGTTTTTAATTCCCATTTAATAACCTACGCTAGTGAATTTGTCCCCGTTGTGTTGCTGAGAAAATCCCAGAGAGAGAGTGAGGTAGCTTACTGATTTCATTCCACAAATGTTCCCAGGACCCCTTTTGAAATAAGCTAGACACTGTGGTATGCTTTCAGATGGATACTGAAGGGATGTGATTTTTGTGTCTCCTCCTCAGAGGTATGCACATGAGGGGAAACGTGCATTTCTGGCTTGCTTGTGCCTCTGCGGGAGAGGAGCGGTTGATTCTCTTTGGCTCAGGGACCTGTGAAGAAGCCGTAGTATGTCTCACATGAGCCATCCTCAGCTTGGCAGCCTCATACTCTCATTTGCTTCTAGTGCTAAAACCAGCATCGTTGAGTGTGGTATTGCAGTCAGACGCGGCAGCTCCCAGCCCTTATGGGAAAGCACCAGAACTTTCACTTCCACCTGTGCCACTTTCTACAATTTTCCTGTCATCCACAAAAGCAGGAGTGGGTGTTCCCAGGGGTTGCTCCCGTTTTGTTCTCAATTAGCTCTGCATTTCCTGCTTTCGTATATCTCAAATCCATGTGCATGAGGGACAGATGGAATAGAGGAAAAACACTCAAGGGAGGGCTGATTTAGCAATGGTGTCCCTCAGTGTAATGGGTACTACAGTGAGAGGTTGGACACAAAGTTTTCCTGAGTTGATACGGCTATTAAATGACCAGACAGGCACCATTTGGTTGAGTCCATAGAAGTCAGTGGTGTTTTCAAAATGCCGATTGCACAGTCTGGCCCTTAATAATTACAGAAGCATTCTTACAGCAGAGCTGTCTTCCCTAGAATGTGCAGAGGACCTGGGCCTGACTCCAAAACAGTCCTAGAAATATCTTGCCATGCAATTTTCAATCCTTCTTCCTAAAACTGATTTCTCAAGTCTGCATTTTTTTGAAACCAGCATCTTCTCTGAACATTTGTCTAAGTTTCAAACTCTTGTTTGGCCCCTTTATAACAAGACGTCCAGAGCACAACATTATATTTCACCTCCAGCTGGGTGGAGGGAGGGAGAAGCTGAAGGTACTTCATGGCGCCCTATGGTGCCTCTATGTAGGGCAGCCCAGCAGTTCTTTGATATTTTCCCCCTGCTATGTTGTGTCACAAATTTCTGTCTGACATGCTATTTCCCCAGCACTCCTGACACTGCTGTTTGTCCTTGTGCACTGAATTCTTGTGGCTTGAATTGCTTTTCTCAGGTATGCTGTTCTGCATTTTTCCCAGATGAATTCACTCTTGTTGCTATTTGCCTCTGCCTCCGGTTCTGCAACAGTAGAGCCCAGCATTGACTAAAGGTAACAAACTGCAGTTCGTGTTAGAGTTTCATTGCTGTATTTCTCTAGCTCAAGTGATTTTTGCATCATTCTCCCACTGCAATTTTCATGAGCATGTTTTCAATTCCTGCTTCTTGTTTCATCAAAGAATATTTTGAATCAAACCCAGCCTGGTAATGATTCCCATCTTTCTTTGTTAGAGACTCCTCTCGTGCTACTCCTTGTTTTCATTTTATATTTTTATTTCAGTAGTGTCTCTTACCCAGTTTCTGTTGCCAAGATTCTGTCTGTATCCAAGGCAACTTAAATAATTTTGAGAGTAAG
Source organism: Pampusana beccarii (assembly GCA_013399365.1). Taxonomy (NCBI): domain Eukaryota; kingdom Metazoa; phylum Chordata; class Aves; order Columbiformes; family Columbidae; genus Pampusana; species Pampusana beccarii. The sequence continues at coordinate 444,476 of VWYH01004583.1, forward strand.
ACAGTGAGAGGTGATGTATCAATTACTAATATCTAAGTAAATGACCTCTGTGGCACTCCCTTCATGCATCGCTGTAATTCTGCTTGATTTAAAACGTTTGGGTGCAGTGTGTACAGTTGTGGAGACGGGGAAGATTCCTTACTAATGAAGACCTGCTGTTTTGTAACGCTGCAGCATGTTCCAGCCCATTCCAGTGCCATGCGCATCACGTGGGATCTGGGCTGGCAGCCAGTGCGAATGTTTCTTCAAGGACTTTAGGACATATTCTAATTATGTTTAGATTCTCCCACTCTCTTTTCATCTGAAGGATGTCACTCTTTCTGCTCATTTCAAAGTGCGATGCAGAACCCTCCATCTGCCAGCGTGAGGGGGGCCCGCTGGTGCCCTTGTGTGAGAGGAGCAGCGTGGCTGCCTGTGTGAGTGACTCTTGAACCTCCAGCTGCGAGAAGTCCCAGCCCTTTGAACACTGTCAGAGCTTGGCCAGCGTCCAGCGGCGTTTTCATCCAGCGCTGGAGGAGATATAAAATTCCCTGGAAGAAAGAGCTTCATTTCTATGAGCCTGGCAGGGGAAAAGGGGGGGAATGAGTCGTGGGATGAAGCTTCTGAAACTCTCCACAGCTGAAAAAAAGGCAATGTTTCGTGGAGGAAAATGGAGGAAAAATGTATTTGTGGGAGCTATGCATGGGAACATGTGTTCTCTCTCTCAGCCTGGTACTGAATGTGTGTGATGCAGCTACAGCATCTTACCTAGGGGTGATGTTTAAGGGAGCCGGAATTGCAAAGCCACATGCAAGAATAAAGGCCATTATGCACTGCTGTGCATTGGAACGTAACTTCTGCGAGGTGAATATAGTGAGGACAGATCCGTGTCTGAATGTGATATATGACAAGTGAGACTGTGCATTTCTGTGGGTGTGTTAAACAGGCTGAGGGCTTTTGAAAAGATGCAGACTCAGCCTGGAGGAAATGTTCCTGATGTGGGGAGGAAGGAGAGCAACGCTCTTCTGTCCTTAATTTGCAAGCTATCCAAGCACAAACCTATGTTCTTCTCTGCCGTGGTCTATGGCCTCTGACCAGACAGTCAGTTCTAAATTGCGTGGGTTCTTTCCTGGAGAGCCACATGCAATAACACCGTATTTTCAGCCAAATTAATTTCTCAAGGGTGATAATGTTACATCAGATCCCTGGCTAATTAACTATTCTTATTGTCTAGGCAAGTGCATTAATTAACTGGATAGATAAGAAAGCCTGGGTCAAACTTCAGAAAGTCAGCCAGACACTCTGAATCCCTTGTGGCTGCTGGGATGATCCTGCTGCCTGGTGTGACCTAAGGAATTGGGGTATTGTCAGACCGGCGTGTCTCAGTCCCTATTCTCACAGATTCACGATGCTGTTCAGCAGCAGTTCAAGACTCTTTTGAGGGTGGCATGTGTGTCCAGGAAGAAGTTTTTGTGTGTTCAGGCAGCACCTGATGATGGCTTGGAAGTAGCTTAGGAACCCCTTCAGCAGGTCATATGGCATATAACTTCTGGGGACAACGTTACTGATAAAGCCGAAGTGACTTCAGGAGAGGAATGGGACCAGGGCTCAGAGTCTGTAGCCTGCATGTCATTAACAGAACACGAGACACCTTTCAGTGGTACATGGCCCAGTAACTGTGGTTGCCACTGACTATGATAACCATTGTAAACTCCTTCAACAGAAGATGAGGTACAGGCTGTTGTGGAGTTAGTGGTTGGATAGACCTTCTCCCGAAAAAAATAAAATTTATGTTTTGTTCCTTCCGCTTTGCCCAAGCATAATATTAGGAGAGACAAAGAGAAACTGAGGATAATTCTCTTCTTTGCCTACACTTTGCTTATACCGCTGTAAGCTTGCTTACCTCGATATATGTAAGACAGAAGTCAAGCTGTGCTCTTGGGACTGGGGGTGCAAGACTGGAGTAGGCGTCTGGCTTGAAGAGGTTTCTTTGTACTTTAATGGGCACTGCAAGGGGTTCCCAAGAGAATTCTTCAGATGAAAGCTGTTTTTCTATGGCCAGGCTGCAGAGAGTCTCATTATCGCTCTGGCTTCTGCTGCACAGCACATATGTTACTGCGGGGTTGTCAGCCCTTCAGTAGATTTCTTCAGCGCAATAAAAATAAGTAGATTAACCAAGCAAAGAAGATTAGAGACACTTTGGGGAAGGAAAGGGAAGGGAGGAGGATGATCAGGAGGGAGTATAAAAACAGATCACAAGACTGTGAGTGCCAGGCTTCCTGGTGCATGTTACACAGGGTGGCTTTCTTTGTCCCTTTCGGGTTTGGGTTAGGCAGGCTGAATCGAACTGACCCCAACGCCATGTCCAAAGAGAAACTGGAGTCACTGGTCAAGAACATGGAGATCATGCTCTCTGAGGTAGAGCAGCTGAAGATCCACTGCACCAAGCAAACAGAGGAGGTGAACCAGGTGGTACAGGAACTGCGCCGGGAGAACAGGGAGCTGACAGAGAAGTACGAGCACATCTGTCAGGACCTGAAGGAGGCCAAGGAGGCCATTGCCCAGCTGCAGGACACCAAGTTTGCCTTCGAGGCAAAGGAGCGACAAGCACAGAAGCTCAACCGGCAGCTGTGAAGAGGCAGGAAAGAGAAGAGAGAGATTTCTCAACCCGATCTAAACAGACAACTTTGACCGCTGCAACTAAAAATCCCTGGATCAGTATTTTAAAGCAACCCTTTCCCTTTCTCGTCAGACTAAACCTGTGTGCTGGGAAAAAAAAAAACGTCTCTTTGTGGAGGCAAGATCTCAGGCGCAGCTGGAATTCTGCCCCAGAAGGCTCCTTTGTTAATGACTAAATACCTCATTATGCCGGGAGGGAAATCTCGTTCCAGAGTTCCTTGTCAGAGACCTGAGCCACAGGCGCACCGCGACGGCTGCCAGGATCTGGACACCTTCTCATGCCCCGTGGGGTTTGCACAAGGACAGAGCCCAGGAAAAGAACTTTTGCTGCCTTGAGCCGCTGGAGATTGCTGCGCCATGAGAGGCTGCTGACGCAGAGAGGAGGATCATCGTCTTGACAGCCCCCGTTGCTCTGTTTCGTTGCTGATTTTTCTCCGTGGCACAGCGAGGCCGGGGTGCTGTCCTCAGCACAGTGTCAGCTTCCTCACTGCCTGACGCTGGAAGACATCAGCAGGAGATTACGTCGTGCCTCATGCTTCCAAGTACTTGCTATCAAGGGCATGTTGGTCCAGAGGGTCTTTTAATGCTACTACAGTTGGTGTTGTCCTCTTCCAATTCCGAAATGAAGTATAACATACAAGAACTGGGAAGGTTTCTGTCTCAATTTCCATTTCAATAGCATTAGATCCTGATGACTCCATGTTTAGTATGCCAGAGTTAAAACTCTGCTGAATGTAACACTTTTTTTAAACCAAAGAGCTGTGTTTTGGCACTGGATTTACTTTTCTCGAGCAGAACTAGCATGTATAAATGGACCGGGAATTAGGAGGGATAAATGTATGTGGAGCGTGGGGGTAAGAATTGCTTGTCAGAGGTTTTGCTTTCAACTTTCATCTCTTCTCCTGTCTCTCTTAAGCAGTATTTGGGGCAGCCAGTGCCAAGCTCAGCTCAGAGCAGGTGACTTTTGACTCCACAGCGAAGAACAGGAGATCCCTGGGGGGAGCGGGGAGAGGTTGCCGAGAGAAAAAGCCTGAATGTTTAAACAGTGGAGAAGCCTGAATGTTAAAACGGAGAATAGCTGGAATAGCTCCAGGAGGATCTTTCTTCATGTTGGTTGTGATGTAGCCAGCTTCCTTCTTCCCTCCAAAGCTTTGCTGTGTTGCTATCTCTGCCCAGCAAGCTCTCTTTCCCTGGGGGGGGCTGAGGTTTGGGAGAAGCAGGGACGCTGTTCCCATCCCCGAGGGGCCCAGGGTCTGTGTGGCAGCAGGAGGTGGGGTGTAGGGAGGCACACGGTGTGGGGAGGCACACGGTGTGGGGCGCAGGGGACAAACTGTGCTGCAAGCCGGGGGTCAGCCCGGGGGAAAGGGAAACCTGGGTGCTTCGGTGTCCTCGTAGAGACTGGGGCAAGGGAAGAAGTGTTCAGCAAGACCTTCTCTTAGGAGTCAGACCAGCACTGGTGAAAATAATTGTAGTTTTGTTGTTGAATATAAAAATACTGAGATCAGACCTAAAATTGACTAGTTATTGTTTCTTCCCTGCTCTCCCCTCTGCCTCATCAGTCTAGGCCTGATCCAAAACCTTTGGAAATTAGAATCTTCCCATTAATTGGGCTGAGCTCTGGGCCAGACCTGAGCAGAGGGCGGCTGTTTGTGTGCAAACAGAGCACGGGACATCCACGGGGAACAGCTTTTTCTGTGAATCGCTGTAAGTGGGAGCCGTGACAACATGTTTTGTTAAATTTTTGTGAGCTAAACTTATTTTTTGCTACCTTGGGTGGAACAGACTGGAATATCTAGAAAACATTTGGGAGATCAGAGACTGTCCTTCATGTTTTCAAATGTAATCTGAATACAAATGACCAGCCTTGACCCTTTGCTCCTTGCTCACCAGTGACAGCTTGGGGAGGACAAGAAATCAACATTAATCACTGTATTTGTTTGCATAAGAACTAAAAATGTTTTCTCTTGAAATTAATTCTCTATCCCAAATCTGCTTACCACCTGTGATTTCTTCTACTTTTTACATATAATTAAAATGTAAAACCAACAATAAAAGGAAAACAAACAGCTGAGGGATCGTCTGTTTTGGATAAGGCACTGCCTCATTCAATGCATGTATATGTTATTTTTTGAGTGTGTGTGTTTATACTTGCTAAATATAATTATTCCTTTTTAAATCCTGTGCAACAAGGAACGGACTAATGCAGACCCTCCAGATCTCTGTGTGCTCCCAGGTTAATCTCTCTAAATGAGATTCTCTGTGTGGCTGCCAAGTTCACCCTACGCAATATTTAAATCCATGATACAGAAAAAGAAAATGGGATTGCGGTATCCTTATGACTGGCTTCTTAATAATTAGCAGGATTCAAAGTATCTGATTTTAAGGCAAGCCATGAGAATGATTTCATGTAAATATCTTAAGATTAGGGGTGGGGAATACAAAAAAACGGATGTGTTACCCAATGCTAGAAAAAATTAATAGAACACCCCTTCCCTTCCGATAGACTCAGTTTTGTCCTAGTCTTGCTTACATGGGTTAAACTTGGGAGTAGTTCGGGCTGGTTTAAAATCAATGTATGTCCAATTACACGTAGGTCCTCTTTTTAATATGCAAATCTTTGTGTATCCGAGCATGGTCTTAGCAACAGGTGAGTGCCTTCACTTGCATCCTGAGGTGCAGTGTAGTGGAGTGCCTTTCACAACAAAGTTTGCCTGGAATTAGTCACAACACTTTGAAGTTGTTTCTGCTTTTTGAACACTGACATTATCAGTGTGTGCTGCTTTTCTTCTTTAAATGTCTAAGGATGAAGAGCTGAAAGTTGTGCGTAGCATCATCAGCTTGTTCAGAATGTTGGCCTGAATAAAAGTCTCGCCTGAATTGGTTGAGAATCAAACTAAATATGAAGTGACAGGCTTACCATTTCCTTCATCTTGGAAAGGGTTGAAGAGAGGTATCTAATTATTTTAATACAAAAGGCCAATTTATTTGAAGGCTCTCTTGGAGAGCACAGCATAGGAATTGGCTCAGTTGTCAAGAAGGGACTAGGAGAAGAGGACACATCAGACCAAGTGCCTGTGAGTTGGTCTGTTCCTGGAGCAGATTATAGCAAAATACTGATGACTGCATTGGTTTTCTTGGTTCTGGGCTGCATTGTATGGAAGTGTACAAGAAGGGATACTGGGTAGGAATTAAGCTGATACCTCTTTCTCTGAAATTCAGCAAGAAAATCCTTGGGTGAAGGGGGGGAGTTTAATGATGCACATGAGCATATGAGCTGATGGATGGGAATCCTGGGCTAGTAGCTCACAACAGACAAGAAACTGTGTTGGTGAATCAAAAGTAGAAGCTAGAGGTATTTTGGGATCTGTAAGGAGTGTAAGTGAAAAGAAGGAAGAATTTGTTGGGGAGTACTCACTGAACAAGCAAAAGTGGGCTGCTGCCATGCACCCAGGAAAACATGGGGAAAATCTCTCAAAAGTGGACTAAAAGTCCCCGAAACTTAATGAAAGCACAGCTCTAAGACCCCTGCATGAAAGAGGTGGAAGAGTCCTGTGTGATATTTATTTCATTACATATCCCTGCTCATGTAAACCCACCTTTGGAAAGGTCTCCAGGTTTTAGAAATACAGTGTCCCCAGGAGAACCTGTGAAGGTCAGCAGATAGAGTTTGATCCTCTAGGCTAAAAATCATGTGGGAATGTGAATAGAGTGTGGAAGGTGATTGTTTCAGAAGTCTGTTCGGTTTAGTTCTGTATGTGTCTGATGTTCTGTAGTATAGTTTTTCAGTCCTCAAAGCCCTGGCTTAGGGCATCTTGAGTTATGTACCAGTAACCCTATTGATACTGGAGTCTGTTCTCCACGTATCTTACTCCAGTTTGCATTACTGGCTTCAGTGGCTGCATGCTGGCAAACAACGATAAAATTGTCTCTGTTAGTAGCAGGATCTGTACAAAAGTTGTAGAGGGTGAACTCCTCTGCACTAGTCCTCAGCATCTGAAAGAGTTCATGGTTGGCCAGGTCTCTGGAGCAGGTAGAGACCAGTGCAAGAGTTACTGCAAGGGGGTAGCAGGCTTCGATGCAGTTAAGTTGTGCAGCAGAACTCATCAGTGTCTAATATACTTTCCACTAAGGACTGTCTTCTGGACATGAAATTGAGCTTCTTTTCCTGAAGGATTGGCAAGAGTTTGTTCTATATACTGAGAGGCTGTGATTTAGAGGGCTAAATGACATGCCAGTCCTGCGACACTGAGTGAGAGTCTGGGAAGAATGGAGCTATTGGTGTGATGTACAAGTTTGAAAAAAGCTCAGTTCAGATTGAATCAAATTTTACTTTTCTGCCTTTTCTTTAAAAAATAGTAAGAACAAATTGGGCGTATCCAAATGTGCACTCTTTTCAGAGTGAGCTGAAGCCTCCTGTTTCCAAACCCTTGTGCAGCTGACAGAGTGATATGCTGTAGTGTCTCCAGTAGCAGTGAACATGGTTTGCCACCCCAGAGGCCTTTATTTCTTCACCTTGTAATTCAGTCATCAGCACACTTAACTGGGATGTCAGATTACTGTTCAGCACTGCCTTGTGCTCAGAAGAATTTGAGCATATCCCCTGAATAAATGCCCCTGAATAGTACAGGCTAAAGTATTTGAATGGCTCTGAGTTTCCCTTGATTAGGCAACTACACTTCTCTAAGAAACTGGATATTAATCTGAAAGCAAAGCAAGGCAAACATCCAATTTTTAATCATGTGACCTAACCATAACATCACAGATCCTTGCTCTTTGGCTAAATGACTGAGGGGGAGTGATCAAGAACACCAGTTTAATGTCTCTACACCGTGGTTTCCTGGTCACAATAGTCTCCTGGGAGGTTCAGTTCTCCTAAACAAACTGAGCACAGATCCTTCAGTTCCTTGGGTGAATACTCAAGCCACTGAGACCAACTCCTCTCTTTGTGAGTCTTGTCTGAATTTCCTGGATGCTGCTCAGGGAGAGGGGAGAGGAGATTAAGGAGTTAGGAGTGCATTTCCCCCCTGGGAAGAAGGAGGAGTGGGGATAAGGTGTTTTTAGTTTTGTTCTTATTTCTCATTAATCAATTTCTCTGAAGTCAAGTCTGTTCTGCTCATGACAGTAACTGGTGAGTGATTTCCCTGTCCTTATCATAGTTGATGAGCTTTTCCATTATATTTTCTTCCCTTGCCCTGTTGAGGATGAGGAGTGATAGAGCAGCTTGCTGGGCACCTAGCAACCCGCCAAGGTCAACCCACCACAATGCTGTGACTGTTAGACAGCCATAACCAGTTAGACTGGAGCTATGTCCAGTAAAGCATGCAAATCTTTAGATCTTTGAAAACAGCCTCTGGCGGTAAGGAATCTTGGTGGGTTTTTTTTCTGTTAAAGGTACTTCTGGAGCATAACAAAACAGAAAGCCCAAGTCCTACTACCGACCTCTGGCCATGTAACTGTGGAAGTCCCAGTATCACAGCTCCCGTAGAGGTTGCTTCTTGCCAAAAGCCCTTCACTGATGGAATTAGAAGGGATGTCTTGTTCAGCAGTATCCATTTACTGTGCATTCACCTCAACTGTTTCTTCCTGATGATCACATCGGTGGCATCCAGATGCTGTTTCCTCCAGGCTAGCCACTGGGGAGAGCTGGTGGGCAGAGGCAAATGCCTGTGGTCCTGACTGTTTGCTCCACAGTGAACTGTGAGCATCTTATCAAAAGACCATTCTAGTCTTGAATCAGTGGACTATCTCCCTTTCACTAAATGGTAGGTGTTTAAAACAATTTCAACACAGAGATCGTGTTCTTTCTCCCAGAAAAAAGAGGTATGCATGCAAAACTTTCTGTGGAACTACAGGGCAAAGGTTTACTTCACATTTGCATTTTCTTTCTCCTGGTATGGGCTGGCCTCGCATTCAGGTCCCACACTAGCAGGTTCTGATTTTGCCATGTCTCTACTGGAACCAGGAAGTATGAGCGGATTTTTTCTTTCCCCTTTCGTTAATAAAGGGAGTTTCATCAATGTTTGCTGTCGCTTACATGTGGTAAAAGTCTGGTCATTTCTTGGTTTATTTCAGCATCTCAGGAGGTTATCTATTAAGTCTTCATGGGGTTAAAAATTAATCCAGATGTGTTTACACAGTATCTGCTTTAATGCAGTAGGCACAGCTGTTTTTCGGATGTATTCTGGCTAGACTCCAGCATGAGCAGTCACATTTTCCCCATCTCTGAACTCCCTTGTAGTTTTAACTAATCAACAAGAACACACGAACCACAAGAACGCTACTAAGCTTGGTATTTCAAAAAAAGCATTAATTGATGGTTCTGCTGCTGCGAGAAGAAATTTTAAGAATCAGGTATTTATAAATTCATCTGGAGTCACAGTTTTTTTGCCTACTAACTTTTGAATCTTTGGGGTTGGATTTTGAGCATTTTCTTGCCAAACACACAGTCTAAAAGCTTTGAACTGATCTGAAAGTGTGGTTTATTCATATAAGGCCAAGGGTTCAGGTTTTGGCTTGATCAAATGTCATGAAGCTTAGGATGTAACTGTGACATCTGGCAGGATGGCCACAGCCAATGGCCAGCGGAGAGCATGGGTGGGTAAAGAAAAAACTTCTCTATGATGGGAAAGTTGGGCCTACAGCTTGGCTAAAGGCCCAATTTATTTTCTTAGAAGAAAATTCAAATCTAAAGGGGCAAGACAATAATTTATATATTCTTAATAAGGCACCAGCAATGTCCAGTTGTTGTCTCTCCTGATAAGGAGAACATAGGTAGCCATGTCTCAACACTACCATTTGGCCCTTTTCTGGGGTGTGTTGTATCCTTCAAGCTTTTAGGGTTCCCCTGCTTCTTGGTGGAAGTGTTGCCATTTTGTGTTGTTTTTCCTGTTAGGGTTTATCTTTTTTTTATTGTGACAGAATTGGCTTGGACAGGAAAGTACAGGATTGCTTTTGTGTGTGGAAAAGATGTGACTTTTATCTGAACTCGGTCCCCTGTGGGATGTGCAATGGTAGGATTTGAGTAGCGTGTGCCTTTCATGGCTGGTTGCCAGGCAGGGATTGACCAGCAGGACTGAAAAGAGCTGTAGGCCCAGAATAAAATTGCTTCTGTGTCACCCAGTGCTCTTATGAGGCTGCTAGAAACTTCCTATTTTATTTGGAGCTACATGTGTCCAGGCTTGTCAACAGTTGCCAAGGACATCGTCTCTTTTTATCATCTAAAGCAGTAATGTGGCCGAAAAGAGAGTAGTGATACCAGTTCTGGAAACTTCATTGCACATCTTGATGTCTTCCTTGGAAGATCCAGCACATGGAGTTACCCGAAGGTAGAAGCTGCATCTTTCCTTCTGAGAGCAAGGTTCTGTTTCTTGTGGTTTCCAATGAACTACTGATGAAACAGGACTCTAAAACTGGAAGGCAATCAAAAAGACTAACCCAAACTTAGGACTTCAAAGATATTCTCTTAATCTTGGAGACCTCTGACATAGAGTAGGGTTGAAATGCTTGTAGCTTTTATAATTGCTGGACCAGAATCTATTTTTACAGATTGGTGATCTCTGTGTTTCAATATTTATTTGTTTTATACTAAGCAGAGAACAAAATTGGGGTGGGAAGGGGAGGAATTGTCTGTTTTCAAGATAAAACAATAGCAACACGTAAGTTGTTGTGCAATGGTTTCTCTAATATCCACATGATTAACAGCACAAGTTTTTCCTTGTAATGCATCCAACAAGATTCCTTTTCCCTTAACAGTTTTCTTTTTGTTATTGCTAGATTGTTTCTTCACGGGATTTTTCAGAGTTTCTGAGTTACATGGCATTTGTTAGAGGAAAAAGTAGAGCAACCTGAGCTGCCGTTGTCTTCGGTTAAATTCAGATCTGTATCCAAAGTGCTGGTATTTTCAGACCTTAGGGATTTGCTTAACTGTGCCTAGAGCCATATCTAGTTGTGAATTGTGTTTAAGTTCAAACTTTAATTAGTCAAAAGCATATCTGTGAGCTGTGATTCAGGCTTTAGTTTTAAAGCAAATGTTAAGTTAAATAGGGTTTTTTTTAAGAGTTGGGAACTTACTGAAAACGAATAGTGAAGGGATCTGTGGATAACTGTTTTGATATGCTGCCTACAGCTAAAATAAAACTAGTTGCAAAGGGCCCCACCCCTGCAGTAACTCAAGGCACGGTTTAGAACCCACGTGTGTGCTCACACAGGCTACAGGAGCTAGGAACAATTCCAAAGCGTGCATGAGTGCGTGCTCACGACTCTGGCTTTCCCAAGCGAAAGCAAAAACTCTTGTAAAGAAACTTAAAGGCTGCAGGGGTTAAATGAAATACAACTCTCCTTTTCCTGTGCAGTAAGGATTAGCAACCAAACAGAAGCTGGAGAGAAGAGCATTTGAGAGACACTGTTTGAGCCAGAACTATAGGAAAGTGGGTTTTGGAGCTTGGCTGCGGAGTGGTGTCAGTGTCTCCAACTTTTGCACTCACCTTGCACAGGTACACAGGGAAGGTAAGAGTTAACTTCGTGTTCTGGGCTGTCTCCTGATCCCTCTATTGTGATATCTATTTTCTAATAGTCTTTTTAGTGCTGTTTGTGCTTTTTAAACTATTTTTCATTTCCCACCTTTTTTCTCTTCATTTAAAAGAATACAGGGGAGATGAGAGACTGGAGTCCTTATGAATGCAAAATCTTATTTTGTAGAAGGCAGGTAAGAAGACGCTCCATGTACTTGGTGAACATGAATCTCTTTCACTCGCAGTTAGTTACACTGAGACTTAATGCAATCAAAACTGCTGTTCCTGACATTATAGGTGGGGGGAGCGAGGAGGTGGAAGTGGAAGGTATCAGTTTGATAGGATGCTGGACAAAAGTAGCAGGGATGTTGACTGGAGAAACATGATTTTTGCTGGTAGAAATAAAAGCTTGCCCAGGTGCTAAGACTCTCGTGTCCCCTGACGATCACCTCTGGAGTACACAGGTTCTTCTGTTCATGTGCTGAGGGGAGGGAGTGCCTTCTAATGTGCCTTGCATTGCTTTCAGCTGTGTGAGATGGGATCAGTTTGGGGGCTTTCCTCCAGCTAAATGATGCTGTCAGAGCCAACAGAGCTGCTTGTGAAAGGGGAGGTTTGCAGGCCTGGACCTCTCACCCCTGAGGAAGCCTGGTGTGTGAGGCAGGCCAAGGTGGCAGCTTCAGGGACCTGTCCTGGCATGGAGGTTGCAATGGGCTGGTGGGAGCATGGCAGCGGATTGCCTGATGCCTTGGTGTTCCTTGTGGGTGGTCACGTGGAGGCAGAGGAGCAGCTGATTTAAAAACTGAGTTTCAAATCTTTGACGAAGGTAATGTCAGCCTTGGAGCTTGTAGTTACTAGGAATAACTGGTGTTAGTACATCCATTTCTTTAGGTCTGTCTTTAGAGACCCTAACAGGGTTTTGTAGACACTTCTGCTTATTATTTTTGGAAGTGTCTTCACAATACCTGGAGTTTATTTTACCGCTTCTGCATTGCACTTATGAGTGCCCTTCAACAGGTTCTCTGTAAGCTGGCTTGCCTCATAAATGTTTCTCTTCTGGTTTCTTAGAGACTTAGCACACTCTGTAGTGCCAGAGCATTTCCCAGTCTCTGTAGACAGAGCAGCCATGAGAAACTATTCTTTCTGAGGTGCAGCTTTGCAGACGTGTGTCAGACAACCACATTCTGGACTTTTGGGACAAATGCTCCATTGTTACAGGGAACAAATCAAAGTGTTTGTGATGAGCAACAAAGGTAGGTAGGACCATGTATCTTTGGCAATATTTATTCATGTTAGTAAATAACAAGATTAATAATTTTTTTTTTTAAATAGAGTAAACTTGCTGTCTCTGGAAGTTTTGCTTTTAGCATATTTTCCTGTCCAGTGTGAGATAATTTAGACTTCTTTTTCAAGCATATTTTCAGGTTCTCACGCATTGTGGAGCATCCTGACACCTCAGAGGTGTTTGTTTTTAAAATCTTTTGCTTCATGAGTGTAAATTCTTGATAGCTTCACAGGAATGCTGGGGTTGGGGTAGTTACTCTATAGCACGTGTGTAGTCCAAATCTGTCTACTAGTAAACAGTCTGCTCTGTAGCATTTGAAGAAAGGTGTGTGACAATTTATTTGAGGTGATTTTTCAAGCAAGGCTGTAGGTTTTTGTTTGCTGGTATCTCTGTGTGTGTATATATACATACATTTGTATAAAATAGAGTTAGGTATCAAACAAATGAAGCTGTCTTGATTTTAAGGGGAAAGCGGAAAGCTCCATAGCATTATAGTACCATAATGAAGTTAGAGAATGGATGATCTTGAATGTTGTTGCTCGATAAGTGCAGTACTTTTTGATGCAGATTCTGTATGTCTCTTTTTGGGTTGGGCGCTGCTCACTCTCAGATCCAGCTACTTACCAGCTTGGTAAAAGAGAACACTGGTAGACCTCACCTAATTGAGTTGCTTAAGGGATTACTCGCCTTGCAAATTAGGCCCCAAGGTTCAGTTGGCGTCTGTGTGAACGGCTGTGCCCTGACTTGCTGAAAGGGTTTAGGAAATGGGAACAGAGTTATGTTGTTGCAACTAGTTTTCCTGGTGGTACTTGATTTTGAGCTAAAAGAGCAAATTTTATTCTAAAGAAACACAGACATTCTGATTCAATGTGGAAGCTGGAGGGGTCTGGGGGGGAACCACACACCACAAACATCCAGTATTGATTGAGGGCCCCTTCTTCTGAATGCAATGTAAATAAAAAAAATACTGTTCTGTGCCTCAGAACAGGTAGGCCTTAGGCTGCCAGAAGGCTTTCTCTTTGTTCAGAAGGGTCTTTAAATGTTATATATGTTAACCATTTTATTAAATCATGTATGTACCTTGTGACTCCTCAACACAAAGCAAACAAATAGCTTTTTTTTTATAAGAGGATGAGAGATGCTGTTTTGCAAAAGAACAGCACCTAGAGTACATAGGATTACAATAGTCCTCATGCTTCGTGTTATAGGTTCATCACTAGCTGGGTGAAGGGGAAAATGTTCTCCTAGTGGCATATTGATGCTCAGTGAACTACAGAGGAAATAAGTTGCTTTGCTATTAGGTCTGTGGGAAGAATTATACGAAACCAATGATAAACCCCTCAGTGTACCCAGTGTAGCTACTAAGCCTAGACAGTGATGGATGATTGCTCTGATCCAGTACAGTCGTATGCAGTTATGCCCATAGTATGATGGACTTGTCAAAAGAACTTATATCACTGGAAATGATGCTCTGCTGGATACAGTTTCACTGTCTCATTTTTTTAACACTCCTGGATCTGAAATGTGATTTGTTGTGGTCCAGCTTTGTCTTGGATGATGAATAATAATGATTACTAGATGTTTGAGGAGGGACTTTAAGAGGATTTGAGTGGGTACCTACTCATATTCATATTCAGTGTACCAGCCTCTGTTCATGCTTTCTCCCACAGTAACAAGCTCACCTGCTTGACATGCGGACATGAGATACAGAAAACAAGTACCATCCACAGATTGTTTATTTCTCTGCCTAGCCTGTAAAGTGGTAATTGGAGGCTCTGGTTTAGGCATCTGTGGGAGAAACCAGCTTCAGAGTAAAGAACCAATTTATTTTTAGATCACACTGTTGTCATTTTGCTGTGATCACACAGTCGAGCATGTGCTTCCTTTGAGATCTCTCCAGGCACTGCAGTGTGATCACACCCTCCTAAGATCATTTCTTATGAAGTTAATTTTTAGTGACAGATGAAAGATGCTAGGTTTGGTATCCTTAGAGACAGCAGCCCTAATTCCACTGCTTCATAAGTTTGTTAGCCAAAAGTTCTAGGTTTGTTTTTTCCTTTTCGTTTCTTTTTGCAGAGTAGGCCCACTGACTTCTCGGGGGGGAGGAATTCCTGCTTCATACCATTAAGGTGTGTCTGCAGCACAGGCAGTAAGGGTGATTCCTTAGGGAACAGATGTACCCACACAAGTGTGGCCTGCTTGGTATTTTTACAGATAGATACAGTTAAAACTGAGTTACTTTTTTTTTTTTTTTTAGAAAAAAAAGCTATCTGGTTCCAGAAACAATATAGAGGCAGCCGCAATCAAAACCCACATGAGGTGAACACTGTCATGTTTTCCCACCTATGTTATTAGTCCTGGAGCGAATTTATTTAAAGGTAACACAGGTGTTCCTTATGAATACTACAAGCATCCTGTTGAACGTGGTGCTAACAACCCCTTGGTGAACAGAGATATAGATCTTGAAAAGAGGAAGAAAACAATTTGCATAGTTTTAAACTTTCCTTTTGAGATCACACTATTTTAAAAAAATTTTTAACCCCTTGCACAAGTCAGAAGACTGCTATATGTATATTTATGGTGGAGTGAAGTTAAATTAAATTGGAAGTAATTTTATAGCACTGAAATCCTTTCTTTTCTTAAAGATTTCCCCAAAATTTGAATTGTAAGGGATTAATCTCAGCTGGCTAACAGTGAGCAATGCTCAGTGTTGGGTAATATATTATTTCAGATCAGGCAAAATAACTCATATAAGTGAAGCTTGAGCTGTGACAAGACAGTAGTAAATGTAAAAGGTTGTTAGCCATTCCTTTTCAATTATGTTAGTGTTTGAGATATTATATCCTTGTCATGTATTTTCCATAGGCAGTATATGGCTTTTTGTTGCGATGTTAACCGTCTAAATTACTCTGTGTGCACTTGTCTTTATCCCTATGTGCTCCCAGATTTAATTAGCAGCTAAGCACAGTAAGGCTACCAAAATAGAAGGCAGAATCCTGTCTTTACTCCTTATAATAAATCCCTAGCTGCAAACCTAATAGTGGAACACCGGCTGCAGAAAATTGAATCTTGGCTCATACTAATAGGTAGACAGAAAACTGTCCTCATGAAATACTGTATTAGCTCCTGGCATAGTCACCACGTTTACTTGAAAGATGCTGCTTCACTGACCTAAACCTTAGACACTCCACTGTGGATTTTGGAGAGTGGGACAGAAGCAGGTCAGCCTCTTCCCTCACCCCCGATAGGGCACGGCGTGAAGCCTCACTAGAACTTCTGTGTGTTTCAAAGTCTGATCTTGCTCTTGCACCTGATGATTTTTTCAGTTACGATTTTGTGTGATTTTGGTATTCGGATTAAAGCTGTATGACAGAGGCTGCTACAGCTTCCTCGGCTGTTGCTGAACTTGGCATTGCTGTAGAAGTCCTCTGTAAAAACATTGTCACTCTGAGTGAGCCACACTAAGTGATGGCCCAGTGAAGATTTCTATGCCTGTCATGAATCAGGCTGAAGGCTGAGATGAAAGCCTACTGATAGAGCAGTCGAGAAGATGCTTGTATGGCACCACTGCTCAGTTCTCCAGCCAGATGGTGCTCTGCTGCTGTGCTCATTACTAAGTTTTTGTAACTTTTTTTTTTTCGTTTAACAAGGTGAATGTTATTCTAGCTGAAAGTTTATCTTTCATCATGTGCAAAATATGGCTGAAAATATATCTCAGGAGGATTACTTTCTTGATGAGGATTCTTCAACTCCTAACATGTGTTTCGAGTGAATTAATAAATCTGGATACCAATGTTAAAGATATCTTCTTAAAACCTGGGCAACTTGTGTCATGTTTTTCTTTATTCGCTCTCCCACTAAGCCCTTCCAATCAGTCTTGTATTTAAACACATCTTTATAAACATTTATCTGTTGCTTTGTATATAAACAGCTCTTCATGAATGTGGCTCATCCCGTGGTCAAGGCAAAGGAAATTTGGCATCCTCCCACTTCAACAGGAGCATGCACACTAATTGGCTTATCTGCCCTAGCCCAAAGGACATCAGGTCTGGGATTTTCTTTGGAAAAATGTCAAACAAAGCATGGTTTACTGTAGTTAGGGAAGAAAACAGGGATATTAAGAAGCATCTTGAATGTGATATCCTTTGCCTAAAGGGGTGGTTAGTTTCTTGGTTCCTCTGGGCTGTGTGGTGTGGTCCTCCTGCTCTCCCAGCTCTGCTCTCAGCCTAAGTGAAAGGAGCTTTTTCCCTACCCTGGACCTTTTGCTTCATGGAGCCCCTTTTTCTCCTCACCTTCATCTCATCTTTTTGCTGTGGGTATATATTTCCGCCTTTTAACTCTTCCACCAAAAACTTAAGAGGTGCTTCTCAGTATACAGGGCAAATAAAAGGAAGCTGGAACCAAGATATGCTGGATGTTTGAGTGCAAAGCAAAAATCATAATGTCTTTAGAAAATGTAATGAGTCTAAAAGCTAAAAGACTTTGCTTTGAGTAAATGGCTAAAAAAATTATGCCAATGGGTAACTAGGCAAAATATCACCATTCTTTCTGACTTCTCACCTCCTTCAACCAAACTTCCAAAAATATAACAGCTGAGAAATGACATGTTAAAGCAGAGTGAAGTTGGGAGTGGAGGAACAGGAAGGAAACTCAGAAAAGGTGTGAGCAGCACTATCACAGTGGCAACTTCTGCTTTAGTGCTGGATGTGCTAAACTTTACAATAAGTAATATCTATCTATATTGCAACAGGCAAATATTTGTTGCAGGGGCAGCCAACCTGTGGCTCACAAGCAATGCAAAAGCAGCTTCTGTGTCAGGGCTACCTCAGATGGGAATAACAGATCCATGTTGAGTAATTCAAATCCCCAGCTGGGAGATGAAATGAGCTTTAAGGACCTGCTGAAGTATTGCTAGATGGTTTTGCCACTCCCAGAACAGTCCCTGACCCACAAAGGTGGTATGCGTTTTTGGCCAAAAGATTATTTAGAAATGCCATTCACGTGCAAAAGAAGACTGGTCTGATAGGCTAAACAGAGGAGAGCCATATAGGACTGGCTGTCAAATTATTTTCAAAAAGAACAGAGAAAAACCCAGACCAATAAGCCTGTGAGCAATGGAACTCATGAAACTTGTTTTCTTCTGCCTTTGTGATCTGATTCCGTAGTGTCTAAACATCTTAAGTTCTTGTTTAAGCAAGACTGGGTTATTTGTAACATCTTTCAAGTTTGGATTCCCTCTCATTGGGGAGAAAAAAAAAATTATCTGAATGGGTTAAAAAAAAAATCTAACGTGTCTCTCTATCCTGGCCTGGTATTATTTCCCTCAAACAAAAGTTAAATTTACGTTTTTGAAACCTTGAAATTAGCCAACCGATTCAAAGTTATTTTTACATATATATATATATATACACACACACAGGCAATGTAGGTGTTATTTTCCTAGGAACATGAATGTTTAGAGGTTATGTGGAAAAGAGGCCAAGCTTAAGTAAACAATCTTGAACCTTGTTTGTGCACTAGAAGGTGGAGTTTGCACACATAAAGTAAATACAGGAGTCATTAAAACTGTCCTTGATTCTGAAATTTACTCCTTGTCTTAATGAAGATTTGATTGATCTTGCTAAGCCTGTATGGCCCTGGATAAGAATTTGCAACTAAATATTTCTACAGCAGTTCATTTCTGTCTCCATTATAGAGAAATCTCCATGTGTCTTTTCTAGACCTTCTATTTGTTAAGGTAGAAGCTTCTTTCCTGAGTGGGTTCAGTGTTAAGCCCTGAAATAAGGGTGTTTGTCCCAGTTTCCAGTTGTACTGGAGTTCTTGTGTTCTGTCCAGAGTTATGAAACTCCAGCCATCTCCTTTGTGGTGCTCTGGCCCTTCCGTCCGCAGTGCCAGGGAGAAGGAGGTGCTGCGGAGGCCGTTCAGAAAGGGCGCTAGAACATCCTTTCAGAAGTTTCTGAGATTTCCACAAAATATGAATTGATCCATTCTGTTTTGGAATAGAAGTAAGGGTCCTGAGCTGGTAAAGTCAGAGTCAAGTTTGAGCTTCTCTGTGTGCAGAGAAGCTTGGGCCAGCATCTCTTAGAGAAAACAGCTTCATAGTTCAGATCTGGACACTTTCTGGCCCAGCTTACAGATGGCTGGAACCAGTCATCACTTCAACCCTTTTATTTGTCTAACCTGAGCAGTTAATGCCAGATGTGGCTGGCTAGGCAATTTGAATCTCTTGTGACATATGGAATGGATACTTCAGCTGGGTATTCCTCTGGTTCTGGTTGAAGATTCTGGTTGCTTGTTACTTACTGTGAACTGATTCTCATAATCCTTCTCGCTGAGCTAACTTCATATTTTAGCACTATGGCAGGAATTCCTCCGTGTAAGCTTTCCAGCAGCTGTTCCATATCTTGAGCATAAAGTCACCATTTCCCCTTAGGTCCTGATGCTGTTTCGGGGTGGAGGGGGTGGAGATGCTGCTCTAGCACACAGTGGGAAAAGGGAGCTGGGGAGGGTTGAAAAGAGCTGAAGAAGGGCAGGAGGCACAGGGTGCAGCAGCTGCTGTTGTTACAAGTAAAAGCACTGCGAAACACTGTCCTTTTCATTCCTTCCCCCGCACACCCAGCCTTCGGTGAGAAGAATGGCAAACAAGCAGAATAAACATATGCTGATGTATCCCAGGTCCTACAAGGAGTGAAAGAGCCGTTAAATCTGGAAACAGAACTTGACCTTTTTTCAAAGGCTTCAGGCAGATTCCCCAATCCCATCTGTGTTGTTCCTGGTTGCAAGGAAGGCAGAAGGGATCAATGCTAAATACAAAATCTGAGGAAGCTTTTAAAATAACAAGTTTGTTGACGCTCAGAGGATCAGACATGAGATTTGTTCTGCAGTGTGGGACTTAATAGAATACAGAAGGCCATGTTTTTCCCTCTAACCATCCTTCCTGGAATCTGTTGACTAGTTTAACAGGGCTGGATGGTCTAAAATTCTTATTGTGAAATTTGAGCAAGATGTCAGACATATGACTGCAGTTTCCATGTAAGTGCGATACCAAAAAAATACAAGCGAGCACCAGAGCTGCAACATCTTGCTTCTTTAATGCAGGATATTGTCTCAAACATTAACTGCTGTCTCTAGTTGTCTCCTCACTGAATCTTTTTATCCTATCTGGCTAAAAACCTCCACCAACCTGGTGAGCTGCTTCTCTAGTCTTTTCTCCTGGAGCTTCACGTGGTTTGGGCCCAGCTCCCTGTCCACCTCTTGGCTCAGATGCCAGGAGGGACTGAGTGGGCAGCCCACTAGTCACAGAGCAAGGCTGCTGGAGCAAAGGATGTGACTTCCACAGCCGTTTCCGTGAACCTGACAGGTGCTGGAAAGGAAGACGTAACAGAGAGGAATGCTGGGGAAGAGAGATTTTTCTCTGGGCAGTAGGAAGAGGAGCTGATCAGTCTCAAAGATTTACCTCTGTTTGACACCAACACCATTCAAGGAAGGTGCTGTTTTTACAGTGCCCTTTGCTTGTGGTTTGAGGACATTACAAGCTGCTTCTGGAAATCTTTGCAGTTTGTATGCACAGAACTTGTAGCAAAAGGGCCTCTCCTGGCTGTCCTTATCCCGTGAACATGGTTTGGCAGTTGGATAGGGTTGTGACACAGGTCTAACCTATGTTTTGGCTGTTGGCTTCAACAGCACAGAGATTGTAGTTGGCCTCTTGTGGATGGCATCTCCGAGTTGTTCCTTCGCTGACTTGAATGGGAGGAGAAGTAGTAGCATGTGTGGGTGATAGAGGGTACATAGTCTTCCCTCAGTTTCTTAAGAATGACTAACCCAAAATTAATGGAAGTCTATAGAAAAAACTTCTATAGCTTCATTTTCTTATGAATCATATGATCGGTGCTCAGCATATAGGGAGAGAAGCTTACCAGTTCTTGTTTTCCCAACTTCATTTTCCCTGTTCATTGCTATTTTGTACACAGAATTTCATGCAACTGGATTTTCAGCACTCAGTGTTTTTTTACATCTGAAAAGAAAAATATTAAAGAACGAGTTTTCATTCCCAGTGCTGTGAATGTTGGGAGTGTCAAAATCCATGGTATACGGACTTACAGAGTTGGAATCAGCTGTGATTCAGTGAGGCCTAGCACTGTAAGAAAAATGGTTGCCCATCATAAAGTAATCTGAAGTACACAAATACTAGATCAAGTAGGTTTCATTTTGGGCATATTTTGTTCCTGATTTGATATTCTTATGCAACAATCATTTTACATCAATATTATCCTTGCTAATAGTGATATGCATTCTATATTTTGGATTTAATAGGTCAGACTAAAGGAGCTTTAGATGAAGTTTTAAACAGATGTTATTACAATGACTGAGATTAACTATTCTTCCTTGCTGTTTTTATGCACTGTAAAATGAAGATTTCTCTATCTTTCCTTTTCCCAAGTAGGAAAGAAGCTTAGACTACGTAGAACTGTGCTAGGAATATCTAATCCATCTCTTCTTTCTGGTCTCAATCAACTAGTCATGAGGTCATGAGAAAACGGTCACAGAAACAGGCAATCTCTAGTGGCCAAAGTGTCTGTGGTCACAGCTGTAAAAGCTGGTGAGTGGTGGTTGGTGTGGGCTTGGTTGCTGCAGCTCAAAAGAGGAAGAATAAAGTAGCGATGGGCAGTGCACCAATGGAGTATTGTGGCCCCAAATGTGCATAAAGCCCCGATTTTTAGGAACTGTTGTATCCTGTTGTATGCTGCCCTACCAGTCTGTGTGGCCTGATGTCCTTTCTAGCTCTGCAGAGGGATATAAAGACTGATGGTTGAATCTAGCTATAGCTGTCCATGGTGAACTGTAGGATTTTAAGCAAGCAAGATCATATAAAGACAGATATGAAGCTTCACAAAGCCACACAGGATGAATGTAGAACATAATGTACAGAAATGTTAACTGCGGAATTTGTTACCTTGGGTTGGTTGAAATCATTACAATCTTCAAGTATTTTATCATATGTATATGTAAAAGGGTGGGAGGGCAGACATGCATCAGCATGCATCTTGCACTGTGCCCGGGGATGGTGTTCTTGTCATACCAGAGGAAAGTTCAGAGAAATATTTTCACTCCATAATTACATTCCGGCTTTATGTGAAGGGTGATCTGTCTTTGCAGTTGCCTTCATCTATCCAGGGAGTGTAGTGATAAAACAGTTTTTCTTCTCTCACCTTGATTTTAGTTCTACCTTTGTTTATACTGTATGATATTTTAGCTTTCCTGCTGTACAAGCAGGAAAGAAGCAAGCAATTGTGATCAATAGTCTTTCTGTTCCCACAGGCAGAGATGAAGAACTTGTTCCTTCTGCTCATGCTAGCAGTGATGCCATCTTCTGCATTTTCAGTAAGTAAAAGCTTTTCTGAACACTTTTATGAGAAATGAAATACAGTTCTGCTAAGGACTGTCAACATCTACAACTCAAGTGTTTTGTAGAAAGTATTCCTGAAAGAGCTAATATGTTCAAGTCATTAGGCCTACTGTGGTATATGTTTTGGAAAGTCTTACATGGCAATTAAACAACAAAATTCTAGGGGAGTTATCTGCTTCAAACCTACAGGGAATTGTCACTTGAAGTAAAAAGAATGTATGTTTGTTTAGCTGTTTTTTCCTCTTTTCTTTGGTCTTAGTGGTCTAAGCCACATAGTTTATCTTTACTGGGGGAGGTAATCTTTAGTTCAGCCAGTTTGATTTTGTCAGAAAAAGAACATGGCTATTAGGAACTAGGATTCTTCATCCTTTCTGAGAGAGAAGTAGGATCTTTCTGAAGTAAATGCAGTTTGAGAACAGTTTCTCTGAGTTTAACTTCAATTATATTAATTAGTTGGACATCTGAGGTAAAAGGTGACCTGCTGAATAGAGTGGAAGTGTTAGCAAAGGAAGAAGTGATATGTTTGTTAGGTGTAAAGGAACAGAGAAGGGGGGGAAAAAAGAGGTAATTATCACCTGGAGTAAGTGTTTTGTGGGAGTAGTGAGAAACTATAAATATGCCATTAAAATTAATGAGTCCATAACTTCTAATCTCTAGTACGATTATGAATTTCTGCTCCCGGATTCAGCATTTGCAAATGCTTTCTAGGCCTTCTTTGAAGATCAGGCATGAGAGGCCAGAAATCAAGCAAAGTTTATTAGTCATCATAGATTTCCTATCTTGCAGACGGAAATAGGCTTACAGGAGATCTTAGTAGCTCACAACTAATAGAAGATGGAGTTATATGTTAAAAGAACCAGAAACAGAATGCACTGTCCAATTTGTCTGTTCACCTGCTTGTCTCCAGCCTGGTGAATTTTTGGAAGGGAAATGACTGAAACGTCCTGCAACTGTGAAGGTTGACATTTCTTTATAGCATTAGACTGTCTCCTGCATGCAATCAGGAGTTCCTCTTGAAGGCATGCTGAATGAAGGGAGAAGGTTTCGTTTGGCCATCATTTAATTTCAGTTTCCCAGACATGCTGGATCTGTCCAAGCCATGAGGAAGCAGAAAGATCCAGCAGCACTGAGGCACTCTGCACCGGTAATTCTCCTTTTTTCTTTCTGGGAGGGAAGAGAGAAATCGTGTTGGTTTCACATGGGCCATTCCTTACCAGATGCTAATGCAAATAGGCTGAACCATAGCAAGAGAGGGTCAGCTTCTAAGAGCTGGAGCTGGCAGGACTGATTGTAGGGATGCCAATGCAAGTCTGTGCTAGATCAGGCCACGCACCAAAAGAGTAATGGGGCTGTCTGAACTCCCACAGCCAGGACAGCACTGGAAAAGCAGTGACTGCACACCTCTGTTCCACTGCTACAGAAGAGGAGTGGTAGCCCTGCTGCTATAAATGCGAATTTTGTACATCTGTGACTGGAGAAAAGAATGGAAGAAGAGGAAGAGACTGAAAACTGAGGCAGGGAATGCTGCATGGTTGGAAAATAAGTTGGAGAACTGCTTCCTGTTCTGCATCATTCTCCACTCCTTTGGGGCTTCAACTGACATGGCAAGCTTAATTAAAGATAACTTTAATCCATATCAAATAGCATTGAAAAGATCTCTTCCCTGTGCTGTTCTTTTGTAATTCCCAGTGGCAGAGGCGTAAGAGATAGTTGGGTGTCATGGTGCATATCCTCATACTGATGGAGAAACACTTCTTATAACAGCATGTCTCTAAGAAGTTGAGGCTCTGTCACTTTAACTGTGCTAAATACTAGATCCAGAGCAGCCTTGTAGCTGAGAGGGCAGCACTTTTTTCTTTTGGTATCAAATGAGCTGCCTGTATAGCAGCCCATGGCTAGAAAGGTAGGTCAGCTCCAGCTGTGCGGTGAATAGTGCACAGTCCGGGCAGAAGAGGGTGGTGGTGGGAGAACAAGAAACAGCAGAAGAGGCACAGATGAGCATGTGTGGGTTTTATTCCAGAATGAACTGCCTACCTCTTAGATCCATCCTGTCCACCAATGCAAAAAATGATTGCTTTTTGGACACCTTTTGTCCCAGAAGCAGGAAAGCATGAACTTGCAAACATACGGACCAGTGGTGCTAACGAGAGTACAGCTATAAACGTGTGAACTGCAGGCTTAGGCAAGACTGGAGAAGCTGGGTCTACAGGGATTCATGTCTGCTTGTGATTAAAGGATGTAGATTGATGCCTGCAGTTTTTTATCTGTTCTTCTACTTTTGGAGTGGAGTAGCTGAACTTGTGGGTTTTTTTATTGATTGTTAGGCTAGGGAAAGCAGCAAGCAGAATAAGGGCAGAAATGTTGACAGGGCTGAGCATTCAGGAGCAGCTGAGGCTATTGCATACACCTCTCTGCTCATAGTCTGAGAGTGGCTGATTTATCTGCCAGACATAACAGGCAGGATTAAGGAGCAAAAGAAGAGACTCCTGCTTGTCAAAGCCGGTGGCTGCTGAGGATTTCCTGCCTGGGGTTCCATCCTTAGTGGGACCAAGCAAACTCTTCCCTTCTTTCCTGCTGGAATATGGAACTGGTCTTACCACATAGCACCTATGGTGTCTGTCCCTTTTCACTACGCTTTGAAGGAACTGGAACAGGAGGTCACCCTTTGCTTGTAGCTCCTTAATTGTTTGCACTGTGGTAGTACTAGAAAGTATAGCTGGATGGTCAGGAGGAGTCGTATTTAGGGGTTATACAAAGAGAAAACAAAGGTGTCTCTCCATCTTATACCCTAGCTGTTAAAACAGACTGAGACAGAATAGTCTAGAGCAATTTCAGGCCATCCTGTTATTGCTTTCAGGAAGGCTGTGAGCAGCAGCAATAATGGAAAATGCCAGGTTCAAGTGTTTTTGTCATGATTCCCCCTGTGTTTTCAGAGAAGGATAAAATTATATAAAACTGGCTGAGCCCTGTCAATTAGCATTACTGCTGATAGAACGGTGCTTCTGGAGATTTAGGGAAAATAAATTCTGAAGGTTTTTCCATGTGAATAACTCTTATATTATTGTTGTGTGCATGTATTTGGCATGGTTGTGTGTGTGTGTTATATGCTTTGGGGTTGCTTTATGTTTATTAAACATGACATTAATCAGATTTCTCTCTGCCTCAATTTATTTTTTTCAAGTGTGATTTCATGCTAGCAAATTTTTGCATCTGGAATTCTTTCTTTCCAGGTTGAAAACGTCTTATCTGCCCACATCACGGGACTATTTCAAGGAAAAGTTGCTCATCAGGCAAAGTTTTGTTTAAAATTTTGTGATCTGTAGGCATTCTCCTGGAGAAGCTGGCAGCTCATGGCTGGATGGGTGTACTCTGCAATGCGTAAAAAACTGGCTGGAGAGCCAGGCCCAAAGAGTTGTGGTGAATGGAGCCAAATGTGGTGAATAGAGCCAAATCCACTTGAAAGCCAGTCATGAGTGATGCTCCCCAGGGCTGAGTACTGGGGCCAGTTCTGTTTAATTTCTTCATCAATGATCTGGATGAGGGGATCGGGTGCACCCTTAGTAAGTTTGCAGATGACACATCTGGTGGGAGTGTTGATCTGCTGGAGGGTAGGAAGGCCATACAGAGGGATCTGGACCCACTGGATCGTTGCGCTGAGGACAATTGCATGAGGTTCAACAAGGCCAAGTGCTGAGTCCTGCCCTTGGGTCACAACAACCCCAGGCAGCCCTACAGGCTCAGGGAAGAGTGGCTGGAAAGCTGCCTGGCAGAAAGGGATCTGGGATTGTTCATTGACAGCCAGCTGAATACGAGCCAGCAGTGTGCCCAGGTGGCCAAAAAAGCCAACGGCATCCTGACTTGTATCACGAATAGTGTGGCCAGCAGGACTAGGGAAGTGATTGTGCCACTGTACTTGGCTCTGGTGAGGTCCCACCTTGAATCCTGTGTTCAGTTTTGGGCCCCTCATCGTAAGAAGAATACTGATGTATTAGTGAGAGTGCAGAGAGTGATGAAGCTGGTGAGGGGCCTGGAGCACAAGTCTGATGAGGAGCAGCTGAGGGAACTGGGGCTGTTCAGCCTGGAGAAAAGGAGGCTGAGGGGAGACCTTATCGCTGTCTACAACTACCTGAAAGGAGGTTGTAGCATGGAGGGTGTTGGTCTCTTCTCCCAAGTAGCAAGTGACAGGACAAGGGGAAATGGCCTCAAGTTACCCCAGGGGAGGTTTAGATTGGATATTAGGAAAAATTTATTCACTGAAAGGGTTGTCAGGCATTGGAACAGGCTGCCCAGGGAAGTGGTGGAGTCACCATCCCTCGTGGTGTTTAAAAGGTGTTTAGATGAGGTTCTTAGGGACATGGTTTAGTGCTAGAGTTAGGTTATGGTTGGACTCGATGATCCTGAGGGTCTCTTCCAATGAAAATGATTCTGTGATTCTATGATTAGCTGATAAATCACGTCCAATACTTATATTTGCTCCTAGATTGTACTGCAGGAGTGCTTAAAGTGAAGGCTGGTCTGAGGCTTGGCTGAAAATCATATCCAAATACTTCTCATATGGACAGTATTGCTTTCTAGGACTCTGTGTTTCTATGTTAAAATTATGGATTTAATTTCTTCTAAAGAAATGAACATTGTTATTTTTTAAGCACTGTTAATCTATTGACTAAACTTCTAAACTGCAGATCTGACAGAAAGGGCAAAAGGTAGAGAAGGACCTCAAAGTTAAGGTCATACAGAAACAGTGAAAATTACTGTGAGGAGGGAGAAAGAGAAGGAGATTTCATTAAGGTTCTTATTGAGTGAAAGTTAAAAAACATGCACAAGAATAATTTGGCTGGGTAGGACCAGTTCATTTTGCCTTATATCCTATCTCCAGCTATGTCAAAAAAATGTCTAGAAAAAAACTATAAAAAGAATGTTAAGTACAATTTCCACAGTACGATTCTAGTCTCTATTCACTTGTAATTTATGAACCCTTTGAGCGGGATATGACTCTATTTCTCTTGCTTGAATTTGGTCAGTGTCTCCTTGAAGCCATGTAGACTTCCAGCATCACAGCATTTCTGTCATAACACCAAGACTTGGCACCTGAGTGGTATAGATCAGCTCATATGTAATAATTTTATTTGTTAGGATATGATTTGTGTTTTCTGCATCACTTAACTTACCTAAATGAAATTTCAACTGTCATTTTAGTCACAAGTCACTTATACTGCAATGTCTTTCCATAGTTCTTTGCAATCTATCTCTGATTCCCTATTGTCCTTTATTACCCTAAATTACCCTTATCAGCTGCCTTTGTTGCTTATGTGTTTTTGGTGTAACTTATAAATGTATTGAGCAGTTCCGGTTCCTCATGGAATTCTGCTGTTAATGTCAGCTCTTGCAGTAGATGGAGATTTTACTCCTACCTGGTTTTGTCTTTGGGCCTCCTGCTCATCATTGATGTGAGGACTTTCCTTCCAGCTGCTTAGCTTCCTTCAAAGCTTTAAGTGAAGGATTTTGTTGAAAACGTTTTGGAAATCCAAGTGTATCTTGCAGGTTACCCTTGTTGAAATGTTTGTGCATCTCTCAAAGAACTGCAATACTCTTAGAAGGATTTGCCTTCTAAAAAATCCTTGTTGACTTTTTCCTAAATATACTGTATTTATGCAAGTGCCTGTTAATCTTGCTCTTTGTTACAATTTCTATGGATTTATTAGTAGATGTCAGGTTTACACTGTGTGGTGTACAGTTCATAGAATAGTTTGGTGTGGAAGAGACCTTGAAAGGCCATGTAGTCCGACTCCCCTGCAATGAGCAGGGACATTTTCAACTAGATCAGGTTGCTCAGAGCCCCATCCAGCCTGGCCTGGAATGTCTCCGGGGACGAGGCATCTACCACCTCTCTGGGCAACCTGTGCCAGTGTTTCACCACCCTATCTAGTCTAAATCTACCCTGTTTTAGTTTAAAACCATTGCCCCTTGTCCTACTGCAACAAACCCTGTTAAAAAGTTTGTCCTCATCTTTCTTACAGGCCTCTTTTAAGTACTGAAAGGCCACAGTTAGGTCTCCCCAGAACCTTCTCTTCTCCAGGCTGAACAAGCCCAACTCTCTCAGCCTGTTCTCACAGCAGAGCTGTTCCAGCCCTCTGATCATTTCTGTGGCCTCCTCTGGCCCCTCTCCAACAGGTCCATGTCTTTCCTGTGCTGAGGGCTCCAGAGCTGCACACAGGACTCCAGGTGGGGTCTCAACAGAGCAGAGCAGAGGGGCAGAATCACCTCCCTCCACCTGCTGGCCACGCTGCTTTTGAGGCAGCCCTGAGATACAATTGGCCTTCTGGGCTGCAAGCGCACGTTGCCGGCTCATGTCCAGCTTTTCATCCACCAGTACCCCCAAGTCCTTCTTGTCAGAACTGCTCTCAATCCCTTCATCTCCCAGCCTGTACTGATACTGGGGGTTGCAGTTCCTTGAGTTTCCCTGAGATCCTTTTGTAAACTGGTATCAGATTTTCCACTTTCCGATAATCAAATGCGAAAGTGGTTTTATCTGAGAGGCTTGTCTACTAGTATGTGGGGGTTTATCCATTTCAACCTTGAGTTCCTGGTAGGTCCCTTGGATAAACAACTTCTGGCGACTTCATACTGTGTGTTTCATCCACATTTCCAAATAAGTTTGGGCTCAAAGTTTTCTCACAATCCCCCTCTTTGTGGAGTTTTCTGAGTGTCCACAATTTCTTCCACAAGGATTCCAAGAATTAATTTGACTTCTCTGCAGTGGCTGTATGTATTTAGAGAGCTCTTTTTATAGCCTAGTCAGCTCCAGGCCACCCAGAGTCTCTGGTATGCTTTCCATTTTGGAAAAGTAGCTATTATCTGCTCTGCTCACCAGCCAGCAAGCCAGCACAGTCCAGTGAGGCAGCACGTATGTGGTTCTGCAGGGGTGAGGGGTGCAACGCGTCCTGCCCAGCTGGCAGGAAAGCAGGGAGGTGGAAAGGGCCAGGTGTATGGTGGGACAGCCCAAGAAGAGGCAGAAGAGTGACACAGAACACAGGGAACACGGAAAAGAGTTGGGAACAGTGAGGGAGTGGGTTAAGTGATGCAGGGAGAACCTAAAGTGTTTTGAGGAGATGAAGATGTAGGGGAACTGAGGGATTTTAGCGGATTTGTTAGAGGGGATGTGCTAACAAGCCACGGCTAGGGTGATAGGGGGGAATGAAAAGAGAAATACCCAGTGAGTGTAAACCAGAAGCCAGTAAAACTAATGAAGCCTTGGGATTTTTTTTCCTTCGCTTTGTGAAGCAGTTTGTCTTAATAAGACACTCTCTTCTTCTGTACCATTTTGTATTTCACTTCCTGCTGTCACCATCTTGTTCACTTTCATTCCTGTTTTTCTAGTTTTGCTCAAATGCAATTCTTTGCTTATTCATTATTCATAAAAATGGTACTTGGCATTCTTCACCTTCAAAGCTCTTTGCAAGCCTGCTGTGTCTGAGCCAAGAACAATCGTTAAGACAGAATTATTAAAAATGCTTTGCTGATGTGGTTCCGATTCATTCGCTTGGTTTTTTGTTGCATTTTCAGCTAATAGCATAACCAGCTGCAGATGGATTTATCTTGAAAACGCATCATTTGGAATAGTGGCATATATCTACATTATAAATGTGTGAGAGATACCGATTTTTTTCAGCTCCCTTTTAATTAAGTGTGAGTGTTGAATGACATATGTTTTGCAGGGCTTAGCTATGTGGAAACATTATAGGTGGTCATCATTGTAGTACTGGATGGGTCCTCTGGATATTGAAAGGAGAAAGAAATGGTTCATATCCTGAAAAGCATGTGTTCTAAGGGTATACTCCATGTGGGTTGTTTTTATCAGGTCCCTGAGGGCACTATGAGGCTTTACTGGCCCTGACCGCTCCTGCCCCAGCAATGCTGCAGAGGGACTCCCCACAGCCCTGCCCTGGTGGCCTTGGGCCCTGACAAGCCAAGCCTACCTGTGGTCCTATGTCCCAGCCTGGCTTTGGCTGGAGGTGCCCAGGGCTGAGGCTGAGCCTGGCCCTGCCATCCCAGGAGAGCATCCTGCTGCTGGCCGCAGCCCACAGCGAGCAGCCAGCCCTTGGGGCACCTTGGCAGTTTCTTTTTTTCTCCCCTTCCCTAATCAACTTTTCTCTAAGCAATTATTATTCAAGATTAGCAAAGCTGTAGTTTTTTCACTGGAGACTTCTTACTTGCTGAGATTTTGGCAATGAAATCACTATGGAATAAACTACTGTGGTGATAACTTTCTTCTGCAAAGCATTTGTTTTTCACCCATCTTTCATACATGTTTCACCAATGGGGCTACAGTTCAGGGGTGTGTCAAAATAAACACTAACCTTTTTTCATAAACTGTAAACCCCAGAAAGCAGATAGTTATCAAATAAAAGAATGTAGTATTATTTCAGAAATAATAAGAAATGTTAAAGAGAGACTCTGGTTTTGACTATAGATTTAAGCTACAGAAATACCGCATAAAATAACAGTGACATCTGGGAAATCAACTCCACATCACTCATTTAATCATCGACAGCAGTATCTATTTTCAGTAGGGCCTTGTAGTCAACCTCCAATGTCAAGGATTTCTCTCTGTGTTCTCAGTGTTGGCACTGAGATTTGTACCAGATCTGAATGGAGTCTCATAACTGTGTGATGCAGTTTAAGAAGTCACAGTAACAACTTTACAGTGTCCAAAAAGATTGTTCCATTGCAGCTCAGTGGACCAAATCTATGTGAACAGCTGAGCTAAAAGCAAGCATTAGCATTGTCCAAAACCTCTTGGGCATAGCGCGGATATCAGCAACTGTGTGCTTTGAGCAGCAACTGTTCGAGTGGTGTAACATGGTGTTTTGTTGCCACTTGGCAGTCCTGGAAAAGCAGCACAACGAATCATGGAATAATTCAGGTTGACTATCTCTAGGCCCTCAGAGGTGCCCAAGGAGTGAGGGAAACACTAGGGGTAAGAACCTGGCTGGGAATTTAGGTTGTTTGGACCTGTGACTGCAGACCTTCACTGCTCACTTTGGACTGTATGGTAAATTGATGTTTGCCTTGATAGCTTGCTAGTATTACGGTTGCAATTGAATTGCAACAAGACACGAGGAAATTACTCATGCTGAATTGCTAGTCCGTGTTTGGTTGTATGAATTTTGTGGATCACTGCATGCCTGCAACGCGTCTGTATGGGAAGCACAGTCCTCTTCCCATGCATAGTTTCCTATCCATCTCACCAGACTGACTGAGAAGTCTTTCAAGGACGCTTTTTCAAGTATTCCTACATACTGTCAACATTTTCTGTCTTTCAGAGTCAAGTCCCCTTCATAACTCTCCTCCCAGTGCCTGTTTCATTTATAAAAATAAATACTATATGGTATATATTAAGCTACCTGGAGCCCTTTTCCAGACTTTTGTGTTTGTGTGTGTCTGATGCATATTGGTATCGTCTTTAAAGACAAAGTCTGGAGCTCTGGTGACACGAAGGCAGAGCTTTTTTACTCGCTGGTTATATCAGACATGTTTGGCCTGATAACAGCTGATGCTGCCATTACATCAGCAGTGCATCTATCTAGGAACTGATCAAAGCAATGCGGTGTTCACACAGATACATAG
The DNA here is from genome assembly GCA_013399365.1 of Pampusana beccarii. Taxonomy (NCBI): domain Eukaryota; kingdom Metazoa; phylum Chordata; class Aves; order Columbiformes; family Columbidae; genus Pampusana; species Pampusana beccarii. The sequence continues at coordinate 475,959 of VWYH01004583.1, forward strand.
ATAAAAACACATATATACAAATTTATAATTCACACACTCATGCACATGTTAATCCCTGGATAGTTGAATATATGAGGGAGTATACCTACAGGTAAATTTAGTGAATTACTTACTTTTAATGTGTTGGCATTCTCAACAGGAACTCATTGAGTCTCAAGAAATCTATCTTTGCACCATCAGAAGATGATCATCAAGCAGCACGAAGTTAGGCCTTTGGATACTCGCAAAATCATCAGTAGACAATCCTTGACTCTTCATGGAACCAGCTCTGGCAGGTGTCCCTGTCAGAGGGCGATGCAGGTCACAGCCCCTTGTGACCCCAGAGAGCTCAACCAGCTTCACTCAGTATTGCTGTTTGTAGGGTTGTGAGATGGTTTACTTTAGTCACTGGTTTTCCACTCTGGCCACACTTGGGGTGAGGTTATAGTCTGACGTTTTCCACCGCTTGTCTATGCCCAGAACTTTTCAAATCATACAGTTCTGTGCCGTCCCGCTCAGGCTATGATGCGGGTCATAGGTGCATGAGGCCGTCAGCAGTGGCTGATTGTTTCCAACTTCCCAGGCAGAAAGGGGATTTTTCCCTGCAGGGCAGGAGCCCCAGGAGCACAGAGGGGGTGCCTCAGTGCTTGGGCTCACCGCACCTGTGCAATGGGAATTGTTCTCCCCTGCATGCCTGACTTACCCTGCTATCCAGGTGGCCCAGAGGTCACTGCAACCACCACAAATATATACCTGTTGCAGATAAAGGATCTGTGTTGTTGTATGCATGCTAGGCTGAAGCAAGGGGGGAATGGAGTTGAGTGAATCAGAAACAGTGATGAAGTTCATAGATTTTTATTTCTGGGGTCCAGGAGGAACTGGGATTTAGCCTGGCTGGTAACAGAGTCTGAAGAGAGTAGAAAGAGGCTTTAAGACCAGAAACTATTAAGAGCTGATAGCATGTAAAAACATCTTATTATAAGATTATGTAATAATAGATTTCTTATTAATATGCAGCTTTATATTTGCCCGCATACATATACATGCAGTTGCTGAAGTAATGAGGACTGTGCACAGATTTCTGAATGTTGGAGTTTGGCCCCTATTAAAATATTTCTGTGACACTATACATCTTTGGGAGGATTCTTCTGGCTGATACTTCTTTCAGGGTATACATGAATGGAGTGATTCTGAGAAAATCATTGCTCCTGCACACTTCAGATGCATAAACCTTACAACAAAGAGTCCCTGCAGATTTTGCTCTCAATAGAAGGAATAAAGAATTCAATTTCTGTAGGAGGGATATTAGAATATTTATCAGGTTGGTGTGTGTGTCAGGGAAGGGCTTTCTATCCTAATTGCCTTCCAGTAATCTGACTTTCAAATGCTCTTCCTCTGGATTTTTCTCTACGTGTTTTCTCCCTTATGCTGACTAAAAGGTCCCTTGTTTCCAGGGTGAGCTAATACTCCTCCTAAATCAGTCAGTTGATACAGAGGAATAAGACAGCAAAAAATAGAAGTAGTAGCATGCTTCATTCTTTTGAGAGTGAGGGAGGAAGGATTACAGGGGGAGGAATTAGGTGCCTGAAAGAAAAACTTGGGAAAATAAGATGCCTTGCTGAAAGCTAAAACTCTGTTGATGGGATTATCCCCAGAAAGGCAAATCAGAATGCAGAAGGCAAACACTGAGCTCATAATCTGGAATAGAAGAATGGGAGAAGGGTTTGGCTAAGGATCAGGGAGATGTTGACTTGGCAGAGAGAAGGTATGTAGAAGTGGCTGTAACCTGGGTAGTGCCATTGAGTGAGCAGAGTGAAGGCAAACAGAGTTAGTCTGAACCAGAAAACTTGTAATGAAGGATTTTGCTTGCGGAGATATTAAGAGAGAATTACACAAAACTTGTGTGAGGGAAATCAAATAACATGGGTTCGGAAGAAAGTGTTTCACATTAGAGCAATATGGGTAATAGGCAGAAAGAATCTGGGGTGACTCTGCAGTTAGATAGTTGTGGATAATTTGGTGGTAAGTGCATGAATATGATCAGCTAATATCTCTGACTGTTGCTCTGCCAGCAGTGGGGAATTATTTCTTAAAAGAAGGTGAAAGAATGAAACAAAATACTAACTCAGGGACACATAGTCAGGCAGGGAGTATGTGTAGAAAGTTACAAAAACTTTACATGGCAAGGGAGAATTAACCCAGCATTGTGCCTGAGTTGGATTCATTGGTTAATTTATTAGGATAGCTCCTATTTCTAGCAGAGACCTGGATGTTTTATGTAAAAGCAGTTATCAGCTAACTGAAGCAAAAATTATGCTTTTAAAGTGGGGACGTTGTGCCTTTTCTGTAGGCCTTGGAATGTGACCTGACTGGGTGGAAAGTACTTGCTGAGTAGGGTTAAGATTCCTGCTATGGTGAAATTCTCTATTTCTATGTTCCTCCACTCCAGCAGAAAACCCTTACGATGGCTCTTACCAGCTGGGTAATCGGCAGGGCATAGCTCACATGAGGATGCAGGAGGAACAACAGGAAGGAATGGAAGCAACACATGAGCAGGGAAATGTAGAGGATGGGAATGTGGGGTGTTGTGTCCAGACCAAAAGGGGCTGTGTGAAGCCAGAGGATGGTTTGGGACCCAGACCCGGGGTTCTGCAGATTTGGTGCAATGCTCTGTGTGTGGAAGGGAATAAGACCGTGTGACATCTCAATACTTTTTTACCTGTTATTTCTCTGCCTGTCCACTCTTCACTATGTCAGATGTCTAAGTGACCAAATGTATGCATTACCTTCTCAGTTGTGTATTGTGCGCATAAACGGCCCTATAGGCGCAGCTGCACAGCAAACCCTTTTTCTATAACATCACTCCCTGTGCAACCCTGCATTTACCTTCTTTTCCCAAGTGGAACTAACTCTGCTGCATCTTGCAATTTTTTTTTTCCTCAGGATATTGCTATTCTTCCCTCTAAACCCCCATGTCCTGCTGTATGTGGGTCCCATCAACTGCAAGAGGCCTGTTTTTTCCTGAAAATATGATATTACATGCACTTCTAAGATAACGTATTTTGGTTCAGTCCATTGCACTTGTAACTTTTTGTCTATATTAGCATGCTTGTTTCTCTTAATGTCAGGATCCATTCATACTTTCTAAACACAAAATTAATTAAGGCTGTAGCTAATGATGGCCCAGACCTTGATCTTATCATTGGACACAGTTAGGTAGGCTGGGTGGGAAAGGTCCACGTATGGAATTCTGATGCATTAAAAGCATGTTCCTGTGGTTTCCTTACTGCTTCCTTTATTTCTCTTAAGTGTCTGGGTTGGAGCGAAGGATTTGGGATTAAGTTCCTCTGTTGATCTGGTATGGAGTGAAAGTGCTCATGGTCCCTGAAGTAATGAATCGCCTTTGCTGCCCTGCTGAGATGCAGATGTTATCCTCTCTCAGATATATGTTTGAAAGTGCTGAGATTCTATGAATAGACAAACAGTAACAGTTTCAGGGAGATTATAAAGATGGATGTGCTATATGGCTTCAGGAAGCTAATACTCCTAGATATTAGAGGCTTGACGTTTCTGAGGTATTATTCTCTGCCACTTTTCATACTAGCAACACAGCCCAGCAAGATATTCTCTTTTCCAGAAGAACACATAGGAGCTCTGCTTCGTTTTCCTTGTGTTTTTTTTTCCTGTGTTGCCATGTCTGTTTGATACGTCTGCGGTGTTTTTTATCTACAGGGCCACCGGATGAAACGGCAGATTGATGTCTGGGGGAGCTGGGGTGAATGGGGCAAGTGCAGTCGGAGCTGTGGTGGTGGAGTCAGCTTTCGGCAGCGGCGCTGCTATTCCCAAAGGTAAAGGATAACCTCATTTTTCTTTCTTTAGATGTGTTTTTCTGTGACTGAGCTCCTGCACTTATGTTCCAATACACATCCAGAACAAAAAAGACCGGATGTTTGATTCCAGGGGAATAAGTCACCTGAGTCCACTTTGAGATGATCCTCAGCTTCAATCTCACCACTGCTCTTTTGAATAGCACTCTCTTCAACATGTCCTTGCTTTGGCTCCTTCTCTAGAACACAGTGGTATCTCTGTGAGATCTGAGGCAGGAGTTCCTTCATTCGGGTCTAGCTGGCAGGCCTGGGGGAGATGGAAAACAGCCCAGAGCAGCAGTTGTTTCTCCTGAGAGCTGGTGACTGTGCCAAGACTTTCTCAGGCTTATGATTCCCAGGAAGGTAAATTGCCCTCGAAGAAATGGAAGAGTGGAGTTGGCTTGAGCAGCATTAGTGCTGTGCCATCTCATCTGCAGCTGGGTTAGATGCAGTGAGGACAATGACTGGGACTGCACCTGTTGGGAATGATGGACTTAGAGATTCTGTTGTGGATCAAACAAACAAACAAAAAACCAAAGCAAAGCAAAACAAGCCAGACTCTCAATAATATCCTGAAAGAAACAGCCTCTTTATGTTTACAGAAATGAGAGGGGGATTTTTAATAGAAGAATCCAGTTATGGACCAATGCTTCTTCCCACCCAGAATAAAGAAAGATCTCTTTTGAAGGCTGCCTGCTGTAGTATACACCTGCCAGAATCCCTGGAAGCCCATCTCTCCATTTGAAGAATGCTGAGATATTAGACATCGGTTGGCTTTTCAGATCGATTTCCTCCATAACTGTTACTCTCCATAATTCTCAGATGGAGTAATTTGACTGGGATGAGGGTGTTGCACACTCTCCATAGGCGTGTTTAGCTCTTCCTACTGCTTTGCCTAGTATGTATGCATGTAAACAGCAGGCAAGGTGCTGTGTGTACCTATTCTGAACTGGCCACTACCCTCGTGCTGGTTCTGGTATGGACACCTCGACTGTTTGCTGTTGGAAAAAGGAATAAAAACTCTGCTTCCATTATTTAGTTGAAACATGACCCTGAAGACCTGTACTGTAATAATTCATGATGCATGTCTCATTCATGCCAAAATGTAAACCCTAGCAGGAAAAGGCATGATAAGATCCCAGCTTGCTTTAGTGGAAAAGAAGTGCATGCTAGTTATTTCACTGTTTCAAGGAACTGTGTGAGAGTGATATGCTTGATGTGAAGGTGATTTGTAATGGCTGCCATGAGGTGATTTTTTGCATGTATGTTCTTCAGAGAGCTTCATGTTGTTTTTTTGTCTTCCAGGACAGAAGGTTCTTCTAGTTGTGTTGGACCAACTCGAAGCTATCGGTCATGCAATGTTCAGGTACAGCGCTCTGTTTTTGCTCTTTTTTTTTTTTCTTCCTTGACTGTTGCGTTTTTTTCCCCAAGACAAACATCATATTCTTCAGAGGCAATATGTCATTATTAGTTTCTCTTTCTGTGACATCACTGGTGAATGTGGTTCCTCAAAGTACCCCTTCAAAAGCATATTGAATTTATGTCCTTGACTTTATATGGGAGAAATAACAAATAAAAAGCAATTTTTTTGTTGTTCACTTATTTTTCCTCCTTTTTATAATGGCCCGATGCAAACATGTTCTCTTCTAAACAGAGCTGCCCAGAAGGCTCTCGGGATTTCCGGGCAGAGCAATGCTCAGAGTTTGATGGGACAGAATTCCAAGGAAAGAAATACAAGTGGCTTCCATATTATGGAGGTAATGATAAACATGGAGGGTTACACTTCATCTCTAACTATGAACAGTGTGTTTTGAAGTGATTGTAACGTTTTTGACTGTAGTATCCTCATAGGGTACTTCCTTAGCTGGAGGGTGGGGCAGCAGGTAGCGCGGAAAAAAACTTTGCCAGTAGCAAACCATTGCTCTCACAAAGACACTGGGTGCATGGGCAAAGAGATAGCTCCTATTGCAGCAACACGTCTCTTGTAACAGCCATTCTTTCGGAAATATTGCCCAAGAAAGCTGGAACTGGTTGCAGCTAGGTCCTGAAGTATTAGAGAGGCAGAAGCTCTGCTGAATTTTTCAGTATTGGCAAAAGAATAGTAGCAGGGCACAGGAGAAACAAATACATATAACTAATGAGCACTAAAGAAAATATGACACCTCTTTCAATTGGCCCATGCTTTCGTGATGAACCAGCTCAGAAGGCAGATGTAGGAACCAGCGGTCCTTGCTCTGAGCTTTCATGTGTTATCATTCACAGTTGTTTAACAAATTACGAGGGATTTCAAGATGGGTTTAAAGTTTTGTTTGTTGGCCGTTAAGATAACAGCTCCCTCGTGTTCTGCATCAGGACTTGTTCTCCTTGTAGAAAGCCTTGTACTCCAAGGGAGCATAAGAACAGTCCTACTAAGGAATAACCGAGTATCCACCTGGCCCAACATCTGCCCTCCACCACTGGCCAGCCAAGGTGCCTGAGGAAATGGTTACATACAGTGAGGCTTTACCAGGGTTTTTTTCCAGCCCCCAGCAGTTTGTGACACAGAAATGTGTTCAGTTATCTGCCACTTAATATCAGCCCATCCTCTGTTTCTGCTCCTGTGATCTAAAACCAGGCTCCTGATGCATTATCAAGCTATTAGCCATACTATATAATGTTTGTTTTTTTCTCTCCTACCAGCACCTAATAAGTGTGAGTTAAACTGTATTCCAAAGGGAGAAAACTTCTACTACAGGCACAAGGAAGCAGTGGTAGATGGGACTACCTGTGAACCTGGCAAGCGGGACATCTGTGTAGAGGGAGTTTGTCGGGTTAGTCATCTTGCTGCTTCCTTCATTTGCCATTGGGTCTGTCAGTCTTTCTGTTGCTTCCCTTCGTTCTCCTCGACCTTTCATAATAGCATCAGAAAAGGAGAATTATTCAGCTCCCAAGGTGCTGAGGAGCATGTGGACAGCATTTCTCCATCTGTTTCTGAATGTGAAATAGAAGATGCCAACTCTGTCCTCCTGACAACCCCTTCCCGTCCTGACTTCCCAGACTCCCTAGATTCAGACTTCTCATTAGATCAGTCCAGCATTTGGCCATTTTTTCTTTCCCCTTTCTCCTCCTTTCTCCTTTCTCCTTTCTCCTTTCTCCTTTCTCCTTTCTCCTTTCTCCTTTCTCTTTTCTCCTTTCTCCTTTCTCCTTTCTCCTTTCTCCTTCTTTCCTTTTCACCTTCCCTTTCTTCATCTTTCGTTACTGTTTATTCATATCAATACTCCTGTGCTCTGACAGGCTGTCGGCTGTGATAACATGTTGGAATCTGCCAAGAAGGAGGACAAGTGCTTGCAGTGTGGAGGAGATGGCAGCGCCTGCTACGGTGTGAAGGGCACTTTTGATGTGCCCAGCCTCCCCAAAGGTACAGATGATCTAGGTAGTATGGTCAGGTGAGAAGGAGAGAGTTAAACCTGAAGTCAAGCTGCTACAAGGGCTGATGGGGACACCTGCTTGCACGATTGTTGTATACAGGCTTGGACGTCCGCTTGAAATGTCTGTATGGCATGTGGCTCTTTAGCTGCTTTAGCATCAGAAAATGTATTGATCGCCATATCCTGGGAATCACTTCCTCAGTCTCTGTACAGCCTGAAGTACTCGTGCTGCTGCAGTCTTTCCCTGCTCAGCCTCCAGCAGATGCTGTAAATGTCCCATACGAACATAGCTATATGTCTCCTTCATAAGACTTTCTCCCTGTTCAGTGTCTTGATAGCCCCACCAGGATTAGTGCAAGGCTAAAAATGGGACTGCATCTTCTGAATCTGGCCAGTTTTGAAAAATTTCAATATAATAATTAAACTCGTGGTCAAATCTCTCTGTGTTGAGTTCCAATATGATGCTTGCTGAAATTCCAAAGATTTTAAAATCTAAAAAATGCCCTTTGTACTGATTCCTGTGCTTACTTTCCTGAGACGTAATTGGAACTTTTTACACATGGACTGACCTGTGGACATTGTAGGGTGAAGCTATTCAAAATGCAGATGAAGTGACAGCTGAAATACTTCAAACCAGCACCATAAAGCTCATCCAGTTGTTCAGGCGCCAATGAAACCATAAACATCTTTGGCACAGAAGAGTGACTGTGTGGCATCCACAGACAGATATTGAATAATCCTCTTGGGCTTTTTTTCAGGTTACAATCAGATCTTCATCATCCCTGTGGGAGCCACAAGCATCCAAATTAAGGAAGTTATGCCCAGCAGGAACTTCCTGGGTAAGTCTCATGTTAGAATCTGTGTTTCAGTCCATTTGGTTCCAGCCATTGTGTTAATTTTATTTTTTTTTCAGCTATGCTGGGTTGTGGGATGATTACCTTGAGGGCTTCATACAGCAGAGAGAAAAATTCTCTGAAAATTAGGATCTGAATACTGAATATCCTTGAAGTGTTAGTGATGTTCAACCCCGGGCTTCAGATTTACCTCATTTTCTCTCCTGTGGCGATCTTTCTGTTGGGAGTGGAATAAAAATACCCGAACAACATTCAGACTTCCTGAAACCTGCAAGGAGTCTAGTTGATATAGAAAAATTTGGCTATGAGTTCTGTTGTTTGCTTGGTGAATGTAAACCTTAACTACTTCTGTCATCCAAAAGTTTGGGATGGGCTTCTTTCCCCACAGATAACTTTTGAGTGTTTGTCTGTACAACCTCAAACTCTGGTCATGCTACAGAGGGCAAAATGGAGGGAGAAATCTCCTCACCTAGCTTTCTGGGCAAGGCTGAGGAAATTCCAGTGGAGAAAGTAAATATTCTTCCGCTTTCTGAATCTTCCATCACCCAATGCTTTGGACAGATCAGACTGGTGATGTTTACTCTTGCAGGAAGTTGGATTCAGCACCAAGTTCTTTGTCTTATGAATAGAATGTCTGATGAACAGGATAGTGATGTAGAGGCAGTGGGGCATGAATCCCATATCTTAATGGCAAGTGGGACAAAGGCTGGCACGGGCTGTGCTTCACTGACTGGCAGTGGGGATTGCAGAGACAGGGCTGGAATATGCTGGAAGCATTTGGTTATGCAGGAAAAAAGTGCTTGATCTGCAGCAAAGCTGCAAGAACCACTGTCTGAATGCGGAGCAGCTTCCGACAAGACAACCTTACAGGGGGACAGTGTTGTTGGAGGATCACCTTTATTTGCCACACCTGCAACACAGTGTTGAGTTGAACTCCCTGTGGAGTTCTTGTGGTTCTCTTTCAATGTGTGAATTTATGCTGTGTTGGTAGATGCTACCGTAATAGATTGTCACTGTACTTAAAGGGTTCTAACACTGATGTAAAGGAGCTGCAGTTCAAATGATGGCGCCAAAAGCTCTGTGGATTGCCAATACCCTACAAATCATGTTTCAGGTTATAGGTGTGTTAATTTGCCGCTTTTTCTTCTCTGGTGTGCGTGGGTTTGTCCAGCTGTCAAGAACGTGCGAGGGGAATACTATCTGAATGGGCATTGGGCAATTGACTTCAGCCGAGCGCTGCACGTAGCCAGCACGGTTATGCACTATGACCGTGGCTCGCAGGGTGATCTGGCCCCAGAGCTGCTCCATGCCCGGGGCCCCACCACAGAACCCCTCATCATTGAGGTAAGCGGCCATGCCTGCCTCCTGCTCATGCTGCTGCTCTCTCGCTTTCTGCATCAGCCCTCACTTTGTGCAGTGGGAACGGGTAGGTGGGGACCACATAGGGAAGACAGGAGGAGTGAGTGGGCTCTCAGAGGGCTCTGGTTCTGTTGCCCAGAAAGGAGGAGGGCAAGGCTTGCTGTTGGCTTCCTGCACATCCCCTTGGGGGCTGACTTTGAGGCAGAGTCAAGTCAGCAGCAAATGGGGTTGGGGCAAGGAGAGGCTCCAGGGCGTTGCTAGCTCCAGTGTGCTGCAGGCCAGGCAAGGGCACTTACTGTTACAGGAGCAGCTGGGTCTTCTGTCTCTGAGAGGGATGAATGCACCCTTCTCTGAAAAATAATGCTCTATACAGTAGCACAGAAGGCAAGGAGAAAATACAGTGTAGAGAAGTGCTCTGTGAATGGGAGGGAAGCAGGTCAGCTTGGACCCTCAGGCATGGTGGGGCCATGCTGCAAAGGGGAAGAGTGCTGCTGCTGCCATTTCTCTGACTTTATCCTGTGCTTTCACAGCTCATCAGCCAGGAGCCAAACCCAGGGGTACAGTATGAGTACTACCTGCCCGTGCAAGGACAGGCCTCGGGTTACAGCTGGAGCTATGGTTCCTGGAGTGAGTGCAGCTCCGAGTGTGGAGGAGGTAAGGGACAGGAGCTGGTCTCTGGGCTGGTGTGGGGTTTATGTCCACCCCCTGAAGGCAGAGCGACTGTGTGCTGCCCTCTGCAGCTGCTTCCCAGCAGTCTCCTGCTGGAAGACGACACAGGACAGCAGGTCAGCTAAAGTTTTGTCAAAGGAGGGTCACACAGGGGAGTCACAACAGGACTGCATCCCATGCTTGTCCTGTCTTATTTTCCATGTCTTAGTCCTCAGACTTGTTAATAGGATCTGTTTGGGCTCTTCATAGGTAGCCTTTGTTTTATGTTGTTCTGCTTCAGCTCTTTATGCCCTCCTCAAGCCTTTCCAACCACTTGAGAGGTCCTCTCCAAGCTGACCTGGCCTACATAATTGAGTCACATAATTCCTTGTTACCAGAGCCTGGAAGGTTCCCACTCTGCAGGGGCACTGTCAGATCTCCTGAGGTGTCATGTCACGTTCATTTTGCAAGTTCTTACATGAGCGAAGTTATGGGTTTTAAGCTAAAAAAACAAAACAAGGCAAAACAAAACCCAACAACAAACGTATGAAACAAAAAAACCTCCAGCTGAAAGTATGTAGAGTTTCTATCAGTCTCTTTTGATCTTCTGTGCTGATGGCCATGTCAATAGCTTTTGGCTTATTGTGGTTGTTGGAGCTGATATTGTCTTTGCTTAGCATGCTTACCCTGTAGGAAGTATGAAGAGCCACAAGTTTTTTATCCAGTGTCCAGTCTTCATAAGACTGACCTTTTGGGTCTAGCAGGAGGCCCCCAGCTCTCTGCTGTACACAGCACACACCATGCAGGGTTCCTCAGCTACACAGAACTATTCTGTTTTTATTGCACTTCCAATGGACTCATACTGTTGGGAGGAACCATTTATACATCTAGGGACAGACCAAGAACTGCACCTGAATTTTCCAGCTTGGCTGGGGCATGACTTTAGAAATCTGTCTTGCCAACACCAGTGCATTTCAAACCTAGTCCTGCATGGCTTGCACTGACCAAGATATTATCTTCCTTCTCCTTTAGGTTTCCAGTCACGCTTGGTGTTTTGTACCATAGACAATGAAATCTATCCAGACTCTATGTGCAGGAATAAACCACAACCAGACAATAACCGGACATGTGGCCTTCAGACGTGTCCCCAGACAAAAAGGTAAGCTTTCATTTCCTCTTCTGGACTCTGACTTCTTCCTTAGGTGCTTTTGGAGCCAGGAAAAAGAATGACTCTCCCGCTACTGCTTTCCACCAGCATGGTGCTCTCCAAGGAAATACTTCACTTCTTAGAGAAAGCCGAAGACAAAGGATGTTGATAACACTGTGATGAGCATTTCTGTGTGCACAAGGCTTGATATGTCATATGTTCATTTTATAGACCAATTAATTTGCTTTCCAGCATGTGATTGTGGAAGACAGTCCTCTAGCCCATGTAGGAGACAGAAGCAGACTCTTTGGTTTTCGTTCTTTTCAGCTGGAGCTGGCAAAAACAGAGGAGTGGGTCAGAGCTGGTGTCATTTTATGTAATTTCTGCGTTCCCGGTGTCCTTGCTCTTAGAAAGGGCTGAATCCTAGAATCTTTTTGTTCTCCAGCATTTTCAGACCCCTTTACCCAGCCATTTCCACCTTGTCCCTTGCTGACATAGCTTTGCAGTTGACTTCACTTGGCTCTTATGTGAGCACCCGGAGCTGCACCCAGAGCCTTAACTGTGTATCTCACTGTGCATCTGGTGGGTGCAGTGGAGGCCTATGAGAGTACTGTTGTGGGTGAGAGGGCACTTGGCAACCTGGGAGCATTTCTGAATACACTGTAGCCTGTAGCTACTTGCTTTAAGTTCTTTAAATCCTTTGTTCTGTGTATAAAGGACTTCTTACATCTATCTGCCGCAAGCCTGGAGTCCCAGTGGAGCACGGAGCTCTCAGATGAAGAGGTAACAAGGAGAAGGAGGCTGCAGAAAGCACAGGAAGGCAGCTGCTCTCTTCTGCTCTCCACCTAGCTGCCCACTGAAGTCTGTGGGGATTTGGGGGCTTTCCTCTTTGGCACTGGTGGTAGCAGTGGGTGGTGCTTTGCTTTTGATTCTTGCCAGTGAAAATGATGGTGGAGGGTGCTGGCTGGCAGCTTTGCTTAGGTGGTTGTGCATGCTCCTGGTAACTTGGGACTGAGAAGGGGGACAGGTTTTTTTCATAGCTTTTGGCTGCTTATACTGATAATTGTTTTTTCTCTGGAATCAGGGTAGAGAGGTGAAGGGATGTTCTAGAGTGTTTTTGTTTGGTATCAAGATAAAAGAACAGAAAGGAGAAGAGAGCATGATAGATTGGGAGTTTGAAACATTGGCCAGGATCCCAGAGCACCATAGCAGAAGCCTCAGAGTTCGTGAAAAGCTCTTCTTTCTTTAGTATGGACCCTACAGCAGGAAGAAAAGTGCCTGTGTACTGTGATGAGTACAAGGATGTGACAGATACAATACTTGCAATGTACACTGAGGTATGAGAATTAAAAAGATCAAAACTGAAACAATTATCCTTCAGCAAACTGCTAGTAGCTTAGGACTTGCAATGCTTTGGTCTCTGATGAGGGTCCCAGCCTTATGGGTTGACATTGTCTTACAAAGCAAATGAAACAAGTGTCAGACACGATGTCTTGACTCACAATTGAAGGAAGCTGTAGGTGAGCCATCCACTTGATACAGCCTTCATGCCCTGGCTGGGACTTGACTGCAAGGGGAGGCAGCAGGTGACAAGTAGATCACCACGATGCTCCTCTTGCACCACCAGGGCCTTTAGACTGCACAGCACACTGGAGTCAGGTATGGAACATCATATTGTCCCTGAAGACAGGCCACATAAGCTGTGTTCCTGGCTACGCGGGCAGCTCTGAGACACAGGAGTGGACAAGGCCAGGCATTATAGCATCCAAACCATCAGATTGTTTTGTGAGCATTCCCCCTTCCGTTAGCAAGGGTGTATCATTTCTGTGACAGCTTCAGCAACCAACCAAAGGACAAAAATCCATTTAAAGTTTTTGGGGCTTTTTTGTGTGTGCTGCTATTTGTCCAATGGAAGGAATAAACCAGCTTTCTACTAGCTGTCAACAGAAGGTTAACAAGCACCTCTCAGAGTGTCTAGCGTTGTTTGCAGGCAGAGTGAGGTCTTGGCTTGGTTTTACTGTTTCTCATAATGGCTGGAGTGTAATGAGTGTTTAGAATCATAGAATAGTTTGGGTTGGAAGGGGCCTTTAAAGGTCATCTGGTCCAATCCCCCTGCAATGAGCAGGGACATCTTCAACTAGATCAGGTTGCTCAGAGCCCCATCCAGCCTGGCCTGGAATGTCTCCAGGGATAGGGCATCTACCACCCCTCCGGGCAACCTGTGCCAGTGTTTTGCCACCCTCATTGTAAAAACTTTCTTCCTCATGTCTAGCCTGAATCTCCCCTCATTTAATTTAAAACCATTAAATTGGCTTTTTACCCCTTGTCCTATTGCTACCCCTTGACATTACCCCTTGTCATATTGCTACAGCCCCTGCTTATAGGCCTCTTTTAAGTACTGAAAGGTTGCAGTAAGGTCTCCCTGCATGGAGACTTCTCCAGGCTGAACAAGCCCAGCTCCCTCAGCCTGTCCTCACAGCAGAGCTGTTCCAGCCCTCTGATCATTTTTGTGGCCTCCTCTGTCCCCTCTCCAACAGGTCCATGTCTTTCCTGTGCTGAGGCCTCCAGAACTGGACACAGGACTCCAGGTGGGGTCTCACCAGAGCAGAGCAGAGAAGGGAGGCAGAACCACCTCCACCTGCTGGCCACGCTCCTTTTGAGGCAGCCCTGAGATACAATTGGCCTTCTGGGCTGCAAGTGCACGTTGCTGGCTCATGTCCAGCTTTTCATCCACCAGTATCCCAAAGTCCTTCTTGTCAGAACTGCTCTCAATCCCTTCATCTCCCAGCCTGTACTGATACCGGGGGTTGCCCCAACCCAGGTACAGAGCCTTGCACTTGGTCTTGTTGAACCTCGTAAGATTCACACAGGCTCACTTCTCGAGCTTGTCCAGGTTCTTCTGGATGGCCGGTGTGTGTTGTTTTTCTTTTAGCTAATCTGGATAGTTTTCCTTTTTTCTTCTTCCTTAATATCTTCTTTTCTTCAGTTCAGGCGTGACATTTTTGCAGATATCAAGAGACCAAAAGCCATGGAGAAAAATCTGCACTTCCAGAGTAACAAATGTGTAGTTGGGGATTTCTCTCTGCAGTGGGACTCCTGCTCTGCATTGCCAGTAATGCTGGGCAGCGCTTGATCAAATGGGAACTCACCTCTGACTCTATTCTGCAAAAAGACATTTTCCCTGTCTGATTACAAAGGGAATACAGCACTGACCTCCCTTGTGCCTCTGGACAGTTTAGCTGGACTTCTATTTGTTTGCTTGATTCTGTGACCTGCAGGTGGAAAACAGGGGAGTGGGGACCCTGCTCAGCTACCTGTGGTGGGGGCACCCAGACTCGCTCTGTTTACTGCGTGGTGTTCGACGGTCAGAGCTCCCAAGGGGTGGTGGACGACGCTGAGTGCATGGCCTTTGCCCAGCAGCCGCGCAGGAGCCAGCCCTGCAACATGCGACAGTGTGCGACCTGGAGCACGGGGCCGTGGTCGGAGGTGAGTTCGTGGGTGGGAGGCAACTGCCTCTTCGCATTTATTGAAGGAAAATCTGCCAAAGCTTGGGGATAAAGAGCCAGACTCCTTTTCTGGGACTGTAAAAGGTGTGTGTGCCTGGATATGTAGTATGCAGAGGTACAGGATTTGTCCCTGCAGTCCTCCGAACAAGTCCTCCAGCTAGCTAGCACCTATGCCCTCCTATTAAACACATCCTTGTTCTTAAAAAATGTGCGTGCCCCTGCACCCCTGCTCCTCTCATTGCGTGTTCTTTCTTCTCTGGTCCTTCAGTCCTTACTCCACTCCTGTACTTTTTTCAGATCCACCAGACCTGGCCTTGGCCAAGTTTCTGAGTCAGGCCTGGTGAAGTCAGAGGGCAGGCATGAGAGCTGCTGTCTGTCAGCAGATGATGTGCAGTAACAGTCCCCGCTCTGTAAAACAGGAGTTCATGGCTCCCGCCTGTGCTGTTTAATTCCATGCGTATCACTGCCTCAGCGTTTCTAGCCCCGGCCAGCAGCACTAAAACCACAACGTTTGGTAAGCAAGATGCTGGTGACCTGCTGTTGGCTGTGTGTCAGTGCAGGGCTTCTCCAAACACAACTGTGTGGTGCATTTTTGATGCCTGTGTGCATTTATATCTCCAGGAGAGGAAACCATTCAAACTGTATGTGCTCAGTGCTGCCAGCATCTTACATTCCAAGGGCTTAGAAAGTAAAGGTAGTTTCTACTCAGTCCCTAAAGCACAAGTGAATTTTTGTCTTTTAAAAGAAGTACATATGTGCTTGCAATATTTGATTTACAATCTTGTGGTGGTGCTTTGGTGCAACAACATAAAGTGCAACTTAAAGGCATGATAACCTAGACTGTAAAATCTTGTTTTGTTTTTCCCTCTCATGAGATACGACTTCAGGGTCGTGGAGTAAGAGCACTCTTTGGGGAAGGCACCAAGTGTCCTGTTCTTACAAACTGATTCCTATGTGATTCATTCTGGGGTTCTCAAAAGTGACTGTGTCATGTACTCTCAGAGATAAAAGGTCACTCTAGTAAATGAGTGGCTGAAACTCTGCTGGGAAGCTCATCTAAAGTAATTCAGACTGTCCCCAAGTTAATGCTCTCTGTAAGGGACCTTGCTAATTCACAGAGAAGTAGGCTGGATTCCAGGAAACACCACTGTAAATTTAAGAAGGCATTGAAAACATCACAAACCAGCTACTAGTATAGAAGTTGTGTCACAGTTTCACATTGTAAAAATGGAACACACGGTCTTCAGACAGAAGACATGAGAAATGCAAGAACCAAATCTTTTTCTCTTCTCTTCTCTTGAGTTCTTTACCTTGAGCTCATTTTAATTAGGAGTGAGGTTCCAGGTATTTCCTGCCATTTATTGTTATCAATGTATTCTGCAGTATTGATGTTTTTCCAAAATCATTCTCCATGTCTTCCGTGGTAGAGATCAAGAGAAATTATATGACTAGGCCAAAATCATCCAGCGAGCTCCAGATCTTCCAGACCCTATCCACCATGCCTTATTGTTTCTTCTACAGCATAAACAACTACTCTGCTAACTCCCACCCCAGAAGATGATCTTAACGAATATTGGTTGTTTTAGGAAATCTCAAAATGATGCTCTGCCCTGATGTTAGGGACCACAGCCTGGAAATGCGAGTGGAAACCAGGTGCTTCCTTGTAATTTTTGGGCCCCTTTCTGCAGTGCTCAGCCAGCTGTGGGGAAGGGGTTCAGACCCGGACAGTGACCTGCAGAACTCAGCAGGGCTCTCAGGCTCAGGACTTCGCCTGCCTCATGGAGCCAAAGCCATCAGCCACCCAGCCCTGCCTTAAGGAGAACTGCATCCAGGAAATTGGCTGGCACGTTGGAGACTGGGGCCTGGTGAGCATCCTGCTTTCATGGTTCAGAAATAACTGATTGTATTGCTGTGCTCCTCGCAAGCCAGCTTTGATCCGTGCAGCCTGCACGTTGGCTGGGGCTGGCAGCATGTATTGCTTCATTACCCGTCCCTCGGCTCACAGTTGCACTGTAACTGGCACTAGTGATGCTCCAGTTAATCTGCTGCCTGCTTTGTGTGCAGCTGCTACAAAAATAAAGCCTTCTGAGGGGGGGATTATAGTTTCAGTGACAGTGGCAAAATGCAGCCAATAAACTGAAACAATCCACTCTTGCTGCTTATTCCCAATTGTTCGCTCCATTGCTATGAATAGCAGAACAACTCTCCGGTCGCGTATGGCTCGGAGCTCCAGGCTTCAGGACTGGTCATTGTGTTTGGTGATGTGGTTTAAAGTACATTTTTGTAATTGCTCAGATAAACTGTGCTTCAGCTGGATTAGTCTTGCCTTTGTGGAGGAAGACAGACTGTGTTCAACAGGGGAAAAGTGCCAGGGGGAGAAGGTAGGGGTAGATCGAATGCATCAGGTGACTTTCGAACACACATCTTCCCTTCTGTGCTAACCAGACCAGCTCGTTCTGAGTTAAAACATGTTACATCTGGTTCTTCATGAGATGTGGGCCAAGTTTTAATAACAGCTAAAGAAGTTGCATACCTTAAACTGATCCCTGGCCTGTGGCTTTCTGATGGGATTCCTACCTACATCTGAGTAAGAGAGAGAAATACTCTCCCAGTGTTTGTAGAGCTTGCCCATGAGCAGGTAGGCTACACAGATACCAGCCTCTCTCCTCCCCTGAGCTGCTGCTCATTGGTCCCTCCTCATCTACAGCTTCCAGTGAGAGGAACTCCAGTTAGCTGCTTAAAGAAAGCTACCAGTTTGCTTTCCCATTGCAAACTGTTGGTTTTGAATGCACGGTTCAAAACTGACTCTCTTGCAGCTGGCGGATCCCCACGGTATTGAGATGCCTTCAGGCCAGGCTGAAACCATTGACTCCAGCTCCCTGACACACCACTGTGGGTTAACAGCAGCTCACCTGGATGTTAGAGGCTGATCATGGCTCAGAGCCTAATGCTTCAGGGCTAGGTGCAGCGTTTGGTAAAATGGTTTCTAGTATGGTTTTCTAACCGTCCAGATTAATCCAGATGAAGTATTGTTTGCTGTGTCTTGGTGGAGGAAGCTGTGCTCAGCCTGCAGCTAATCATGCAGCTGTTCCATGCTTCTGGCCTGCGGGGTTTCTGCATTCGGCCTCTGTTGCCTGCTCACGTGCCTTGTCTCTGTGTCCAAGTGTTCGAAGAGCTGCAATTCAGGCATCCGGACACGCCAAGTCATCTGCGCTGACGGCGACTCCAAATTCTACAGTCCTGAGACGTGCAAAGCCATCCAGCCACAGAAACCAGCCACCCTGGGCAGCTGCAACGTGCAGCCCTGCTATCTGCCACAGCGTGAGTGGTGTTGCTGCACACCTAACTTTTCCTAAGATTCCTCTGTTTAGGAGTAGAAATTCCCAGCTCTGCACCAGCTGTTCTCAGCTTCTTAACTGCCTGCCTCCATCCTCTGTGTTTATCTTTTGTGCACATAACCATGGCATCTTCAGAGCACCAGTACCTGTGCTGTTTGAAATGTACGTAACAGGCCTGAGAACAACATTGGTATGTGTTCATTTTGAATTCAGTACGGAGTGATGGCTCTGTCCCAGTCCATGCTGCAGACTGACTCCAGTACTCCCCATCAGGAAGGATAGCAATCTGTGCAGGCTCAGTAACCAAAAGTTAGAGCCAGCTCTCGTCCCTCTGTGGACCAGCTATAGAGGACACACAACTGCTCAGAAGATTGTGCTTCCTGCCTGTGTCTAGTCTTCATGCCAGAGTTGAAATGCTGACTTTTGTCAGCCTGCCCATTGCAGTTTGTTGTCCTAACAATCCAGTCGAATCCAATTGCTGCTCAGCAGCTGTTCTGGGAGAAAAGAAGTGTTTTCACCACCTTTAGTCTGTTGGATGCATTTGCAATTATTGGAGCACAGAGCTGGACTGACTGCACTTATTTTGTGAATGTCTCTCTTTGCAGAGGTCCCCAGTATGCAGGACACTATGGGATACGATGTCGCTCGCCAGTCCTTGCTGACACGCTACAACCCAAAGAGCCCTGCCACAGGTTTGGAAGAATTTGCTTAGTTTGGGGTTTTGGTGATGGTAGACTTGAAACAGAGTGTGGTAAGGGAAAGGTTCCTCTTTTTCTTTATTTCTCTCGTTCATTTCATGGGCTTCTAGAAATCTGTGGAGCCAGGGACAAAGTGTAGATTCTTTTACATGACAGTGTGCAGTATTTGAATCTGTCGATGTAGAAGAGACTGTACAGTGTATAGCTCCCAGGCTCTGGCAGCATGTCTTAAGTGCTGGCTGAGAGAAATGCAACTGCTGCCCAAAGCAGATCGTAGGAAGAAGAAAGGACAGTGTGAGGTGACCGCAGTAAAGTGGCAGGTCATTTCTCGTGGGACAACAGAAAGAATGATCAGGGCACTGAGCAGAAGAAACTCAGCACAACCAAATCCAGAAGAATGGACCAGAAGACACACATTCAGGTGAAATCCTGATATGGAAAAGCCTGCTGTATAGCCCTGAGCAGGTGGAAGAGAGCAGAGGTGAGGAAAACTGACCAGATTTTGATGCCAACCTGCATGCTTATAGGAGTTCTCTCCACAGATTCTAGTGATGAAAGGATGCTCCCTGGGAGCTCCACAATCCATAGTACTTCTGGGAATCACGACACCCCACCCAGCCAGGACCGTGGCATCAACTTGTTGCCTGTTCGCTGGGAATCCTTGTCACGCTCATCCGGTTCCCATCAGCTCAGCTCCTCTCAGGACCGTGCTGCTGGGACCAGCTCCCAGGACTGTCACCGGAGCCCCCATGGCTGCTGCCCAGATGGACACACTCCGGCTTCAGGCCCTCTGGGGAGAGGTTGCCCCTTCAGCACTTGTCACCGAAACAGGTAGCTGGGAGTAGATAGGCCTGAGCAGGGAGGCATTGCCTTTCCTGGGGGCTGGCTGAAACTCGCAGCCTGTGCCTGTTGAACCAGGCAGGTCAGGTATCGCTGCAGCCCTTCTGCCTTTGCCCATAGGTACGGATGCTGTCCTGATGGAGTATCAGCTGCCCAGGGTCCAAACAATATGGGGTGCCCACAATATTACCGTGATGTTCAAGTGAGCAGAAATCAGCCCACTGCAGCTGCTCCAATAGTAAGTACAAAATCCTCTGTGTTCTAGCCATCTGTCAGATACAAAGATTCATATTTGACCCTGGTGACTCAGGTTGTGGGTTTCGGTTGTATTTCATCTCTGCCTGTAATGCTGGAGAACCAATACTCCAGGCATGGCATCAGCCCTTTGGCTCACTTTGCTCCTGGTCAGTCTGGGGCATCCACCTGTGATCCCCTGTAAGCAGGGAGCAGAGTTGGTGTCTGAGAAATGTCTAAGAAGTAGAAGAGCACCCCATATAGAACTGATTGAATAATCCCGAGTAACCAAACTTCTGTTGGTCAGAAACTTGCCATCTGATTTCTAGGAGAAAGAATGGAAAAAACATGGCCTCTCTTTATTGCCTTTGTCAACTCTGCAGATCAGTTGAGGGAAAATTAGTCAGGAGGTAATTTGCCTCATAGCCTGGGGTGCTTAGTGGGGCCAGCTGAAAAAAACAGCCTGCTGCTGGGCTGGTGAGGTCTGTCTTGCAGAGAAGCGCAGCCCTGGCTCCATCACTGACAGCCAAGTTTCCCACCCCTTCCCAGCATGAAATTTAGTGTTTCCTCTAACAGCTGGCCTCCTGCAGCCAACAGCTTGGACACGGTGCCTTGCATGTGCTACTGTCCTCATGTGTGCATGATAACTTCTGGCTTTCAATTCCTGTCTCTAAGGCAAGCCAAGCCTTGTCCCAGCAGCACCCCTCGGGCGAGTGCCGCAGTTCCCTGTACGGATGCTGTTTTGACAATGTCGCTTCAGCTTCAGGCCCTCAAGGGGAAGGATGTCTCAATAGGCCCAACTACCGTAAGTGATGTTTTGGCTTCTTGGTTTAGAAATGTAGAAGGAGTCCTACAGAACCCAGTAGTCTATGAAAGTTTCCTGTGTAGTGATTCCACTTTCTGTAAAATGTAGTCAGTTATCCCTTTGAAAACAAATTCTGCCTGTTGGCTGAGGCAGGGGAAGCTTGGAGGGAGCATAGCAAAGCAGCCACATGGTTTAGTTCTGTCAGCTACGGCAGAATTTCTTGTTGTCCTCTGCTGATAGTTGGACAGAAGTGTGTTTGTGTGGTTTCTGTCAGTCTGTAGGACCTCTGTGTAGATGTTTGCCCCTGAGTAGACACCATGGTGCATCCTGGAGTGCTCCAAATCAGTTACCTGGGTTTAGGAGATATATGGCCTCACTGAGAAAGCAGAGCCATGCTCAGCCTTCAGACAGCCGATGGACAGGGGTGGAATGAGAGCTACAGCTAAGGATGGAGGTGTTGCTCAAGGCTGCATGGAAGTTTCCAGCCAGCAGAGTTCAATACAGTGCCTGCTGTCCTGTGAGGGCACTAGAGCTGCTGGACAAAAGCATCTCTGCTCCTTTAGTTCCAGCTGTATCCCCTGCAGACACATCATTGCTGTGTTGCCTTGCCCTTTTGCCGCAGCACAGAAATTGCTTGGTGCTCCCCCCAGTGGGGCTGCCCTGAGGCAAGGGAAAGCTCTCTGGATCCTCTCTGCTCAACCATAGCTTGGCAAAGGACCCTTCGGTCGGAGCCCTGCATCCCATGTTTGTCAGCATGTGGCTGTGATACCTGTGACTCGGAGCACAGGGCCATTTGTAGACACATTGGGCTGTGCTTGTCTTCACATCGATGTGTGAAAGGGTGTTCTTGTTTTCATGAGGCTTCACAACTGGGTCTAATACACTTGCTTTGTGGGCTGGAAATGTGCAAACAGCAGCCACATGTCCCTTGCAGGAGAGGAAGCCCCAGAGCTAACCTTGCAGCTGCACAATTCCCCAAGAAAGGCCATAAAGCATCTGTCTAGTATCTAGATTCAGAAACGTCTATGAGGTTGCTTCTCCTTCCAGCAGTGGCAAAACTGGGGCAGAAAGAAACATGTGAGCAGCTGCCCAATTTCAAAGCAGAGCCAGGTGCAAAACTCAGGTGTCCCACCTGCCCTTTGCCCACAAGGCCCATTAGATCATCTAGGTAGGTGGCTTGAAGCACCCAGACTTTTGTGCTCCATGACCCTCACACCTCCCTCTGTTCTGCACTTTTTGGTAGCGTATCCTGTCATGTGCCTGCTGCCCAGTGCCCACGGCCCCTGCGCAAACTGGACCACTCGCTGGTACTTTGTGGCTGTTGTCGGCAAGTGCAACCGGTTTTGGTACGGTGGCTGTCACGGCAATAAAAACAGCTTTGCCTCGGAGGAGGAGTGCATGAGAGTGTGCCACAACTCTGTGGGGGTCAGTCCTCCGGAGCACCAGCCCTCTTCTGCCACCGGAGCCCTGCAACACCAGCACGCTGGCTCCCGCTCTCATACCGGGGATGCTCGGGGTCCGCAGCAGCCACCCCTGAGAGAGTCTGCAAGTCACAGCCAAGAAGGAAGAGCCTATGTGGCTTCACACCCCACACAAGACAGCCACCGACGGGACAGCTGGAGAGGTGAGGTGCCGCCGGAGTCTTTGCCAAGGACTGGTGTGCTGGAGAGCCCGCGCTGGGGCACCCAGCAGAGCAGATGGGACAGCCTGAGCCAGCGGCACTGGTGGGGAACAGCCGTGCCGGGGCCCTCCGAGAGGCAGAGCAGCAGTGCCCAGCAGGTGCCGGCACATGAGGGCAAGCAGTGGCACAAGGCTTTCGGAGCAGATGTTTCCACGACAGAGGGATTTGGGCTCCAGGTTTCTGCAGACTCATTCCCAGCACGGACTCTGCACAGGTGATGAATTTTTATTTTTCCCCCCCCCTGTTTTGCCAGCTCATTGTGAAGCATCAGTACAGCTTCCTCTGGAGTAAAAGTGTTGCCCCAACCGGGACCAGCTAATTGGGAATACTCAGCAAGGGACTGGCTGTACATGTAGCCCTTTGGTAAATTAAGTTATTCAGGCCCTGGAGTATCTGCTGTCTCTTTTCTTGCACACTCTCTGCTCTCTGACAGGCACTGGAAATATGGTATGTGAAAAGACTGCAGGATCCTGGGGTCTTTGGGAGGCATTCTTACACTGTAAATGAGAATCCACAGGTGTTTTGCTTGTTCTCACAAACAAATTTAGCTGACTCTCTAACTTCAGAGCCTTTATCTCAGCACTGCATAGAGCAGCAGCGGGTTGTTCTAGGGAAGACTTTTTGGGTCAAGATCCAGACAGCGTCACCCCAAAAATCAGGAGTACGTAGAGCTAGATATGAGTGTGTCTGCACTGGATCTGTGTCTGTGTGCTGAGCTAAATCTAGTTCCTCCAGAAAAGAGCGGTTGTAGGACTCTCTTTCTCTTCCTGGAGCATTTATTCTGTCCAGAGCAGCCTTTGCTTTGTAGGAAAGGGCTCCCCACATGTTGCATCTGCTCAGAGCTGAATAGGCAGCCAGTCCTGCTTTGCCCTGTGGTTGTGACTCATCCAGAGCCACGCTAGAGGACCCAGAGGAGAGGAGGGCAGCAGAGATGTCAGTGGAATGGCTTTCTCTTTCAGAACTATCCTGGAGGAAGCCAAGCCCTTTCTTGTGACAGCAGTCGTGGGACAAAACGTCCAGCTGGTCTGCAAGGTAGACATGTCCCCCTTCTCCAGAGTGGCATGGATGAAGGACGGCCAACCAGTCTCCTCTGACAGGTGAGCTCAGCCCCTTCGCTGTAGAGCAGATGAGCTCCTTGCTGGGCAGAGTGCCCAATATGCTTGCCCACTTTCTTTGTAATCTTGCTGTTAACATCCTTTTAATATAAATAAATAGATAAATAATTAAACAAGCCCATGTGTTGACTGAGAGCATGAACTGTTCCCCTGGTGTGTCCACAGCAGAAACAGATACAGCCTGCAATAGTATTGAGGTGTTGGCTGGTGTTACGGGGCACAACAGGTGCTGTCCCATAACAAGGCACAGGTGGAAGCTGACATGTGGGTAGTGATACAGAAAAATGTTCTCTCTGTTGGATCCATTATGAGGCAGCACTGAGTAGTTGAGGTGAAGCTTGTAGCCAAATAACTCAGAGTTACTCTGGCTGGAAGTTTCTGGCAGTCACATCCAAGATATAATTTTTTTAAAAACGACTTTTAAAGTCTGTATTTCCTGGGAGGTCTGTTTCCAGCAACAATTTGGAGCCAGACGGTCACTTTTTGTTGTGAAAAATCACAGTTAAGAAGGGCCCAGTTATGCTTTTCTGTTTGCAGATGACTGGTGGGGCTCACCCTTCTCCCTGGAAGGGCAGTTTGCCTCCCCACGGGAGAGGTTTGCTGAAAGCAGTTCCCTGTTTTCCCACCTCAGTTTCCTTGCTGTTCTTGGCCTCCTTTCTGTCGCAGTTATTTCCCCTGCCTGTGACCCCTGTGTGGCCAACAGGGTTTTGGTTTTTTTCTAAGCTGGGGAGGGCAGTACATGGTGGGCAGGCAGAGGCCATTCATCCTTTTCATCCTCGCTCCTCTCACAGGCACACCTACCGCTCCGACAGCTCCTTAGTGATCAGCCATGTCAAACCGGAGGATGCCGGGACGTACACTTGTATCATTTCTGACGGGAGGACAGAGAGACGGCAGATTCAGTTACAGATCATAGGTGACTTACCTTCCACTGAAGACCAAAGAGGTAGCTCAGGGCTCCTTGTTGACAGTTGTTGACGACAGGAGACACAAAGCTGGCTGTGGGAACAAACTCCCTCTGCTGCCGCACTGTGCCAGCGGCGTTGCCTTCACTCTATGTCAGGGATGTCCCAAGAGCCAGGCAAAGCAGTCGGTCTCCTCTGCTGTAGGGGTGCCAAGAGGCAGTGTGGAGGCAGCAAAGCTTCTTTTGGTATTGTCTCTCGATAAAGCCTTAGCCCTAAAGCACTTCTTCTCCTGCAGAGCCACCCTGTAACTGGAGTTGTGGCTTGCCTGTAACCTGCCCCATTTCCAGCACAGTGAGCATATCTTCCTTCCCGAGACCCATCAGCTGCCTCCTGATCCCAGACATGAGACTCCAGAAAAGGGTTTTCTGCAGTTTCCTGGACTCTCCATCTCACCCTATAATGCGACCTGTCTGCCATAGCTCTCTGTGCTGGTACATTCATGTTCTGTGTTTTGCGCAAGCAGGTCCTGCTGAGTAACAAACGATTCCCTGTTCCGAAAAATGTGCCTTATATAAGAAACAAAATCATAAAAATATGAAAGACTAGTCTCAAAAGATAGGCCAGCAAGGCACCCTGTAGCCTTCAATCTCTGAAGT
Organism: Pampusana beccarii; assembly: GCA_013399365.1. Classification (NCBI taxonomy): domain Eukaryota; kingdom Metazoa; phylum Chordata; class Aves; order Columbiformes; family Columbidae; genus Pampusana; species Pampusana beccarii. The sequence continues at coordinate 500,997 of VWYH01004583.1, forward strand.
GTGCTTTGTCACAGCAATGGCACATGGGGCAGAAGGCATTGTGGCCTAAGGGGTGCTGCAACATGTTCACTGACAGAGGAGAGAAAGGAGTCTGAAATTGCTTGCCTGCAGGTCTGTGACTCTCATTAGCAGACAACGCAGGCTTACTGCACTAGTCAGCCAGAAAACAGATGGCTGAAGGGCTCTTTGGCTCCAGTTCAGCAAGCTCTCCCAAGCTCACAGAAACCCTACGCAAGAGGCCACAGCAAGAAGTGTCCTTTCATTCACATATGGCATTTTATTTTGAATAGAGTACCAGAATGCTGTTCTGGCAGAGGGCGAGAGAGGTCAGGTCCTTCACAAGGAAAATCAGCAGCATCGTGAGCTCTCCAGAGGCGGGAAGGTTGCGCAGGCAGCCGGTTCCTCTGTGCATCAGCAATTCACATACAGGTAAGTTCACGTACAGCAACAGTTTGTCCACCATGCCCAGCTGATGAACCATATGGCGTCTCTTCATGTAGAAAAGCTGAAGATTGGAAAGGTCTTGGGTCAGCTGTTCTGGGGCACGGTTGGGAAGCAAGCAGTACTGAACTGCTGACAACAGGAGTGGGAGAAGATCCCAGTCGCAAGCTGTCTTCTGTCCTCCCTGAGGGTCTCTTGAGAGAAGCGTATTCTGAGCAAAGATGCGCAGGGAGGCTGACAGCAGAGGAGCTATTTTCAAACGAAAGTAGAAATACCAGGGGCAGTATCCTTAAATGTTCAAGTTAGTGTAAGCAGAAAGAGAAACCTGTTCTACAAAAAAACAAATAGGAACTGTTTAACTAGCACAAAATAGGCATATGTAGTATATTAAAAAAAGCTCCAGTTACCGTAGCCCCCACCCATTTATTTTAAATATTTTGTAAACAAACCAGTTTGACTCAAAACTCTCCTCACGTACTGGGTGGTGTATTTTCTGGCGTATTGCTTGTTATTTTGTTGCTTCTAGGCCCCACGGAAATAAAAGCATACAAGTTATTTTTGCCTTAAATGAAGCATGTTGGGGCTTCCGATTAAATGGGACGATGATCTGATCTCTCCCTTCTTTTGAGTTTACAACACAAAGCCTAGCCAATTTGCTGAACTCCCCAGCAACCTCCTTAGCTGCTTCTGCCTGAAAGCAGGAAGAAGTGACTCATTGAATTAAGAACATTGAATTAAGGCTCTTTGATTTTGTTTTTTGAGATCAAGAATTCAGGTCAGAGAATGAGAGTGAGGAAGATGATGTTCTATTAGACTCTGAGAACATCAGGTTTTAGTTCCCTTGTAAAGTGGTATTTAGGTGTACTTATAGGCAAGCAAAGCACATGAAGAGATGGGTGGTGTGAGAGCCCGACCTCAGCCTTCCTGCCATGTGAAGAGGTTGGCCAACTCCTGGGCCTTGCGCGGGGTCAGGTGATTGCAATGGGCTTTTCACATCCTCAAAAAATATCTGTTAATTTTTGTGTGCCAGAGAAGCACCTTGTTGGAAGCGTGCTTGGTGCCCTGTTCAGGACTTTGTACCGTTTGCCATGTGCTCACGTTGTTAACACTTCCTAGGCTGTTATCCAGAGGGATGCCGTAAGAAACAGGGTTGCTGTCTCTAAAGGGTTACGCTGGCTGGCGGGAGTGCAGCACCAAGCTGTGCTGAACTGGAGCAGGAGCTGATGGAAGCTGCTCTTTTCCAAATGTTGTGAGTGAATGTCGGAAATGGCAAGGTTCAGAGTCCTGATGGGAGTGGGGAAACCACCCTTTCCCTTTGGAGGCAAAAAATATGGCATGTGATTAAAAAAGCCTTGTGTTGAAGGTCAAATGCTGAAGGAAGAAGATTCTGCATCTTTTGCTGTGCTTGTGGGCTTTGCAGATTGAGGATGGATAAGAGCGAGCCCTCAGTAGTGGAGGCCAACATCGGGGAGAGAGTCAGACTGCCCTGCGCTGTGGAAGCATCGCCGGCTCTCACCATTGAGTGGCAGAAAGATGGGCAGCCCCTCTCCTCTCCCAGGTGAGATCCCAGGCGGCCCCACCATCCTCCCAGGCAGGTTCATGTGGAGGAGCCGCCTCCTTGCCTTGTCTCCCCTCTCTCCCCTCCGAGGGAATGGAGCTGCTGGCCCTGCAGCTGGCGCCTGTCCTGCTTTGGGCTGGGCAGCTTCTTCTGTTAGGGCCAGACGGCACGGGCCCGACTGTCCCAGCCTCGCTCACAGATCAGAGCCCGAACACGGAACCCTCCAGTGAACAGCTGTGATACAGGGTCCACAAGTGAGCCGAAGCTGGAATTAGTTCATCCACAAGATTAGCAAAAAGAGGACACATGGCAAGCAAACTTGCCAAAATCCAGCTGGTCTGTGAGCCAGGGCAGAGTTTCAAAGCAAAGAGAGAGATTAGGGTGCCTGCAGCGAACTTCCACAGCCCCTAGTGCTGTTCTCTGCAGCTCCCCTCACCCTCTGCTCCCACAAGCTGCTCTAGTAGTGAGCTTTTCCAGAGGCTTCAGCAGTTGTACTGGGGTTTGAGGACCAGGGGTTGCATTACAGGTTGAACTGAGCTGTTGCTAAGCCTTTGCTCAGCATTACTATAAAGCTGTGCACGAGACTCATCTTCAGCTCTGGTGGCTGGAGTCCCACCCTGACCCAAGCACAGGCTGAGGAGCTGTCTGGTTTTGTTCCCCAGACACAGGCAGCAGTCAGACGGGGCCCTGGTGATCAGCCGGGTCAGCTCTGAAGACGTCGGCTTCTTTACCTGCATTGCCTCCAATGGACGTGACCGGGACCAGCGTCAGGTTCTGTTCCGACCTCTAGGTACTGGATGGGTGGACACATGCGTGGCAAGTCCATACGCACACACGTGTGTGCACACAAGCAGAAAAGGGGGAGGGCTGGGCAGTGTGGGCTTCTTGTCTGGCCATTCCTCCTGGCTTCACACCTGACGTTTAACAGGCAGCGTGAGGGCACGGGAAGAGTGGGTTGTTTTACCCGAGGGTGATCTGTGTGTGTCTGGTAGATCACGGTGCTCCAGGTAGCTGGGAGGAGGGGCTGATAGAGCAGTAAGAGTGACTTTCAGGGCCTTGTTCGTGGGACGCCGGTGTGGAATGGGTATCGGAGCAAGAGGAACTAAGGAGGTGGTTCTTCTGTGCATGTGAGGTGCCTGCGTTCAGCTGAAGGAAAAAGCTCTTCGAGGCTTCTTTTATTTGCCCTTGCTTGGGCCAAATTCCTTAGGAAATCCATTTTCCCCATAGCAAGAGCATCACAGCTCCAAACACGCTGTTTCAAGGCCTAAGGGCTCGTAGCTCATCAGAGTGTACATTGGACTTTTCCCGTGAGGGAATGCTCCTGCTACCGGGGCAGCATGGCATTGTCCTTCTGCTAGTGATGATTTCCCTTCTGCTTTAGGAGAGCTGAGGATCACTGGTCTTCTTCCGAGCATCATGGTACCTGAGGGAGGGACCGCTCAGCTTCGTTGTACAGTGACTGGCAACAACGTGAATATAAGGTGGTCAAGGTGAGCTAAAGTGAAACAGAACTTGCCTTCTCTTCCTGAACCTCCTCACCCTCCAAATAACAATGCAGGATGCCTGCCAGGTAAGAGAAAGAGGGAGTTCTCAGCCTCAGCATCACCTGCCCTTTCCTAATCAACTTACTTGTTACCCTAAAAATCCTGGGCAAAATCGCTGTGGGGTGTAGTGGTCTCCAAGCTCATGTTCCAGCCAAATAAGGAGGAAAACAGACTTTAACCTAAGATTGCATGGAGTTTAGAACGGCTCCATGCTGGAAAGCTAGTGACATACATTACAATAGCAAAAACTAAAAGTGAGTAACCAGAGGAAGGTGTTCAGTTGGTCTTTACAAAACTCTCTCTGCCTAACCCTAACAAACATTTTAGCCCTTACCATAACAGCAACTCTTCTCCGAGCTTTCTGCTGTGACAGTTCTCTGCCTCTACTCTCAAGTGTGAGTAAAAGAGAGTTCAAAGTGTTTTAATGAAGGTGAAGGAAAAGCTGTGTCCTCTTCTCTTGATGGTCTGCAGTGAAATTCTGAACTCGTGCAAGTGTTTGGTGGCAGGTTTTTTCCCTTTTTGAAAGTAATCAGCTCTGTTTTAGAGCCGTCTTCCAAAGGATCCAGAGAGATGGACTGGTAATTGTTTAAATCCCTCTACTCCAAGGGTTAGGACTGAAGTGGGCCATCTGACAAAGAGAGCTTTTCTTCCATGTGTAAGTTTGGTATTTCAGTTAACAAAATGATGTAAGTTTCAGAGTCTGAATGAAACCCTTTTCAGTGAAATAAATTTCATTTCCTTGGTAACTAGGAGTTCATAATTCAGGCAGTTTTCCTGTTGGGCACAGAGTATATCAGCAGGAACAGACACAATCTTGCTGGTATTTTAAACTTTTTTTTAAAATAAACTTTTAAGGGAGAGGAAAGAGGGCACATTGCTCACTACCCCATATGTTCCTCAAGCAATGTGGCTGCTATCAATGCCAGACCAATAAGCACTGCCAGACCACAACCTGGAGAGAGAGAGGGAAAGACACCCTGGATTTTCTCGTAGTTCCTCAAACCTCAAAAATGTGTAATAGTGGAAAGGGCAATGTCTTTGTACAGAGCACACAGCTTAGCTACCTCCCACGCAGACAACGGGCTGACGGATGCAGACTCACTTGGGCTTGTGTTACTACCCAGTTGTAGAGCCAGGTCATGACAAAAGAACATTTCTTCTTCCTTCTTACTGAACTTGTAAACATTCGCCCCTTTCAAAGAGCACAGGGAGCTCCTTTAGCCCCCATGGGTGGGGATGGTGATGATACAAAATTTTTTCACCACAGGAACGGAGTCCCTATGCGGGCAGATGGCCACCACATCCACCTGTCCCAGGATGGAAGCCTGATCATAAGCAACGTTCAAGAGGCTGATGAAGGGTCCTACACATGCAGCGCCTACAGCAGCAGCAACTCCGTCAGTGCCAGCACGGAGGTGAAAGTGCTGAGGAGCCGGCCTAGCAGTGAGTGCAACCTGTCCTCCCCGCTTCCCCAGCATCGTGCCCGCCTCTGGGCCACTGTTTTAAGTCTGCGCATCACCTGTGCCCATCCACCACCGACCTCGGGCTCTCTGGTTGTGCTGCCTGAGGAGTCCCGCGTTCCCTGGGTCAGGAAAGCAGGACAGGGGAACGCACACCAGGGCGCTGGGAGTCTGATTAACTTCCTGAGGCCCAAATGCCACAGTTGGTTGACCAAATAGTTTGTTGCAAGGTTTTTGTTTGAAGTCTGGACACCATCCAGATGGCTTTACACAAGGTGTAGAGTGGGATCAGCCCCAAAAACTGAATTCTCCTACTGTATTCACCAGAGATATCAGTTTCTCTCTCATCCTTGATATTGGACTATATTTAAAACAATCCCCTTAGAACTGGCGGGGTGGAGAAAGCAGGAAGCTGCTGTGTGCTTTGGGAGGGAAACGAAACCTGAGGATAAGCCCTGGCAGTGTATTTACAGCTGCTTCACCTTCTGCTTGGCTGCAGCTGCTGTGAACCACGTTGTGGACCTGAGCAGGGAGTGCGTGGACCAGCCGCATCTCGCCAACTGCGACCTGATCCTGCAGGCCCAGCTCTGCGGGAACCAGTACTACTCCAGCTTCTGCTGCGCCAGCTGCTCTCGCTACCAGCCGCAGGACAGACCCCATCATCACCGTGCGTGACTGACGCCTCCGCGGCCACAGGTGACAGATTATAAGACTGGAAGTCTGAACTTTGTCTTTTTACTTCATGAAACTGTTCTGAGAGCTCTGCCCTGCCGAAAAGCTCAAGAGGGTGCATTGAACAGTGTAGTGGGTCTAATTGTTCGGAGGTAGGAGACCCACTACCCTCAAGTTTATTGCAAACTTCTTTCCCCACCCCCTATATGCCTTGCTGTAGCAAATCCATGTCTTCACTTAAGGGTAGCTGCTGTCATTCGCAGAACAAGACACTGGAAACACAAGGACACTGTGACTTTAGAGGAGGCAGATAACCAGCATGAAAGAGGGAGAGACCAATTCTTCATACAAGCACGCAAGAGAAGTGCTCTTCAAAAAACCATCTCTGAAGTGTTTGAAGAAATGGCTTAACCAAACCACTAATGAGTGGTGAACATTTGTAATCCTGGAGGGCACTTTCCATCTCAGTGCAAAGGGCTCTGGCCATGAGAAGCAGATTGATGCATACAAATTAGTGTTCAGGTCCTATGAGATTCCGAGCTTTAGGGGTACAGCTGTAATGTCGTGTTACCTTAGCTGTTTTATTCCAGTAGACCCGAGAAAAATTTCTAGTTGGGTGCGTTTGGTTTCTACCTGACTGTAATCAGCTTTGGAGTGAAACTGCAGAAGCAATGCCTCACAGAAAGCGTAATGCAGAACAGAACAACACTTTTAGCCCTTCCTGAATGTTAGGGGTAACTTAGATGAATATACCAGCGCTGTTATTCTGAGATGCTGCAGTTAAAATATCACTCACTCCAGGAAGGCTCAGCAGATTTTTTTTTTCTGAGACAGAACTGTGCTGTTGAATTTACTGCAAAGTTGGGATTGGTGGTAGCATTGCCTTGAGTTTGAACTTGGGGAGGCGAATAATATACACACAGAAATGCATGTAGGGGCATTTGTCTTGCCAGGATAAACCTTCCCATGATCTGCTCTAGTCTCGGAGAGCCTGCCCCTGCGTGTGGCCTGGGCTGCCTCCTGCTGCTGTGGGCTAACCAGCGAGGACTTCAGATGCACAACAGCTGTAGCTGAAAAGCATCCTTTGTTTCAAGACAAACACCGAGGGGTAACAAGCATGTAAGCCTGTAAAAGTGTCGGGCATTAAGGGGGGGTTGTGTGTGGGGAGGTGAGATCATGGGATGATTCGTTAAAGCAGGAAAGGCTCTTGGGTGTCTTCAGTATCTCAAAATGGAATTATAAGTTCTGAAAAAAGCATTATTTACAGTCTCCACAGTATTGTTGTACCCTAGCATCAGCCTCAGCAGCCCCCTCTTCCTCATTTCAAAACTCCCTGCTGAGGCTTGGATGAATTAATCATATTAACTAGCACCATCACCCATTTATTATTTGTATAGATGTGGCTATAAACTATCAGACGGGTGTGTAGTGTTGATGTTGATGATTTGGTTGGGGTAGTGGAGGGGTTTTGTTGCTGTTCTTTTTTTTTTCGTCCTCTTCTGTTAAGACTCCTGAGGAAGGCAGCTAATTCAGGGCTGTTCTCACACCACTCTCCTCTCCTTCAGTCCAGACCCAGTACTCAGGGCAGCACTAATACATAGGTGTAAATCCCCAGGCTTGACAGCCTAAAGCTGGTTTGGACTCTAAATCCAGTGAATCAGTTCAGCTGCACCTAAAAATAAGAATTACTAACCTAATGACTGCACCCTCTCCAGCAGAGGTGCATCTCCAGGCTTGGACACGTTGCTTTAAGATGCAAACAAAACTAAAAGTTTGGAAGCAACCCAGTAAAGGCACGAGAGGTGACAGTCACACAGCTATTTGGGTCTGTGGTCTGAGAGGTTCTGCTTAACAGAAAAAGACAAAAATACTTGTTTTGCAGTTAAGACCCTTTATTTTGATTAGTCAAAGCCTCCTCTGCTCTAATGCATTACAGTATAAGGTTTGAAGTTGTCTTCATTGGATATTCAAGCACAATTAGAGGGTCCTGAGACCTTCTATTTGTGTTTGTACATGATCCTGCCTTTAACATAAAGACTAGACCCTTTTTTTTTTTGAGCATGGGATATTTTCCTGTTTTAGTATAGAGTGTGACTCTGTCTATTGAGACCAAGGACATACCACAGACCCTGTAAATTCCAGTCTTAGTGAAGACCTCTCAGTTGCCATGTGGCAGGCACAGAGCGTAGGCAAGGGCTGTGGACCTGCTCAGGGGCACAGTTGGAGTTACTGTGGTTGTATCAGACCCTTTTGACCCAGAATAAGCCATCAGAGTTGTATAACAGCCCTTTCTACCATGTCAGAGGCTCTATTTTTAGAATATTTAAATATTGTGTTTAGTCAGCTTTCATTTAAGCTGTGGCCAGAAAACACTTTCTCAAGACTCGTTGGGCTGTAACAGGCACCCACATTCTGATGGGCAGGATGTGAGCACTGAAGGTGCTGAGGGAAGTGTTTGTCCTGACCTGGGTAGCATGGCTGGTATTTGAAGGCGTGCAGTTCCCTGCTTTAAATACGTGTCAGCACTGCGCTAGTTAACTAAAGGGTCTTTTACATTTCTTCTGTTCAGCTTCTAAAGCTGAGCTTTCCCCCTGACATTGTGCCACTTAACTGCCTAACTGAATTTTTTTGAGACTCACGATGTTAATTTTCTTCCCTAACCACTGGTTTGTAGGAAGGCTCGATCTCCTTCACTGTTCTCTCCGGGGCAGGGGAGGGGTGTAACTACACTGGGCTATGTTCAGCTGAACTTCGGGCACTGCTGTGAAAGCTAGGGCACTGTCAGAACACCAAGTACATACAGCCTATTCTATTCTATTGGAAATGTATACAAGTATTTGCTTGCTTTCTGAAAGCTTAAAAGAAAGCACTGGTACCAAATCCAATAGTATAGGGAGTGTTGGTCATGACTATTCATACCATACTGAACACAGGTAAGAACTGACCATGTCCCTGTGAGACTTGCTGTACTCTGGAGATGGAAACTGCTGGCAAGTTCAAACACTAGAGCCCAACCAACAAAGGGAACATTTCTTCCCCTCCGGGTTACAAAGTCTGACTTTTCTTGAGGTCTAAAACCACCAGAATGCAGTAAGAAACAGTCATACTAACACAGTAGGTATCAACTTTCCGGGAGAACAGAAAAGGAACGAAAATACACTGTCTTACGTGGCTCTTAGGATCCGCACTCCTTTTGGTAGTAGGAAAAAGGAAACAAAGTGAGTTTTCCTTTTTGAATATTACTGTCTTCATAGTTGTCTGTATGTAAACACTCAATGTTAGAAAATACAGTGATGTAAACCCATTATCTGATGTCTCCAGTAAAGCCCTGCATTTCAGAGCTTTAATTAGCAAGGCTATCTGCAAGTCTCAAGGTAACCTCATACGCTGTACAAAATGAGAGGTGCTAAGATACCACTACAGAGCTTCTAGGTTGGCGAGCAGCGCTTGTCTACATCCGCCTGATAACACAGAAGACACCCAGAAGGGCAAATGCTGAAAACTGATAGGGGGGAGGGGAATGAAGCTTTCACAGACAGTGCTTCTACCACCAACATTTATTTTTGTTAAAGCAGATTATAAATCATCAGTACAAATATATATAACTTACATTTGCTTGTAAGGCCAAAGTTTAAAAGTAAAGTTTAAATGAGATGGTTTTCACAAGTCACCAGAGGCAGAACCTGGACCAGCTGCAGCCTTAACCACAAGGTTTCACAAATCAGTGGAAAAAAAAAATAAAAACAAAGTTAAAAACCTCTAAGATCTATTGACAGACAAACATAAAATGGTTTCCCAGGTAGCCCCAGGATGTAGATATGATTACAGTAAGTTGTCACAGTAGTGTTAGAACCAATAGATTAAGACAACAAAACTGCAGCAATACATGAAAGGAAAAAACCCATACTATATATAACATGTAGCTTCATTCCGATAAAAACCAGTACATTTTCCCCATGGTTTTCAAACCATGACAATACTGTTCTTTAATTTTCTTTATTTAAAACTACACTATCATGACTTACTGGGTTGTGATTGTTGTTGCAATATGCTACTTACAATGAACAGATACAAGAACAAGCTAGAGCCCCCTTTTCCACCCCCCCAATATTACTTACAATAAGAATCAGAGATAAATCAATCTTATGTACAATTTCTTACATCCAACCCCCTTTGTTTTTAACCTTTGGCAAGATTACTTACAACTCATACAGCTTTTAATAACCAACTATTTAAAATATTCTAAATGCATAAAAATAAAGATTTTGGCTTTACTTTATTCTTTACATATAATATTCACTGTTACTCAAAATGGAAGCTCAACTTTTTTTCCACAGACCCAGCTTTTGCTAAGCAGGTGACAATCAATCTCCCACCCATATCCAGCCCCACCCCACCCCAATTTTTCCCTGAGGGGGAACGTCCAGGACTCACACGGCATCGGGAGGACACAAGTACAAAATCTGCCTCCCTTTCTGTGAGATAATCGATGTTTCTGCAGAACAGGCTTTGGGACTGGGTGCCTTTCTTTGCTCTGTTCGACTTCCAGCTCTCCAAGTGAGGAGGGAATGCAGACTGGGGCAGCTCCAGCATTTCTTAAGAACTGCACGGTAAATTCTCTGTGTGTTTATATCCTTCCCGTAATTGCTCCCTCTTTCTAACCCATTTTTGTTTGAAGGGACCTTTGGGATTATCAAAGCAAACTGATCGGAAACAGTCCCCTCTGCTCCCTTTATCCCTCTATCCTAATGTACAATTTATCCACCCCCTCCGGGACTGCTTAGAGTTCAATCTCAAACGTCTTCTGTAAATCGCTTGAGAAGGGGTTAGTTGGCGAGGGGTTGGTGCGCTGCTTTGTCTTGCTCTCCAGTGCCGCCCACTGTGCTTCGAAGGGGTCTACCTGCGGCGCCGCGGCGGGGGGCTGCGAATGCTTGTCCTCTGCAGCCCATTTCCCGCCCTCAACGCCGTTGAAAGCCGCGGAGCCGTTGTGCTGCGCGGGCGGGTGGAAGAAAGGGCTGGCGGTAGCGCTGTTGCTTTCGTACTGAGGGAGCGTCTGCTGTTTGACAAGACTGGGGGACTGGTGCGGATGGGCTGCGGGAGCGTGGCTCGCCGTGCCAAAGACGTTGGCCACCATCTGGGAAGGGGTGATTCCCACCACGGGTACGCTTGGGGCCGCATAGCTCATCCCGTTTGCTACGGCGTAGGGCTGCGCTGGGATAAACGGTGGCTGCATGGGCGGCACCACACCCACCGGCACAGGCTGAGGAGCAATGAAGGTGCTGACTGGGAAGGCTGGTGCTGACTGGGAAGCTGCTGGAGGAGGCTGCAGGAGCGGCTGCGGGGCTGGGGCTGGCTGCTGCTGGGCTCTGACAGTCTTTGAGACCTCTTCCAACCAGCGGTCTGCCTCCGAGGGAGTACGTCTGTGGTTCCCTTGGAAAGGGCTTGGCGAGGCTGCACCTGAGGAGGTGCTGCTCCATTCAGTGCCTGAGAAGGAAAGCGTGGGGAACTCGTTAATGTTTCCAGTCCTCACCCTTTAAGCAGTTAGAAAGGCTGGAGGATGTACACGAGGACAGACAGGCCTCCTCTCTCCACAGGACAGACTGCCACCAACACTGGAAGCATCTTTATGCATCCACTGTACTGTTCCTTTATAGGACAACGTTGGTCAAGAGAGGTGGAATCTTTTTTTCCTTTTTTTTTAACAGCAGAGATCTGAGATGGCAGGGCATGCAGGAGAGCTGCCACCTGCACTCAGAACTTGGGAGCAATGACCTAGTCCATAATCACTAATTCCTCTAATTGGGGAGTATCGGTTTCTGAGGCTCAGGCCCGGTCAATTAAAACACCAAGCTACAAGGAGCTGTTTTTAAGACTCATTTGCTCTGTATCCTAAATTACCCTCTATAGGATGATAATGTAATGGTACTGGGAGTTTAAGACAACATTCATTTTTCTGTCCCATACATGCTGAAGTGTAAGTGCTCACTACGATATACATGAACATTTAAGGCAATACATCTAATCAAATGACTATATAATATGTAAGCTGTACTTACTATGACTCCTTTGTTTATATTCCTCCTCCATCTCCACTTTCTCCTTACTCTTTTCAGGTATAACTCAAGCTGTTAACCTCTCAAACCCTTTGGCAATGCTCAACACTTTAGTATTTTAGACTTTTCTTCTATAAAAACAGTTCTGATTTTTAACTCATTCATCTTCAACAATTTAAAAAAACCACCACCACCAACAAAAAAACACAACAAAAACCACACACCATCATTTCCATTCCTCCCACAGTTTCAAAACTACCTCCCACCAGCTGAATTCTGCTTTTCCTTCTCCCTCCAGTTTCAAAGTCTCTGTCCCTCCCATAGGACCTGCTAGAGATGGCTCTGCAATTCTTGTGCTACTGGGTGTTTTGGAGAAGTGGAAAATCATTACTGCTCAGTAGTCTTCATTCAGCCTGGTCTCGTTAAATGCCACCTCAAGATCGGGTTACTGTTGTTTCTACAGCAGGAAGCTGTTCGAGGCAGAGCTCAGGGTCTCTGTCTTAATGAAAATGTGCCTGGTACTCTTACAAGGCAAAGCAGAACCTACTATTTCAGTAGTAAAGTTGCTCTTTTCGAGCTGAGCTTACATCAGGACAGTTTGACAGCACACGTGCCCACATGGCTGACAGCCATTTCACGTACCACCTTACATTGTATATAACTATGGACAAGCACTGGAGGGACAGACTAAACGTATTAAACAAAAGAAATGAACCTCTAAAGCCTTTAAGTACCCAACTTGATCTCCCTTTGCATATGTTAGTGGAAAGAACACACAAAAGATGCTTTTCCCTTCACCTCCACACACACACGCTATTTCATGACTTCTTTTTAAGCAGTGGATTTTCTAAAATGCTGCCAAAATAAGAATCAGTCCAGTTTATAGACCCAGAACCAGCGAGTTCATCGCTTCCCTCCATCCAGCTGTGCAAAACGCTACTACTTCCAGCTTTTGTTAGTGTTCCTTCCACTTGCCATTAAGGGGCACTGACAACTGTCTCGAGGGCTCCATTATGCTTTTGATTCAAGTTCTCATAGCAACGCAGAGGATTTACTTCCACTCTTACCAGCGACCACGGCTGCAGCTCCAGTATGAGCAGCAGGAGCATGAGCCCAAGGATTGGTTTCCCGAACTGGCAGAGCTGTGGACATTACAGCAGCTTGGGATGGTTTAGCAGCAAGCACACAGAAGGCAGAGGCAGTGCCATTAACTAAAATGGGAGCAGACAACATCAGTGCAATTAATTCATGCAAGGCATGCACGTGACTGGAATGTTAGCGGACCATGTCATACCTACCAACATACAACAATTCTTAGACACTTCCACATGACAGCATTTCGTGTAAATTAGCCAAATTGGACTGACAGCCACTAAAGGTAGTAAATTCCATTTCACCAATCCAACACTTGTTAACAGAACTGTGGGATGGCGGATTTTTATGTATTTGATGAGATCTTGAGTTCTGATGATTGGCTTAAGTTAAATTTGTTGTTTTTATAGATAAGAGATATGGCTCACCAGAAGTTACTGCATGATTTTAGATCCAAAAGAAGAACAGATTATAGATGCAAAATAACAGTAACTACATTTAACAAGGAGAGGTTATTTTTTTCACACAACTTGCATAAGAGCATATGAGTGAAATGAAGATTAGAGGCTGCTATGAGTTCTATAGTTGGCCATCTCTCCACAACTTTTATAAGAGTTTGTGTGAAAAACAGTAATCATGTGGTGGCACAAAAATCTCTTCCCTTGTGGGATTTAGTTCCTGTGAGACTCAGCTGTTAAGGCTTTTGCAGTTCAGGAGGCAGAAAGTGAAAATAGTCATTATCTCAAAGCCAGTCCCTTTTACAGGTAACTATCGTGTGGTAGGTGCATGAACTTTGTGTTAAAAACAAAAACACAGAATAACTACACAGACAAGATGAATAAAGCAGAATGCGTTCCCCCAGAATACTGATAATAGGACTTACACAAGAAATTAAGACCAGGCGTTACTGAAAAGTGACATTATGTGCATTCAAGCCTCACTCAGCATGACCACAGCATGCAAAGAAATCACAAACCTTGAAAGGCAGGAGACTGTGGTGCGACTACTGTCACCGGCTTTGTCATGGGGGCCGAAGAGAAAGGATCTTCTGATGGTGCGCTGAAAGCACTGGTGATCTGAGAGCACAGGGCACTAATGCTGTCTGTTTCCCCTTCCACCTCAGGGACTAAAATGTAAACAGAATTCATTACATTAGAAGCTTAAAGGATACAGAAACAATTTATTTTATTTCACCAATGTGAAATTGAAAGGTAATTAGTTCCCTTATGTCCTAGATGTTCCTGCTACTGATTTGCGTGACAGTTTTAAAATCAGTGTTGAAGACCTGACCTGAAATAGAGGGTAAGGAGATCAGCATTCCAGATTTAAAGTCAGTTATTACTGCTTTTCTGTGTTAATGCAAGAGGATGTTCATTTCAGAAAGTAGAAGGGTTTTCTATAGCTTTAGTAGAGATCTAAATCTTTCAGTATTAAAGTACTAAACATATCAAGGATTTGGCACTAAGATCTGGCACTCTACAAAATGAAAATACTTATGATAGGTTTAAGTGCTCCAGCAACATACTTCCACAGTAACTAGATGAAGTTTAAACATGCTGACAGCAATGTACAGTGGCACGTTAAGTCTAGAGATAGAATGTTGATTGCTCCAGTTCAGCAGTAGCCAAAATCCCTGGCTCCTGTGATAGAATCATGAAAAGCAAAAGCGGAATGATCTAACAAAATGGACACTCAGTTTAAAACCAAGCATCAGCATAACGTGGATAAAGTAACATCTGGAGTAAAACTGCCAACTTACCAGATGTTCTCATTATTACTAATCGCACTGCTTTTCAAAAGCACTGATCATCAGTCCTTCATTGCACAGAACTGACATGAGCAGTTATAATAAAGCACACATAGTATAACAAAAGCCATGCCATGTCTGGACACAACATGCAACGTATTTAAAATTCATGGGGAGGCATGCCCAAAAATTGATTCTTTGAGGGATATTCCAATACAGCGCACGTGGTATGATGGCAGCACTGGCAGCAGCATACGTGGGAACATGCATCAGAAATGTCCTGAATTACAAAATACTCAGATTGCAGTGTGCTCGGTGAGCATCGCTAGTAAGCCGTGCACCATGACTGTGCTCAGTGCTGGTCTTAAAGCACAGGTCACCAAATAACGACTGTAAGAGAAGGCTGGGTGGTTTTGTTGGTTTTGCCTTTGCCACAGTAACTTTCACTTTAAAGCTTAGAACCCTAAAACTAGCTCTGTTGCCAAGTGCAAGTACAGCTGGCCAGCAGGATAACCCGGCTAAGGGGATTCTAGGACTTTACACAAGGTACTGAGCATCCCAGGTGTTTACATCGGGATGACTCTATAAAACCCCACTACCATCATGTGAAAACTGTATCACGCGTTACCGATAGAGCCAGCTGTACCACCTGAACAGTAAAGTTTCTTTTAGCGCAAGGTGAAAAGCCACTTCATTGCTCTCAAAAGGAGGAATTCAGACAGGCAGAAGGACAGACTGCAGAAAAGCATCACATGATCCCATGACAAGTGGTTAAGGCCTCGAAGGGATTTGTCTCTCAAGATGCCCTGGCATTAAGTGGAGGAACTGGTTCAGTGACTCAGAGGGAAGAGCCAGCACCTACTAATTCACCAACACCCATTCCTGGAACATTTCAAACTGTGCTCCAGTATTTCAGACAGTGATTAGAACTGTTTGTCTTCTGCATGTGAATACTGCATTTTAAATTCTTGTCTACTTCCAAAGCAGAAGTTTTCTGACACGGTGATGTTTGTTCATGAGAAATGACCCACATGAGGCAGTAAGAAGGATTTACTAGAAAATAGGGAATTATTTGAAACCACAGAAAAGGAAAGGAAGAAGAGACAATTTAAGGTAATGTTTCACCGGAACCATGTGGTTTTACCTGAGTTTTTCATGGGGAAATCAGTCTTCCTTTGCACTGTTGAAGGCAGCTCATTTATTCGCAAAGACAACTGGCGTTTAAAAGGAGACATCTTTTGGCTAAGGGCAGGGAAGCCCCTGAAAGACCCTTGCCTGGCAAGCTGTTCTATAGGGGCATGCCTCCGGGGAATAGCATGGGGATTGCTCATTTCTTTATCCAGAGAGACAGCAGCTTCAGCAGTAGGAGAGGTTGGTGAGCCAGAAGAGGGGGCAGCATTGTTTGGTGCCGCACCTGGTGCTACTGTTTTCGCTTCTGTTTCAACTGCTGGAGGAAACAGGGTGAGGTTAGACGAGTAAAGCAAAGTAGTGTCCAACTGCCTGTTCTGAAAAGATTAATTGCAGGAATTTGCATAACTAGTACTCTTCCAAACAAGTTTCTATATCACAGCAGAAATATCATTTTTGTATACCTTAATTGTCTTCACCACGTCACTTTACATACATCCACTCATGGTCTTACGTAAGTATTCTTTCTAGTTATTCCTGAGACCCCAATTCAGAAACACTGGCAATTCATCTATGATAAAGACTGAAAAGTATATTGTGTGTTTGAGACCCTTTACGTTGCCTCACACAGAACTATGGCTGAAATACGACTACAGACTGTATGTAGGAAGCTACTTAGGGCGGCACACAGCAGCAGCACAACCCAGCTCTAAGACTTTCTTTTCAAAGGCGCCCTCCTGCCCCTGCAGAACCAGCAGCAGCAGCCAAACACACTGCACAAGCTTCAGCGGCCAAAACAAAGGTAGCAGCAGCAGCACTTAATGGGTTGGGCTGCATTCAGTGCCGGGGCTGCAGCTCTGCCAGGAAACACCCAACAGAAAGATGGACATGTGCTGCAAGGCAGATCCAGCCTCTGAGCTGACAGGCCTTGCTAACACCAGCCACCATTACAGGGAGTTCCTGTGCCACTTCGTCAACTGAATTTAGCTGTAGTGTTACCACCCAGTCAGTTGCACTGGAAGCTCCTCCAACTTAATGTCAGCTGCTTTACTTTGCGGAGTTCTGCATAGTACCACAGTGGTCTACCATAGTGCCAGGCCTAATGGCGGAAAGGTCAGAATAAGCCCAGTTTAAATGATGGCACCTATGGTTAGAACAGCAATGTGGATTTTTCCACCTCTAGGAAAATTCTCACTGACATCATAAGGGAATTGGCTTTGGGGGCAACAAATACAGGTCAATACAGCTGGGGAAGGGGAAACTTCACCATCTTGGTGTGAACTTTTATTTTACCCATATTGCTTTCCAAACACTTTAGGAAAAACAATGACTTTCTTGGTTGGCACATCAACAGAGTAACTTGAAGTCTGATACAGAGAGGAGTCACACCAGAGATTTCTGAGGAGCTGGAATGGTAGGAGGAACTAATTATGTTGTCTTGCAAGCTTCAGTACCCATGAGTTGCAGCTGCTCACTCAAGTGAAACTTTTCTAATCAGTCTTTCTTGGAAAGGATTTCACACACCTTCATTGAGTCAAGACTTTGACTCATGCCCTCAAGTAACAAAGGCCTTGTGTTTAAGCTTCATTTAGCACATTTGAAAACTAACGTACGGGAACAAGCAGATGGATGATGAAAACGAAGATTAAAGTTTTGCAATTGAGGGGCAGCCTAAAACTTGCTGTGGAACCCTCTGAAACAAAAGTTCAACTCCATTGTAAAGAGGAGTTGAACAATATTTATAATATTCTTTTTGTTAGCTGTAGAACTCTACTACTTGCAATAAAACTTGGGCAAAAAGTTCTGCTTTCACTCAAATTTCAGAACACTTTAAATGGCTAAGGAGTAAAAACTGACTCCTCTCAAATCAGTTCATCACTGGTTTTGATTGTAATTAACAGTGCAACAGTTATGTGTTTTATGAGGGGGTTGTTGTTTTGGTTTGGGGCTTTTTTTTTTTTCCCCCCAGAAAGGATGCTGTGGTTGATCCATTCTTCCCTCATGCAATATAACTCTATAACACTTTGTAACCTGCCTTAAAAATAAAAATACATTATTTTCTAAGAAAAATGAAAAATGCGTATAATTTTCTGTTCATTTACCTTAAGCTTCAGACTACAAAAAGGATTACTTCATGTCTGGCAAACTTGTTATATTTTTATAACATTTTTCTAACGAGGCCTTTTATTACCTACAGTGTTTTCTGCCATAAAGCAAGCTGACAAAACAAAGCAAGAGCAGCTTCTACATATGAAGCCACTTGTACTTTTTCAAGAGATGTGGGAAAACACGCTACCAGTGAATCTGGGAGCATTTTTCATTTTGTGAAGTGACAAGCGTCTGGGAATATGATTTGTACATAATAACGTTCAAGAGTGGGAATGCTGCAAGGACACGAAGTCTCAATCCTTGCACAGGCTCCAATTCACCTCGGCGCTCGTTTTGCTCACTGTGGATGACTGTTTAAGTCGCAGCTCCTACCTTTAGCATCCGGCATCTGTCTCATAATTTCCTCTCTCTCCGCTTGTTCAGTAGCTGTAGTGACCCTGAATGACCCCTCTCTAGTGAATGTGGTTCTGCTGGCATCAAAGGTGGCCGTCACTCCACACTCCTTCTCTCGCTTCTGCTTTCGCTCCAGGCATGCTGCAAATGCACAGCCCACGGCGTGACTCAACCTTTCCCCCTGCACAAGACAACATTGCGTCACACAGTCACTGGAACAGAAACATACGTGTGCTTCAAGCATCGCAGAGTGATAACCTTGCTTTACAAGAGGAATCCCATTAAGGCATTAAAGAGAACCACTGTAATTGGCCACCTTTTGTATGGCTCTAAAATTAAACCTGGTACATAAAGACTCCCACTGACTAATGCACAAGCCGTGTTCAAGGAGGCCACCCAGAAATGAAAGAGATTGTCAGATAATCTGTTTAGTTCAACTGCTCCTAAGATGCTAGTGCAATAACGTGCCTGCACCGATCCCTTGCCTCTGGATACACTTGTGCACAGAGAAACTCCTGTGAAGCCATCTCCTGTGTAAGTCCCGACGGACAGATAAGAGCTATTCTCAGATGGACAAAGTTTACAGAGGGCTCAGGGAGGCACTGCTGTGTGCAAGCGCAAAAATTAAAAGTATAGTGGTGACTACTCACACCTCTTAATTGCCCTAACCAAATGCACAAGTTGGTATTAAAAGCACATCCATTATTAACCATCATTAACCATTAAGTGCTTCTGAAAAGCACTACCATTATTAACCAGTGAAGTCAAAAATAACTCTCTATCCAATAACTGCAATAAGGAAATGCAAGTCGGAGGAAGCCCAGGAATCCAGCAGATACAGCGGCTACAGCTGAGCCAGAGACGCTATAACTACCAATAGCTCAACTCATCTGTAATAATCAGTACGTGAACTGACCCATTATTCACAGAAGAAAATCGAAATGCTCCAGCTCTAATATAAGTTTAACTGGGAATTTCTAACTTTGTGCTTTCTCTTTAAAGAAAATGGATAAATTTACAATTGCTCTGAACATGCAGCTATGTGGGGTTCACACAATGAATTTGCATGTGGTTTCAAGCACCTTGTATAATATTCAACAAAAAGCAGAAAGAAGAAAAGGGCAGATCATGGAGTTAAATAACTTAAGTCTACACAGCGAGAGACTGGACTGACAGAGATCATTTCAAACCTTCTACTGGAAAAATCTCTTATCACTTAGAAGCAAACAGGATGCTAATTTAATTCAGTTTAGCTCCATCCCTTAATATTCAAATGACTTTCCACTCAAGATAACATTTGCATACAAGAGGTTGCGTTTGTAACCAGTCTGTATTTACTCACTATGATTTTACCCTGGAAAAACTGTCATTGCCGTTTCAGTTTTTGGCTGTATACATTTTCAGATGAGAATATCTTCTATTTTTAGAAGAGTAGTTCCCTTCTGCTAGAGATGTCTGAGGCTGACTGCATTCCTTTTGTACACATGCTGGACACCGTTTCTCTCCACAAGACGACACCAGAGATGGACGGCAAATAATTCAGATATAAAGGATTAGAACTAAAACAATTTTCAAGGACTAAGTAATATTTTAGCTGACATCAAAACGCATTGCATTATTCTAAGTAGGTAATTTTGCAGAGCATAATTTTCAGCTAGAAGCTGGGAGAGTTGGACACACACCAAATTAAACTTACCGTGTCCTTTACAGCCATAAAGCAGTGGCATATCCAGCGTCTCGTTGTGCCATCTCGACAGATGTATGAGAATGCCCGATCAAAGTTTCTGTCAGGTGCGCAGAAAGAAACTTTCTCTATTGTCTGATCAACTATAAGATCCTGGAGGGGAAAAATCCGCCCCACCCCAAAATAAAAGAAACGTGAGAAGACACAGAGAAATACCTGAACAAGTAATTTTCAGTGTTAACTGCAAGAAGACGAGTTATACTAAAAAGAGCATACACAGAGGATGTGGCTTTAATCATCTGTCAATGAATTCACCATTCAGAATCTATTCCCAGTATGAAACAAAAAGGACAGATAACATTTTCCACCAGCCACCGTTGGTAGATGCGTGCCAAGGCACCACTTGAGAATTTAGGGACCCAAACAATTCCTAAGATCTCTCCTCCAGACTACGAAGCTCACTTTTTTGTTGTATTTTACTTTTACAGCAGCTCTGGCAGCCTTGCAATCAAAAAATCCTTCCTGTGGTTAAAAAACACCACTAAAACTTACAGGGGAGGTGTGCCAGTTTAAAGGTCTGGCAGCTGCTACACAAAAAGCCAAAGCTGGTCTGCCAGTGAGCTAAGTAGGGATGCACCAGCAGCACTGGTACCATCCAATGCCCCCGATTTGTTCCCACAGACTGAGGGGAAAAGTGGTTCTAAAAAGGAGATAGCAGAGTTAAAGAACTACACCATCTCAGTTAAAAATAATTTCTTCAAAACTTTCTTTTGGTGGTCAGTACTTGGCACCTGCGCTAATGTATTCAACCACCAGGAGGCAATAGTATCTGCTCTTTTTAAGTGCTACACTTTTAATTACCTCCAGCGTGTGCACAGCTTATTAAAATTCAATTTTTAAAGATTTGATATATGCAGTAACACTTCTAAAAATAATACATGTACTATTATTTTCAAATGAGGCAATCAGTAGACTGAATTCACCTGCATGGGTAATGTTTGCATTAGAAACCGAATTCTTAAGAGACAGTGACTGTAGTGCTGATGAGCCAGAGCACACCCGCAACCCTGGGGAAGTCTGGGCACAGAGCGAGTATTTGGCAGGTGGTTGTACTGCAGAAGGATGTGAATTATCTCTACCTGCTCCTCAGTGTTGGCCTCCAGAAATCATCTTTTAGCTTGACAAAGGTTGGTGAAGTAAATGACGTGAAAATAAAATTAATTATTTCAGGCTAAAGAGAGTAAAATTGTTCCAATGGCCATGCCATCTTTTAAAATACTGGTACGCTTATAGAGGCAAGCCTAACGGTCTTAATTACTAATTGCCTTCATCTTGATAAAACCAAGAATTGTTTGCTATTATTTGCACGCAGTTGCTGTGGTGGTACATACTGTGCTATTTCACGATTTAAAAAAATCGTAAAACAATCTAGAAGGATGTGTCAAACACATCAGTCTTCCACTTCAGATCAGCAGCTAAGAGATTAGAATTAGAAATTATCAATTTTTATGTTACTCTTTAGCTTGAGTCTGAAGGCACAACCCTCCTATTTCATTTACTCTCTTCATTGCATTTTTGGAAGGTAGCTCGTGTTCATTCGGACCCATTCGAGGATTTGGATGCACTGAAAATTATATCGATCAACATGAGTTTGCTCATGCATTACTATTGCAGCCTTCTGCGGTGGTGCAGAACGAAGTCAAGGGACTCTCCAAGCTCAATGTCAACAGAACTTATCAGGACAAAAAATGGTTCTTCCAGTAAATGCAACAAAAAATATTCCAAGCTTGTGCTACCTGCCACATTTTATGAAATACGTCGTGAGAGTACTGTGGAATTAACTGGGGAAAAAAATATCAAGCATACATACGTTCACAAAGCAATAAATCACTCAACTAATTAAACTAATTATACACTTTGGTCTTCCTTTCAAATACCAACACTTGCATTAACATAAAGATTGCTGTCGCTTTGAAGTTAAGGCACATACATTATAATAGAGAAATGTAAAACTTTTGTAAGGGGAAAGCTAACCTTTGTTTTCTCATCTACAACTCTGAGTCCATCCGCCGAAACCCACAGGACTGCTTTAACGGCTTTCTTCCCAGACTTTCAAAAAAAAAAAAAAAGAGAAGAAAGGAAAGAAAGAAGAAAAAAACAGTTTTATGCCAACAGCATCAGACTGTCACCCGCTTCCCCTCTCCAAGAACCGTAACATTAAGTGTAGATGAAGTCCACGGTCAGTAGGGTGCCCAAAGCCAGATACACAATCCAAGTTGCAAAACATTCAGAGAACCAAGCCAAAGCCAGTATTTCAGAAACAGCACGTCGTGGGGATGGGGAGAGGGCACACGACAGGTGGAGGCAAAAATAAGGTGTATATCCACTGACAGTAAAGAATTCAAGACTGACCAAGTGGGTGAAGAATTCCACTAAAGAGTCAGAAGACACTAATTCATAAGGAGTTACACCACAGGTAGCTTCTTCAGCACAAGTTTAAACACAGGAAAATTCTTACCTGGCATTTCCACGAGCCCTACCCTCTGCCCTTACAGCCGCATGGCAGAACCATGGAGTCACCTTAAACCAGTGTTAAAGGCACCCAAAAATCACCAGTTACTGTGTTACGCGCTTAATGCCAAGATCAATCATCCAAACATGTTCCACTAATTTATTAAGAGCTAAATGTCACATCTTGGACGAGAGGAGGAAAAAAACAGGATTTCTTAACCATTTGGTGTGCGCATGTGGAGAAGGCGCTGGTGTGAGCGGGCTGGGGCAGCGGAGGAGCCGCCTGGCTCCTCTCCAAGATCTGACTGTGGGAACTTGCAGCTGCTGCAAGCTGGGGCTGAGTCCAAGTGGGAAACGCAGCAAGGCTCCGGGAGCCACTCACACTGCAGACTCTCTCTAGACTGCTTACTTTTTAAGGGAAAGTTACAAAAAACGGTATAAACGCTCGACACAATATTCTTCTGAAACTAATTCATTGAACAGAAAATAGTACAAGACGTCAACATAATTTTACAGGTTGTTACAGAGAACTACAACTAGAAAAAAAAAAAAAATTAAACATGTTACTTTAACTCACAAGCCCCATACTTTAAGCCAGTTAATAAAATATTCTCCCCATAATGTTTTTTCAAGCACTAGGTTTACACAGTTTGTGGCTGCTAATGGCACCCACCACAGACCAGTGCAGGGAGTGAAGAGAGCAACAACAGCAGCAAAAGATGAGGGGGTATCAGCCAGTGCCTTCATGCAAGAATTTCTTTTTTTTTAATAGTTCATTGCAGATGTACATAATTTATATTCATACAGCAAGTAATGGAGGAAGGACACATTCTGGCATAAGCTACCACATGTTCCAAGTCTGCAACACCAATTTTAACACTATAAGGATGAAATATCACGGAGTGAAAAGTCTCCTGTTATATCACATCAGTTTCATTCTCAGAGAAAGCAGCAAGTGCAAAGAAAATGGGCCTGGCAGAACTTCTGTTTGTTTTGGGGGAGGAACTATTTGGCCTAATTTCGGAAGCAGCAATGACACCCCGAGCATTTTCAAAAGGCTTGGTGAGAACAGAGAATGGCACTGACTTGTACGGAAGAGTGATTAAAAGAGAAAAGAGAGAAAATAAGCACAGCGTGAAAGCAAGCTATGGAAAAGTGCTTGCAGAAGCAAGTTTCTAAATATCCATCCCCCAGAGAAGGTTTAAAGTAAAACTGTCAGATTCTGGGTTGCCTAGTGGAAGGAGTATTATGTAACAGAATTCACGAAAGAAGATGTACTGAAATTTACCATCATATGTGTTCAAAAATATTGCAACATTTAAAAGTTACTTCTAAATTTCGGTCTTAAAAGGCATCAAATTTCAATACCCATTTTCAATGCTCAGCTAGCTTCCATAGCCTAAAAGCCCCTATTAATCCCCAAAACAAATGGCTTGCAAAGGTCTGTCACCTTGAACTGTTTTAAAAAGGAGTACCAGTTTCTTATAAGCTGTTAATAGTCTTAAAAATCCTTATTTCAAGCAAATACAGTCAGGAGAAGACAATGCCTCCAGGTAACTGTCTGGTTCAGATTACCATCATTAGAAACAAAGATACACGTCTTTCTCCAGCAAACAATAAAATCCTTGTTTCTGCAGAAATAGTGAACAGTTCCTGATGTTTGTATTAAAGCCAAGTTTAACTGAGCTGGGTACTTCATAAAGCAGTACTGATCTTCAACAGAGTTACTCCTCACCTGCTGTTTTACCAAATGAGGATTTCGAAACAGCTAAGACATGGAACTTCACATTTCTCAGAATAAAATGGAAAGGCTGAAGGGCTAAGTCCCCACTTCCCACTAGAAACATAAGGTTCCTCACACAAGATAACCAAACATGGGCTTGCTACACTGAGAGAAAAACGAAACACACTTTTATCTCTCAATTCCTTCTTCTAGATTTATGGTGGATGCATCGCTTCAAAGGAGTAAGTCCTTACGGTCTATATCCCAAACCCACAGCTACTACTGTTGGGCAACACATGATTTTCTCATCTACTAAATCCTCAGCTTAGCTGTGCCTACAAGTGACATATAAAGGAACACACTTCCACAAATCAGTTTACACTGGGTATACAAATCAAAGTACTACTCCGCTGTGGGTGGAATACTGCCAAGTATATCATGATTACAGGGCAGACACGAGCAGTCGCGCTCCTGGCACACACCGGACAAAGATGACACCTGACGCAAGACACTGCATGGGAAAGGAGCTCCAACGCGGGATCGCAGCTTGTGCACAACGTTATAGGTGACTCCAAAAGTGTCTAAAGCAAACGGCCAATATTCACTGGAACAGCGTGGTCTTACACGTTGCTACCAAGGGACTCATGTAGACACCCAGATCAGCAGCTTGTCTTCGTACTCAAGAACGTGTGGATGACAGCGCTGCTGCAGGAGAGCCACGTGGGGCACCCGCTCCGGGAGCCTGGCTTGTCCGTGCTGAGTCAGCCCCGATGGAAACCCGGCTGCTCAGCACTTCCCAGGAGCCCAGTAACCTGCGCCAATGCGAGATTCCTTATCTGGAGCAACTTCAGAGTCCTCGGGTCTCCAGGAGGGCAGGCGAGGCACCTGTCCTAAGAGACGACAAGGCCCAAAGACAAAGCAGGACCACTGCAGGCTGGGCATGAGGGAAACCTCTCTGACAAGCTGGAGATGCCCCGGAGATGGGCACCCACAAAAAACCAAACCAAACCAAACTAAATCAGAAATGCATATTTCCTAATTTCCAAATTTCCTAATAATTTCCTTTCCTAAAGGTCGCAACAATTTAACTTTAGAAGTGACAGGAATGCAGAGATAAGTAGCAGCTGTATTGTACAGTGGAAAATAAAGTTTTAAGGATGCCAGAGCAGAAGTCGCCCAGTAAGGCACTTCTTAAATACTTCTAAATTGTGTCTAGTCTTTCTGCCTACTTTATTCTGTCCCGAGACTTTCAAACAGCTGTAAGATGTATCTGGAGTCTGAGGTATATATAAAGAAAATGTTTCATTTCTGACTCTGTATACAACATTGCGTGATAAGAAATACACGCACTCAGAGCCAAATAGGAGAAAGATCACCACATCTGTACTACCATTCATTACAACAGAAAAGCTTTATCTTTAAAATATGAAGAGCTACCTAAAAAGGCAGTGGATTTGGTTAAATTGCATATGCTATGCAAAAGAAAACTGCAGAAACCTAACTTGGAGCTATCAACAGACATCTCATTTTTATTTAAAGATGAAAAAAAAGTATTTTCAATACTGAACATTTCCAGATACAAATCCATCAGATTTACCTTTTAGGGAGAGAAAAATACAGACAGGGAAAGCAGCCAACCTGCCTAGAGTGACTTTTTGAAAGCTGCTAATGTGTTTTAAGCACCTCTGCAGTTTGGAATATTCTATTAATCCCAATGCAAGGCATCTGCGGAGAAATTATAGATGAGACAGCCAAAAGATATTAAGAGCTATTAGTATTTCTCAATTATTAATAGGAGAACAGCTGTCCCTTTCTTGGCAGTTTTCCCTTAGATTTGGGCTCCCGTTATACACCAAAGCTGTAATAAAGTCACTGGCCTACGATGCTGTGGGGATATCTAGACACTGTGGATTTAAGTGTTTTCAGTGCTAACTAATGAAACTTCACAGGCTGAAGTAGAAGTAGGTCCCTCTGGCAAAATATTATAATAAAAGACAAAGCAAATCTACAAGGCTGCGGTAAAGTACCAGACTTCATAAAAAAGCAACCAAGATGTAACCGGGAAGCTGGCATATTTAATAGATAAATATCTGTCTTTGAGGTTTTTAATTAAGTGCTATGCAAGTATCTGTCCTTTTACATCTTTGCTTTCTTATGTATCCTAACGTAAGCTAACACCAACAATCAGAAAGAAAACTAACATATCTGATCAGGTTGAGGCGTGTGGGGTTTCTGTTTCTTTTAAGTAAATTCTAAGTACTATTTAGCCTTTTCAGTTGCAAAGCAAATGGCATGTTTTGACTCCAGTCTTTGTAGTTTCCAGCTCTCACATTTCATTTGCACATAGGAATGATCTGATTAATCTAATAGATCTCCCATCTATGGTATTTTGGCCCTAAAAAATATTAAGAGCCTCTTACTTCACCATCACCACATTTTAGATGTGTGCTTTCCCAGATCACAGGAATAAACCTGAACTAGGGAAACAGCTGTCCCTGTGTGATACGCAGCACTGAGTGAAAGGCGAAAAAGTAGCAGCTGAATAAACCTCGCTTACTCCCCAAGCAAAGTCAAAACAAATTTGCAACCAGAGAATGATCTGCTCCAAAAGACTTTTTTATGTATAGAAGTCACAAACCTGTTAGTTTCTATTTAAGCCAAGATTCATCTTCTAACAAGATACTTCAGAAGCCATATCTTAGATTAACTCCCCATGTAAACTAAGTAAAATGTTTCAGAGGAATTCTAAACACACAGGTAGGGGACAGATGAGAGGCAAAAGAGAGAGATCTCTTCCAAGGGGAAGAGATGGGGACAGCAGGAATAAAACCACCCAGCTGTCAGTACAGCATGTTCTCAATAAGAACAGAGAGTCGCTTCCCTTCACGTCTCAGACACTCTCCTCTCAAAAACAAGAGCAATGACAGAAACAGTAAATTTCTCAGTTATAGAGTTGAGTTGCAATTAGAAAAACATAGTATGTAAATGCCTGGTCTCATCTTCATATACCTTTGTATTAGGACTGTGCTCAAAAAAGAAAGGTTTAAGAGATGGTCTGTGCAGGCACCCTGCCTTCCCCCATCGCCAACATTTGGTGCCAGGCAGCTGCCCACAAAGCACTTACAAGGCACAGGCCCCAACTGCCCTGTAGATATTTGCCCAGGTGATGTACACTGGCACAAGTTTAAGGGTTTAAAAGGAAAATTCATTTTTTTTTCAGGAAGATCAAATTGCTTCAGAACACTGGATTTCTGATATTGTCCAAATGGATTTAAGTTTCTGTTTCAGGTTGCTTTTTTAACCATATTATTTGTTTGATCAACGTGTTTCCAAGTCTGTTGTAGAAGCAAATATTCTGAAACGGATTAGGGGACTCTCAACACCCTGATTTTTATGGCAGTGCTCTACCAGGGATGTAACTCCTTATAGTGCAAGCACAAACGAGGCATTAGACTTACTTTTCCAAAGAAGCCTTTGAAGAACTTCCTTTCCTGGAGGAACAGGGGGGACAAGTCGAGCGCTATTACTGTAGGTAGCTAAAATGTCCCAGGGTTTCAAACCAACAAGCACACACAAGAATAGGGTTTGGAGGGAAAGGAAGGGGTTTTTAGAGTTATCCATGAGAAGGTGCGACAGGCAAATGTGAAAATAATCCCATGAAAATGCAGACCAAAGGGCACGCACACAGTTCTAATAGGCTACTGCCCTGAAATTGGTGGAAAGAAGAGAACTTCAGCCCCAATTTCATGCAAAGTGGTTACTTTATTTTCACTCTCCCTTGTTTAGTCCCTTTTAGTTAGGTTATAAACCAAACTTGGCAGCAGACACGGTGGTTAAACAATTAAAATACTGTATGGGCTCTTGTGAAATGCAAAGCTCTAACTCCAGAATTACGGTCAAGTTTGCTCTGTATTGATCACTCTTTCCCAAAGCAAATGCTTTGTAAGCTGGAGAAACATGTATGACTAGCATAAAGCAGGGTTAGACACTGTTTCGTTTTATTTGTTGCTTTGGTTTGCACGCTTACTCTTACACTTCACATCTTACGCAGTCTTCTCTGAACAGTGAGGAATTTTATCTTACTTTGTGGTACAACTAAAATACAAACGAGATCCCTTCCTCTTTCCCTCTCTGTAAAGCCTTCCAAGGCTTTATACAATATTTATACAAAGACTAGATATCCATCCTACAACTCTGAACTAATAGGCTGAACAAGACCCCTTTATAGTCTGTTCAGACAGAAACAGGCATGTGCAAAGATACCAAGAGCTGAACTACAACTTCCTAAATTTCTTCAGCCTGGAAGCGATTATATCGATTGCCCAATTCACATTGAGAAAAAGGCAGCACGCAATTTTAAGCATATCTGCATGCAGTTTAGCTTATTGGCTTTGTTACCAGACTGGGGGGGGAAGTGCAAGATCCAAAACAACCCCGCTAGAGGCCGTTTCGCTGGGCCGGGTGTGAGCTCAGGCACACTCTGCCCCGCAGCCGCTCCTGCTGCCTCCACAAACCCCTGCACTTGGGAGGCAGCCGTGGCAAGGAACAAGGAACGGGGAGGAGGTGGAGAACTGCAGATGAGACAGAGAGCGTCTTTGCGACAGCCCCTGACCCCAGGTTAACGCAATTCCAACGTGTCGATCGCTGATAACAATGCTATATTAAAAGTATTATTACAAATATCCTGGGGCAGTGCCTCGAGAACCGATTGATAAGCAGGTTTATATTTAATACAAAGCTATGGTTCTGACGCAAGCCAACAAAAGCCAGGAAACGCAAAGTTAAGAAGGGAGTGTCAGTCTTGACTCTGCATTTCCTGACTTGTGTTGCCCTGAGCCTCTGCCCCGTGTCCTTCCACAGAGCTTTCCACCCAGTATCTGTAACATCTTCATGTCAACTTAGTGCATAAAGAGCATCTCGAAGCTCAGTCAGCTGAAAAGCTTAATTTTTAGAGGTAGGAATGGTTACGTATTTGGACAGGATATGCTGAACGCTAGGAGGGGAACTAATGGATTAATCACAGTGTCGCGTACATAATGAGACGGGGTTGGATGCTGCTGCCAAGTTGAGCAATGACTATTGCATTACACTAAATAACAGCTTTTCAAAGATAGCAAAAGCTAAAGAGATCCACCAGAAGCTACCTCATTTTTAGATGATGGTTAATTTTGCTCTCAGCAAAGTGCTTGTTAAACAAGATTATTTTTTTTAATAAACTAGAAAAGGTTAATGGAAAAGGCATCATGCAAAACGGGTTTTAAACAACACTAAGTTAATGTAGTTTAGAGATAACCAATGCATGTTTTAAAATATTAAATTATGTCTCTTTACCTGCTAAAACAAGAACATATATTAAAACAAATGCATCATTTAAAACAAAAAGTGGCAAGTTAGAAACAAATACTACACGCTAAAGCTGACTTATGACATGAGAGAGCAAACTTTTGTCTTTATATGATGTTCCCATACCTGAGCCAAATACACTTACAGGGCACTCACAAAGTTATTTTCCAGTTTGTGCTAAATATTTTTAATTCGGTTAAATGGTTCTGAAGAACCAAGTCCAAATACAAGGATCCTACCACATACAAAATGTATACATAGTTAGTAATATATCCCTACTAAAGGAGAAATGTAACCTACACAGGTAATCTCCTACTGAGGAAAAAAAGGCAGGCTCCATTAACCCATGTTAATAATAGACTGACAGCTGAATACATGGGTTTCTGATCTATTTAATGAGACTGTGGTATCATTTCATCAGACAAAAAATAGGGACATAACTCCAGTTTGTCTTCATTAATTCTAAACAATATTATAATCTGCACATTATAGTAGCGGTGGTGTGCAATTTCAGAGTTATAAAACTATAACAACAGAATATACCGTGGATGACGGACTCTCTATCTAAAAGTGGCTTCTTTTATTCAGTTGTTAATTAAACAATGCCTGAATAAAATGCTCACCATCATCCGGTTTCAAGTTCTGCAAGATGCAGTGCTCAAAAACAATTACAACACATTAAACGAGCAGCTAATAAAAAAAAACAAACCTGAAAGGTTATTTCCCACAATAAACAGACAGAAATATTTGTTTGCATCTTTTCTTTCAAAAAGCATAGCAGAAATTAAACTGTTCCTAAAACCAAGATTAACATTGTTTTATATTCTTCTTGACAAATCCCATTAAATGTTTTAAAATCCATTAGTCAGCCCTAAAGAACAAGACTTGAGTTCGCCAAACAAATAGCTGACTGTTGGAGAACAGGAATCAAGAGGGGAAAAAAAAAAATCTATGAAAATAAGTAGACAGAATTTAACTTTCAGAATCTACAAGATACAAATATTCAACAGTTCTGTCTAAGAGATTATTGACTGGATTTGTAAAACCTACACATTACCTGCAAAGAAAACATTAAAGATTAAAACAGGCCACATACATTTTGATGTAGTTTAACCATACGAAAAGTGAAGTCCTATTTCCCTAAGATAGTCTTTCAGTTTGAACGCTGCAGCTAAAAAATTCTAATTCTTTCAAGACCAAGAGAAAGCCCATCAAAATAACCATGTACTGTGGAAGCAAGAGACTACCACAAGAACAAAGCGTTTTCTTATCACATTCCTTGCATGCTGAAACATCATCCAGTGGTTTGGCTTTGCTAATTAGAGCATATTGTACAGAGAAAGAGCTTTCAGTAATGGCAGAGTCCTAAAGAAACTCTCCCAGTTTAAAACCTACACGCTTGGGGTGGGGGGCAGGGGTTGAATTGCAGCGAGCAGCCCCAAATGTACCTTGGATCTGATGGAGTCTGACAACTAATGTGCACAAAGTAGTTTCAGGGCCCAAGGAGAATTTTGCCTTTGCTTCTCAACTTCCAACACTGACAAAGGAGACAATGGAAACAGTGTTCCTAAGAGACGTCTCTATGTAAACGAGACACCAAGAACTTCAAACAGAAGAAGAAATCAAAATTATCTGAAGAAAAACACTGAATTTATGAGAAAGGGTAAGTAGGTGCCATTTGGAATCTGGAATAATGACATAGCGCAGAATAGGGAAATGAAATTATTTACTTCCACAGAATGCACTGTAAAAGTTAGATATCCAAATCTGACATATGAATCGATAATTCAGGTGATCAAGAATCACAATCCTGGAATTATACAGATTCCAGAAGAAACTGGGCACTCTGCTTTTACTGCATCTCATTATTTATAAGCTTAGCTACACTTAACTGGCTTGTGGGCTTAAAGTTTATAAGAAAACTAGAGAACAAATACTTCACAGCATAGCTCCCCAGAGAAGAGAATGAGAGAAGTTGCATGAAGTAGATACTGCAAGGTTATTTGGTGTGCTAATAGAAAGTATTCTGATAGAACAAAAACCAGAATGAGACAAAAACGGATGCAATTCATTATGTGGCCAGTACTTGCACTTTTAGCTACATCAACTAAACCCACAGAACAAAGGAACTCATTTATATTTTGTGAGGCCCTTTTTAATAAAAATCAATCACCAATCACTGCTGGACTGAATGGGAACAGATGGGATGCGGCTTTAACAGGTTGCTATACATTAGCTGTGAGAGAAAAGAATGAAAAGACTTGATTTTAATCAGAGCACTAAACCAATTCAGAAACTTTACAGCACAACAGAAGGAAGAAGAGATAACCTATAATCCTCTGTTGTGTGCTAGGAAGAAGGGAAGAACAGGTTTAACTGGAAGCCATTTGAGCTCTCACATTTGGTGAGGAAAAAAAGCAATGTCCAGTAGCAGATATCTTAAGCTAACTAAGGTGCAGTAGAAGCGTTTGGTGTACTTTTTCTGTTGAGCTACAAGGATACGAGAGTTTCTTCCACTAAAGGCATCGCTGTAGAATGTATATATAAGACACATAAGAGAAGTGATGAAAAGGACTGCAGTTCCCTATCTCCATTCAGACTTTCAATGTCCTTCCTCCTTCTGTTCTCTTCAACGCTGTTTTAGCCTCAGTTCCTCGACAGATTGATCACTGCCTTTTTCAAGTTCGCTATTTCCGCAGGATTTTGTGATATGACTACTGCAGGAAAGAGATGACAAGACCTCTTCAAATGAACCACAGAAATACAAAGAGCTTTGAACGAGTGCCATTTACAGGAGCAAACGTTCACAAAAGCCAAACTAAGAGCAGCCCACTTCATGACATATCAGAATTAGGCAGCCTTCAGGCCACTCTGAGCAGATGCAAGCCAGATTATTTCATGCATGACTACAATGTTGCAGTGCATTAGAAAAAAGCAGCCTCAATCAAGTAATGTTTTGTATAATAACGGTGAATTAAGTCACTATTAAAGTGGCAGGCAACAGAGGGAGAGAGAGGGAGAGGAAAAGAGAGAGAAAGGGAGAAAGAACTGTTAAAAAAAACAATGGTTGAAGTCCCATGTGGGTACCAACTTAGTCTGAAAGGTCACAGAGGATTTTTACACTTTTGTTTTGCAAATAGTTTTCCGCGAGCAGAAAGAGCAGTCGCAGCTCTCTGGCTCCCCCGGCCAGATGCGCACGTCCCCTGACCGCGGCCACGCTCTCCCACCACCAGCTGCTGCTCCCCTGCCCTGGGACACGAGGTCAGCCTGGAGCTGGGACCCTCCTTCTCTGGCAACGCTCACAACCCCAAAGACAACTTCTTCACGAAACAAGCATACATACAGATTTCAGTCTCTTCACAGCGTCCTCACAGATGTGCATTCCTCTGGATTCGTCCACCTCGACATGTCCCAGGTACTGCAGGAAAGAGAGCAGGGCGAGAAAAGCTTAATAAGTAGCTCCTTAAACTCCCTGGGTTTAAAAATCCAATCTCTAAATTCATCTCAGTACAGCTGGGATGAGAGACATTAACAGCACTTTGCTAGCCTTCTTTTGAGACCTGTATTTGGAGGTCTGACTTTGTATTTATATAGGGCACCAACATCAGTAGAAGAGTGTGATACATCCAGAAATTTGGAGGGACAGACTTTCTGTACTCGGGGGAAAAAAATAAATTGAAAAGTAGAAGTGTACTTTCCTGCTTATTCAGCATGAGCTTTAGTCATTTTTTTTCACTAGCATAGCATGAAAACCTTAAGTCAATAAAGATATGACTGTGAATAAATTATTTTAAAATAATGATAAATATATTTAGTATCGAAAACTGAATTATCCTACATAGTAAGATAACCAAATACATTTGAACGTTCATGTCCAAATACAGGAGATTTCAATGTTGCAAAAGGAAAACATCCTTTTTTTCTCCTCCCCTTTTCTTTAAAATTATAAACCAAAATTGTTTATCTTGGTTACACCACCAGGCTTTTACGTGGACGCTGAAACTTTCATCATCATCACAAAAAGTTTTTTATAAGATAACAGTTTGCTGTACTTTCATCTTATCAAGAACTACTTAAAAAAAAAAACCAAACAAAAAACCAAAACAAAAAAAAAACAACAAAACCCAAAACAACAGTGAATAGAAAATGCAAGTTTCAAAGCTTTTAAATTAATAACCTAGAATAATATTAGTCTACAGAGAAAGCAATTTCAAGAAATACATCAGAGTGTAGTGCTTGGGATACTGTAGATAGTTTCATTTTAGATTGGAGGGGGAAAGGGGAAAGAAAAAAAAAAGGCACTAAGCTTTCCAATTTCTCCCTACGTTTCCAATCATAGCCCTTTTTGACGGGAAGGAAATGTTCTTTCAGAAACATTCACATCCTTACTCAAAGTACTTAAGTCTTGAAGAAAACCATAGAAACTACTAAAGAAAAGCATTCTGAAGTTTTGTAATAAGAGGCATAGGTCAAAGAAGCTTACCCCTGTAAGAATTGTATGCAATTCAGCATTTATTTTCTAGACTAGCTAGACAGCGAAGAAATGGTTTTAAAATATCGGAATCAAGGATCAACACTTGTATCATTTAATGCAGTGGTAAAGCTACATTTAATAACCTATTGAGAAGTCCCACTCCATCACAGAATATTCTGTCATGAGTTATTTGAAAATTCCCATGTTTTGTTTCATTAATTAGGATACCATACTTAACTAGATGGACAACAAAAATATTTGCCCCTTTAGCACCACATTGAAGCACTGTATCAGATAAATCATAATAGATTCAACTAAATGGACAAACTGCTCTAAAGATTTAATAGAAATTTCAAAGCTGAGGGGTTTCTCATGAAAGGCAATGTGCCCCCAAAAAAGAGATTCTACATACCACCCTACATACCACTAAACTGCTGAAAGATTTAAAAGATCTTCAGTGACAGGAGGCTTTAACATTAAATCTCACTACGTGGCATTTTTTAAAAAGAGTAATCTAGATAGAACAATTCTGCAAGAATTTCATTTAAACCAGCCCTCACAGCTGGAGAACAGTTTGAAAAATAAATTGCATAGAAACTACAAGGTAAATTAAAAAGATCTGACACTTCTAAGCTTTTTCAAAATGGGCTCTGTGAGGCTGAGGCCTTATAACTGAATGCTGGAGCTGCCAAAACAGCAACTGGACTCCCTCAGCTGAGCCTGCTCAACACTTTTGCAAGTTCTTCATTTCTCCAGAACACACACTAACTAGAAAAATCTAATCCTGAAAATACACAAAGGGTAACAACTAAAGGTGCATTTACTTCACGTCTGGAAGTACATATTTATACCAACAGCTACCATAGATCCATCTTCAGTTCTGCCATGACTCCTCTGAAGTTCCAGAGACACAGAAATTCTGCCCATAACTGTCACAGATAAGTTTTGAGTTTAGTAACTTAAGACAGTTTGTCAACTTCTCCTTAAAAAGGGAGGAATATAGACAGGAACAAAGCTGAGCTTTGTAGAGGACAGAAAAAAAGGATCCATGCATGGAATGAGCCGTCTAGTTTGCATGTCCATTACACAAAGTATTATACAAATTGAGGACAACTTTTGGATTTCCTGAGCTATCTGCACATCTCATTTACCCCAGTGAGGGCAAAATTTTTCCAACTGAGGATCCAAACCATTCAGTCTCTGTACTTGGCAACCTGCCTTTTGCTTGGAAAAGGGAGAAACAGAGCAGGGTAAATATTGCCTCATGTCACACTCCAAAACAGACAACCATTTTCGCCAGTGGTGCCAAACCTCTATTCAAGCCCCGTGGTCCAACTTCCAGCAATCAGTCATGCCACTGCGGCTACAGACAGCAAGTTTAGCTGCAGTTTTCAATGCCGCTTCCACTCCAGTGAATGGGGACATTATTGCACATATCAAGTGCATGTACCCACAGCAAAAGGGTGCAATCCGCAGAGCTCATTGAGCATCAATCAATTCTGAATTATCAAAGAAATTACACTGCTATACAATACTTCTTTATGATACAGAGGACAAAAGGTGCTTTGTTTGCAGTTACACTTTACACTTTAAGCCCTTCACCAAAAAAACCCTTGTTCTTCCCATTGCACCATTTTTGCAGAAGCTCATCACTATCAGTATCGGTGGCCTCGTGTGTTTTACAAGCACTTTCAAAATTCTTCCTGGGTTTTTTTCTGGGGTGTGGTGGTGGTGTGTTAATTCCTTATAGATACCAATATATCTTTAAATCTGTTTCTTGTAAAAATAACTTTCAACTGTATATTCAGAATGCTGTGGTCCTCTTCTTTTATTAGCCAAGTCTCCCTTAAGCAGCAGGTGCCCTTCCAAGTCTTCAGGCTTATTTCTAAATACTTTTTTCCACCGTCAGGCTGAGAGTAGATATACATGGCTCCTGTATTTAACCAGTGCTGCAATACTTACCTAACTTGTAACGGGTAGTAATCAAAGACATAAATATTTCTTCAAGAAATTTGGCAAACAGCTTCACTACAGACCAAGACCTTTTCTAGTACCCTTACATTTGAATCCTAACTGTTAAACTGTAATTATATCAATACATAGTCTTAAATTTGAAATATTAGCTCAACTTATTAGTGCAACAGCATTTTATGAATGACATTTCAAAACTTGATAGAGAAAGCAAATACAGCTGCTAGTTTGATGAAGACATGGTCTGCTCCTTCCAGCCTGAAATGGAAGTTAAACGCTTAACAAAAATAAGCCATCACCAAACTCTGTTGTCTTGCCACAGGAAAGAGATTGTGTGGAAACCACTTTAAAAAAGCAGACACACAAATCCCACACTTCTATAAACAACCTTTCAGGATCTCTGAGAGGAACTTCCCTTTCAAACTAAAGGAGAAGAAACATACTGCGAAGTGCCTGGGCAGCAACTTGCCCAATATAAGTAAAATCTCATGCAAATCCATCACGGCACGTTACCACAAACACAGTTGAGGACTGGGACACATAATTACTAGGTGCACAGAGCCAATGTAAACTGTGTAAACCATCCCATGGTGGCCGATGACTTTGCCGAACAGCAAGGAAGGGGGTACCCCGGACATATTTGCAAAGAGCACGCCTGGTCACAGGGTCACTGATGCTGGCATTCCTGGAGAAAGCCAGTACTTTTCCATCATGAAAATGCAAATAGTAGGAATGCAGTATTAATATTGAATGCATTCCTACTTAATTTCCATAGCAACCAATGTATGACAGTCATGACATCAGCAATTCTCAGCCATAGGATGTTCTGTAACAGATTTAATCGTTATACCAGAAATTAACCACTAATGCTTTTATAGAAAGCTAGAATCCTTGTGGGCAGAGTCCACATACAAAGTAACATAAAACAAAAGCTCTAAATAAAATACTTTCAGGGGCTGTCGGAGACCCCTTGACACAAACATTTTAAAAAAGTATTGCTTATACTAACATTTTCAAGGGAAAAAAAAAAAAGACAACAGCACAGCAAGTAATTAAAAAAACCCCACCAAACAGCTGCCCTCTTCAACTCTGGGCTTTATATTCCCTTTCACAGATGGTGGTGTTTGGTACCAATCGCGAGTCAAACAGAAAGCAATCGACACAGAACAAGTTAAACCAGCATATAGCAAAACACCCTTTGAACATGAAAAGTGCTTGAGAAACTTTACGCTTTTTCAAAACTTAAAACTTTTTCAAACTTCATCTAAAAATGAACAACTTAAGTTACTATATCAAGTGGTTTTGGTGAAGCTGTCCTACTGCCTTCCCCCTAACACACACAACCGCAATTGCTCCTAAGAAAGTGTCAAGGGCTGATGTATCGGGTCAGAAACAAACCAGACCTAACATCTGTGTCCTAGTACCAGAAATACTGCCCTGATCTTCTTTCTTTGTTTTCATTTCTTTCACAAATACTAGGCTGACTCAGTTTTCAAAATTTCAAAGTTCAACAATAATAGCTGGCAAAAATAAGGATCCTTTACCAGAAGTCCTCCTACCGGGACAACTCACTTGAGCCAACTCTGTTTGTTTGAGCCTGGTAACATGCTGTTATGGTCTCTCTTCCAAACAGACGCAGCTACACAAATCACTGAAGCTCCCTCTGTATCAGCAGATGTTCACATGCGCTGTTCTATTTGCAATAACAGATTACGTCCTTCAGATTACATTTCAAACTAGACGGACGTGGGAAATGAGCTTACTGCAAGTCTTGGCCAAGGTGTCCCGTGCTAGGGAGCCAGGTGCCACAGAGGGAAGCACACCAGCATTTCCTTGGTGTTTTTCCTAGAGGCAGTGCCAGTCCTCTTTCTTCCTCTGTGTAAGTACTATTCCTGCTACAACTGCAGTACTATTTGTAACCATAAGTGTGACTACTTGGCATCTGCATGTGTAGATACACTTCTGGTATTGCTCAAGAATTAAAAAAGCCTGAGCTTCACAGTTTCACAGTGAAATGCTGTCTGGCAACTAGACATAAGCTTAAATCCAGAAAGCCTGGATACATCTTAAAGCTGAGCTACTTTTCCACTGACTTCTGTAAGATCTACATTCCGATGTTTAATAATTTCTTTTTCCTTCCTCTCTCACACTCATGCTTCTGTTTTTTCAGTTTATCTGTTTGGAACATGTTTGCTCAGACAGCTGCAGCAGCACAGGCAACAGAAACTCCATGATTAACAAACAAACAAAGCCCAATTCTGCTTAGTCAAAGCTACAGGTTAGTTATGGCACTACGCATATCCTTAAGGTCCAACTTCTTCCACTTCACTAGGTCACCAGAAATGAAAATGTCTCATCAACCTGTCAAACCCCCCAAAAGAGGAGCTCTAACAGCCTAAAACTGCTAAAGGTCTCCGAGTAGCCTGGGTCAAAAGAATCTAAGTCTAAAAACAAAGCAGTATCTATACCAGTGGTTCTCTGCATCTCCTCATATCGCACCCACATAAGAGCCACACTGTGCATTTCACTTACTGGTTCCCTCAGTGTGAATAGAAACACAAACAGACACTGTTCGGGAATAACAAACATCTCTGGTTAAAATCATAGAATCATTTTGGTTGGACGAGAACCTCAGGATCATCAAGTCCAACCATAACCTAACTCTAGCACTAAACCATGTTCTTAAGAACCTCATCTAAACACCTTTTAAACACCTCCAGGGATGGTGACTCCACCACATCCCTGGGCAGCCTGTTCTAATGCCTGACAACCCTCTCCGTGAGGAACTTTTTCCCAATATCCAATCGAAACCTACCCTGGCACAACTTGAGGCCATTTCCCCCTGTCCTGTCACTTGCTACTTGGGAGAAGAGACCAACCCCCTCCATGCTACAACCTCCTTTCAGGCAGTTATAGACAGCGATCGGGTCTCCCCTCAGCCTCCTTTTCTCCAGGCCAAACAGCCCCAGTTCCCTCAGCTGCTCCTCATCAGACTTGTGCTCCAGGCCCCTCACCAGCTTTGTCACCCTTCTCTGCACTCTCTCCAGCACCTCAATGTCCTTCTTATGATGAGGGGCCTATACTAGTGAAGATGAAGAAGCAAAGCTCAATACAGAATACATAAATGCTATATTCTTCATGTTCTCATGAATCCCTAAAATGAGGCAGAGAATGAACGCAGGTTATGTAGGACAGCACTTGCCTCAAGGCAGGATCTACTTCCACAGCTACACCAGAGAGGTTGGCCTTGAAGTATTATAACATTTCTGTAAGTGGAGATCAACAGGGGATCATCCTTCCACCCTGTAGCTTACATGCCTCACTGTAAGAAAGGGACGTTGTTTTGCAGAGTTGTGGTTGTTCATGTCTACCCTAAGTTTCCCTTGATGAGGCTTAAACCCACTATTTCTCCTGGCTCCTTTACAACTTCACGTATGTACTGGTACATTTAGGTTTTCAGTTGTTCGCTCTGATGGGCAATTCCTACTTTTCCAGAAATTCAGCATTAGTAAACACATCTAAAATTTTACATAAAATAAAAATAAAATAAAAATAAAAATAAAATAAAAATAAAAATAAAAATAAAAAAATAAAAATAAAAAAAATAAAAATAAAAATAAAAAGTGTTGATAACACAGAGTTTTATAAACACACTGCACAGGTGCACATTGTATCTTCAAGTCCTGCAAAAAATTCAGTTTCCATTTGACACTGGAAATCCCATAACTTAAAAACAAACAAACAAACAAAACCAACCATACTCAGAATTAAAAGGTATAACTCAATGAAAACTTTTTATTTCTAATACCTAAATTACATTTAAAATAAA
Organism: Pampusana beccarii; assembly: GCA_013399365.1. NCBI lineage: Eukaryota > Metazoa > Chordata > Aves > Columbiformes > Columbidae > Pampusana > Pampusana beccarii. The sequence continues at coordinate 540,729 of VWYH01004583.1, forward strand.
TATTTCTGGGAGGACATCCAAACCACTTTTATGGCTCTAAACATTAACAGTCATATATTTAAAACAATTTGAAGTTTATTAAACAATTTAAGAATTTGACCTTGGCCAAAGACAGAAGGGTTATAAAACTGAGTAAGCAGCTTCATTTAAAACTTCTCATTTGCAAGGCTATTCAAACAAAACTAAGGGTTGGACACAAGTGTGAAAAATTTAAAGATCAGAGATTGCATTACATTCCTTTTAATTATGACAAAAATGCATAGGAAGTTATTTGAGGCAAGTCTCATACCTTCTGCTACAATTGCCATTCTTTTATAATTAGCTGTCTTCGAGCTTTTTTGCTCTGTTTTCAAATACCTCAAGATTTAAAAAACGTACCTTTGCTTGCTACTGGGTTAGCATTCAATAGGAATGGTTATTGTTCATTGCTAACATCAATTCATGCCTTAAGAGGTAGGGATTTGTGGTGTTTCATGTGTAAGGCTATGCAACATTTCAGAAATCAGCAGATTTGTCACATTAACTTCTTAAAAATACTTAACATAGTTTCCAAAGACTATTCAAGCATCTAAAGCTTTCACAGTCAAAAATATCACATGCCTAATTTAAAGGCACTTCAGCATCAAAGTGCTGGTAAACCCTTTCACAGATACTATTATTTCAAACTGGAAGTGCATTTAAGACATAAAATAAAAGCCACAGCTACCTGTGCTGAGTACCAGTACTTTCCGATCTGGAGGAACAGAATAGCACGCAAGCTGTATTTACAAACTGATTAAAAAATAAGAAGTTATTTTTAATATGAGATTGATAAATTAGACACTAAGCAATAAAGTTCAATACATAAATTCCACAAATAAAGAGGACAACTGGGCAGCTACGAGCGGTGCGAGAGAACACAGCGAAGCGACAGAAATGGCCTGTTTCCCACTGATGGTGGATTCAGCAGAGCCTCGCGCAGCCTGGTAACACAACACGTGGGGCCTGGTGACAAAACACGCGGCGGGGTCATATGGACCCCAGGGCTGCAAACTGACGCTCACAGGTCCCAGTGCGGACACTCTGCAGGACTCAACGCAAGTTGTTTCCTTTTCTTCTGCCTCTGCTCGAATGCAGAGCAATAGTGCCCTCCAAACACCTCCCACCAAAGCAAGGGCTAGAGAGGAAACAGCTGAAGGATATTTACCCTGAAAAGTCAATTATTTTATGTGTGCATATACAACTGTATGCATGTAATATTTATTTGTCAACACTAACACGGAAATCAAAGCTCAGTGGAAAGGCTAATTCAGATGATATCAGGCACTTAGCAGCAAATCCTGGACTCCAACTTCAAGAATACAAATGTAGTTTGTTACTCTTCCATATGGACTTTTTTCACTGATATCTTTAGCCTTCCAGGCAGAATAAACAGACTAAAATATGCAAGTAAACTTGCAGGCTACAGGCAACAGTAGCCTTAGACACATTAAGGTCAAAAGAGGCTGACCACCAAAACATGAAAGAATAAGACTAATTAAATTAATCTAAGATATATGTGACTGTTGCATCTTCTAGAACCACAGGTAGGAATCAGCTATTAATATTCTGTTTAACATGTCTGGTTGGTTAGAACCACTAAGAAAAGAACTTCCAAATGTTTGATTTGTTTGGTTCAGTTAAGTAGAGGGAAATGACCTAATTTTTCTTATATAAATTTCACAGGCCAGTTACTTTAAAGTGCATTTGAATGAATAAAGACTACTTACCCAGAGGGACATTCGAAAAGGCATTTCAGACAAAAGAAGCCCTAGTGTCAAATATTTTAGTCATTAAAACATGGAACAGCCTCATGTTCTCAGTGAGGTAGTGTCTGGAGCAAGAAGGCAAGTTCGAGAATGTGTACGTCAATGAACTTCATTTTTTTGTAACTACAATGTATAAAGATTATGTAAAAAATACATTACAGCACTGATAAGCATGGCTGTAATGTCTGCTAGAATCTACTTTTGAATAGTTTTAAATACAATGTCTCAGCTTAAGTCCCTTATACCTTACATATATCTGGCAGAGTTTTTCCCCCAGAGAGAGGAAACACGGGAGTTACTTTTTAGTTTGTTAGGACAGTAGAAGAGAATTCACCCCTGAAAATATACTTTTACACAGATTTTCCAGCAGCTATAACAGTATCCCATTTAATAATGAGGCAACTCTGCGTACATCTGTAAAAACCGCAATGTATCATATCTTCGCACCACAGAAGTTAGGAGAGCAATACCATTATGTTCCCAGTGGAACAGCAAAATTTGCAAGGCACCTGTCATACGCATTCAGTCGTATGCTCCAGCGTCTGGCTCTTCTTCCAATGCAACTTTAGCCAATTCAAAACAGTTTGCACAGCAAAGCAATGCGGGAAAGTCAGTAGCCACCCCAAGGCCCTATTTCGAATGTGTCAGATTAGCACCTCAAGCATGGTTGGATTTCCAACACAGTGAAGAGCTATCTGTAAATACATCCTATGCACACTACAATGACTGAGAAAATATGATCATTAGCTCATTACATACAACACAGCCACTCCAACTAGTGGAAAAACACAGCCTGTTTTTTAAAAGAAGTGTTATTGCCTACAAGTAACAGTACGTGCCCAGGATTATCACCACCCCCGAATTTATAAGCACAGCACTGGAGAGAGCCAACTGTGCATCAAATCCACTTCCCTGAATTTTAATGTAACAATGTAGTAGGAATTTTTCCAATGCTTTCCACAGAGCATCTTCTCTACCAAAATTAAAACGATCCACAGACGCATCAGATTTGCTCAAAATCCAACAGCACACTTACAGACTTCCATGAACAATAAGGATCAGCTGTGAATGTAGCACAGAAAGAGCTTCAAGAACTGTGTTAACACAGAAAAACTTTCAATAATGTTAAATTTGTTTGCAGCACAGCATCCTCAAAGCACAACGAATGAGCAGGTACTGGAGTCCCTGCCCAGCGCTAACAGAACGAAGCCTGCAGGGAGGATGAAATCCTGTTTGCGACACGGCTTTCAAAGCGCTGCCACATGTTCTGTAATATCTGAAAAAGGAAAAATCTGTGCGAGCACTCTACAAACACCCCAGCTCTGAGCAAACTATAAATGCCCAAAGGCAAGAAGTTAAAACACACACAATCTTAACACTGCTTTAAGAGAGTGACTTATCTTTCACTCAAACTTTTATGATCTTTCTCTTTTACAAGAGAAACTGAGAGCAAATCTTCCCTAACTGCATTTGCACAAGTCTCCTCTCTCCAAAGAAAGAATGTTAACAGTCTCACCTGAATAAAATAGCAAGCATTAGAAGAAAAAAAAGCCCTGAACATCGCTGCTGCTACTACATTACCTTCACTTGTTTTACTTTCATACAGAAAACCTTAAAGACAGCCATAGAGATATTCGTTAACAGTTCTGAGGTCTTCACATGCTATAAAAGTAAAATTTTCATAATTCCCTGCAAAAGCCAGACCAGTCTTTCCACTCAGCTATGGAACAGGCTGCCCAGAGGGGTGGTAGATGTCCCATCCCTGGAAACATTCCAGGCCAGGCTGGACGGGGCTCTGAGCAACTTGATCTAGTTGAAGATGCCCCTGCTCATTGCTGGGGGTTGGACCTTTGAAGGTCCCTTCCAACCCAAACTATTCTGTGATTCTATGCTTTGAGCTCCGAAGAACTACAGACAATTTTTAGAGAGGGCAAGGCAGACCCTAAAGAATATGGACAGACTAATTCCCCATAGAAACATATTCAACTGTGGTTGAGCAGATATGCTAAGGCAATGGGACTCTGCAATTCCCACTTAGGAACTTTAAGAAAACGAAGATATTTTCACCACGTTTCAGAATTGAATCAACCATTTTCCCCGAAATACCTCAGTTTATTCTGCTCCACTGAGGAGCATCAGGAAGAAAAATCACCTCACCAGTTATTTAAGGACAGCATACTTTTCCTGGAATGCATGAATTTCCTAATAATACCCAAGAACGGCGTGACAGGATACTCTCCTTCAATAGCTCAAAGTTCTATTCTTTTTGCGAGCAAAATATAGTACCACCCACTAAACCGATGACTCTACATCTGGTTTATCTTGTTTGCTCACAATAGTAACATACTTCCTGTCTCTATTGAACACCAGTTAACACCCACTTTGCATCCCAAGCCTAATAAAAATTGCCACTACTGCCCATCTCAAGGCACAGTATTTTGGAAGATAAATTCTGATCAAACAAGCTAAAACACCTGTTAATCTGAAATTGTTAAGATTTCAAGTTTTCATCTAAGTGTAAAGTCTTAAAATATTAATAGTCTACCATTCTGAATGAATCAATAAACTTACGTAGAGATGTGTTTACTTCGGAGTATTTATTCCAATGAACAAATTAAATTAATTCAGTGAATTCCAATATAAAGCAGGCAAATAATGGTAGAGAAGTGCCACTACGATGACAGGATACAAAGACTCATCCGTTTCTATGCCTCTTCAGCACAGAATAGCCTAAAACCTTTTTTGACTTTGGGTACATGTGCCCAGAATAGATGAATGCTTCATTTAAATACAGGAAGCATTTGTCATTATAAGTGCAAGTCCTGACAGAGTTAAAAAAAAGTCAGTCTTTAAACAGCAAGAAGTGGTTCACACCCTTTGTGTTCAGCAAAGAACTGAAAATGTTGGAGTAAAAATAAACGTCTAGAGATCAAGCATTTTGCTTCTCAACTTGTGTAATGGCTAAATTGTTAAAAAATAACAATCCTTAAGCTTACAGCTCTGTTCTCTCCTAGACAGTGTTAAACCTTAATCTAAGTTTGAGCTTCTACAGAGCAGTTACTCACTTTCAAAGCTGTGGGAAAACACCACCTCAGTTTAGTATTGGATTATAGTTCCTTCTAGCAGAAAACTAATACAAGACAAAGACAAATAAGCAAGCAACCATAACGAACTAGAAATGTTACATACACTTGACTCTATGTAAAAGCACACATATGCAGCTATAGTATGGTAAAGTAGGGCATGAACTTAGAATAAAAGTTCTATAATTTATTATATAACTGCACATACCCATAGCTTTACAAAAAGTATGTAACAGACTGTTGCAAGAGTTCCAACTAGCAACATCACCCATGTAACTAACTATCAGACAGAATTACTTAAATTATAATACAGATAAAAATTAATAAAAGGTCCCTAGGTGTCAGAACGATAGACTGTTTTCCTTGTGTGTAGATATTTAATCTGTTAGCTTTCCATAGGTGTCATCTGCTTACAACCTATTGTAGAGTTAGTATTAGTGTACTTAGAGGAAGAAAGCTTTTGATTACAAAGGGGCATATGCAACAAGACACCTTACATTTCATAATTGTTTTTATTATCATATTTCACAATTGTTGCTTTTAGTTATTATTCTAAAATATTAACACATTTTTTTTTCTTAAATAAAGGGGAAGTAGAAATGGTGACACAAAAGAATACTTATAATACTCTGATAATTTGGAAAGAGTTGTCAGAATTCAAAAAGGTAATTTCCATTTCACATGCACTAACAGTTTGTAATATACACACATACACACAAAACCGTAGCACAGAAGCCACTCTCAGAGGTTAGCAAGTGCTTATAACCTCAAGCACTGGAAGGAAACCCAGGTGTTACTTGCAGTGTTTTCAACGATCAAAAGGGAGGAAGGAATCCTTTCCGAGCACAACCCACTGCTTACCTGACAAGTCAAACCGTAACTCCACTTTTAACAGAAAGAACCGAGTACCTCTCCATGCAATCCAAGACAGCTATCATTTCTGCTCTTCCAGAAAAATGAAGACAAATTTATATTACTCCTTTGCCTAGCTACATGATTTATTTCAACTAGATTAATAATGTAGGATATCTCAGACAGTGATTTTCCAAGGGATCTGTTACATGAGTCATCTGGCTTTAAAAAAAAAAAAAAAAAAGCCACATCCTTTGCAATGAGAGCTGACTGTAAAATAGGTCAGTGTGTAATGAAGCATACCACTGGTTTATGCTTGCCAAAAAAAAAAAAACACCCAAATAATAATTCATGGCAAGAGCACCTCATGGATATTGAAAGAAAGGGAGAAGCTCTTACCTTAACAGGAAAGCTACACTTGCCAGTACGAACGCCTTCTTCGTCAGTCTGCCACTGATGAGGCCTGCTGGCCTCTGGGACATAGACATCTTTCTTTCTCCTAAAGCTTTGCCGTAATTTGTTCATTTCTCAGATTTTCACGTCCTAGAAGAAGAAAAAAAAAAGAGTATTGCAAATAGGCACCAAAACACATATTTAGCCACTTTGGGTCAACCACTATCATGACAAATGTCCCTGCGGAAAATCTGAGCCTCAGCAAATATGACTGGAGGTCCCTGCAAAAGGAAAATATTTTTGGACATAGAATCAGAGAAAGACAGATATTCGCTTCAATGTGGAAAACACGAATCCACATTACTTGTTTAATATCTTTCCACAGCAACTGAAGCATTAGACCCAGGAATAACTATTACTCTGAGCATAAGGTTACCTAAAATAGCTGACAGAGCAGCTCAGAAGAGTGATGCAGATGAAAACCTGCCTCCGTAAATCCACATTCCTACCTAGAGCGACCAAGCAGGACACCAGCAGCACAAGTTTCAAAGGCACCCATGCAAGGCAAGGATTCATAGCCCAAAGACTGCTCCTCGAATTAGGTGCTTGTGCTGTTCTTTAAGCACACGTGACAGGTTTATGCTTTTACCAAGGGGCACAGTCCAGCCCTTGTTTAGTCTAGTCGTAGAAGTTCATACGTTTAAATGAGAAATGCACTCAATTGACTTCGATGTCCTGGGTAAATCTCTAAAAAATTACACACTCCTACCTCTTCAGAAGAAGACAGTTCTGCAATTACACTTTCAAAACTCAGAATTAGATGCTTTTTATGCACGATTATCTTTTGTATTGGTTTCTGTACACCACCTAAACTACCCTTCAGACATGCTTGCTTTTATTAGATTCAAAGTACAATTAGCTGAGAAGCCAAATAAAGTGCTTCTAATAAAAGGCTCAATATTCAGCTACGCACACAAAAAAATCATATGGAATACACGTGGGGAATACAGAAAACATCCTGAAATTTCTTGAGATATCATTCTTCTTTCCTGAACAAAGAAACCCACTTAAAAACATGACGTCTCATTTTGATAGGAAAAAAAAAAGACACCACAGAATGCAACACAACAAAATTTAACTGCATTATATATGCTTATTTCCCATTAGATTAACTAAAGTGCAGAATACAGATGTTTCTGGCTGTCAATAGGCAGCCTTTGAATAAAAGTAACCTTAAAAGCAGTTTGAACACTATTTTAAACCGTGAAAAGATCGAGTGTTTTCCAGTTAAAACTATTTGATATAGGTGAGAAAAAACCCAACACATTCATGTTTGCAGTAATTGGCATTTAAGAAGCTTAAATTCCAAATGCAACAAATTCAAAGCTGAACAAAAGTCAGAAATCAAAAGCATTACAGAAAATCACTGCCTACTACTTACTTCTGATCAGCTAAATTAAAAATATTGAACTGTTGTATATCTCATGACACAGTCTGGCCATTCCGAGTAATGAAGCGGTGTGAGTTTTGTCACTGACTCCCCTAAACCTTCCTTCAGCTACTGTCACTTTCCTCCTCAAGCTGTAAGTCATAATCTACTAAAAGCAATATTGTAAAATAATTAATAAAGATATATCCATGGATAAAGAAAAGACCACTGTATCAGTAGAGCTGGGAAATTTAAGTGTGGTGATGTTAATACTCGTCAAAGCGCAAATAAGCATGCTACTCAGGTGCACGGTTCAGAGACAAGTGAATGCAACGCCTGGTCAGGCAGCATCACAGGGTGTTCTTTCAGCATAAGGGATAAGTCCGCAAGTTATTCCAACGATGAGACCAAACTCCACTTTTGCAGCAAACACCTGCGCTCAAAGCAATAAGGTGTGGCACTCCAAGCAATCCAAATCTCTCCTGCAAAGTAAGTGAAGGGTTTGGATGTATGGCAGATGCAGGATGACTGTCCCTGGAAGACAGCGAGTACCTAGAACGGCCATGCGATCCAACAAACAGCCTAAGAGCAGGGATAGGAAGTTACTCAGGGATCCCCAGTCACAAGTATCTGGTTCTAAAGCAGCGTTAGCTTCACTCCTTCACAGCTGCAAAACGCCTGACGTAACTAGTAACATCAAATATTGTCCTGAATTTACTTGTGTCACAGTTTAACGCCAGCTGTTTAACTAAGCACCATGCAGCCACCCACTCACTCCCCTCTTTCCACCCCTGGTGGGATGCGGAGGAGAATCGAAAAAAGTGAAACTCATGGGCTGAGATAAGGACAGTTTAATAGGACAGCAAAGGAAGAAAAAATAATAGTAGAAATAATAACAGAATATACAAAATGAGAGATGCGCAATGCAATTGCTCTCCAGCCGCTGACCGATGCCCAGCCCATCCCCAAGCAGCGACCCAGCGCCCCCCAGCCAACTCAGCCCAATATATATACTGAGCATGGCGTCACACGGTATGGAATATCCCTTTGGCCGGTTTGTGTGAGCTGTCCTGGCTGTGCCCCCTCCCAGCTCCTTGTGCACCTCCCCACTGGCAGAGCATGGGAAGCTGGGAAGTCCTTGACTTAGTATAAGCACTACTTAGCCACAACTAAAACATCCCTGTGTTATCAACATTATTCTCACCCTAAATCCAAAACACAGCACTATACCAGCTACTAGGAAAAAAATTAACTCTCTCCCAGCGAAAACCAGGACGATTTGGTAGGATTTAGAGATTAGAGCATGTGTGCAAAATAAAACCATGCACATTTCTTACGACTAAACAAGCCGAAACAGCTCCTCTGCAAACACAGTGAAAAGCCATTTGAAAATCTTTGAATGTGAAAAGGCAATCCTGGAAGTTTTAAGAGGAAGTGGAAGCTTTCTATTCTCCATTATGGCTTAAAGAGGCATCCGAGCAGTATTGTTACGTATTTTGCTTTACAAACGGCAGACACAGGAATCTGTGCATCACTCAGTGCAAAGAAACCAGAATTTCAAGGCAGGGGGTGTTCACTCACCCCGGGCAGGTGACACGTGCTGCAGCAAATCGACACACAGCACCTCAGCTCACGAGGACAGACACGGGCTCTTGTCCCTGCCACAGCACGACGAGCAAAACCTCTGCTCCAGCTGCTCCAGTGCAAAGCTCAGGAGACCGCTCAGCATGAAGCTTAAAGCCCAGCTCCCCAACCGCACACTTGGGTGACTGAGAAAGGGCCGTAGGTACCTCCTGCCAAAAAGGGCAACAGGCTCCTAAACTGATACAAATAGACGCAGCAAGGCTCACCTGCCGGCACTGAGAGTATGACTGATTAAAAAATGCTGTGTAGAAATTTCAGACCTACAAACATGTAAAGACAACCTCTGGCAGTTTTCCAGGTAACTCTGAATCTCAAAGGCTTCAGTGAGTAACAAAACAAGGGCTGAGCACAGCATACAGCTGCCGTGCCACTTGTGAAATCACAGCCTCGCTGCCCTATCATAACATTTGCTTATGTGAGCATTTCCTTGGACCTCTCCCAGGAAGCACAGCTTTTGCCCATGAGATTGGTTCCTTATCAGAGATTTATTCCGACCAGGAATCACAATCCACAGGGGCGGGATAAGAATAAGAGTTCCTCAACTACACTTCCTATGAGAAGCTGAAGTGGCATTTTGCCCAAAAGCATTTCCTTTTCACTGAAAACCAAACCCATTTTCCTACATGTTCTAATTTTGAGGTCATGTTGGCAACAAGCTGTTTTAAAAATAGCTTATTCTACTTAATAGAAATGCTGACAAATAGCAAGATTAATTTCTGGTCAGGCAACCAGAGAGCTTTCTCCAACTGCCACACTTGGATTTTCCAAAATGTCAGACTGTTTCAAGCAGGTTGCAAAATAGTTTGCCCCATAAACACCTGATTTCCTGGTAACATGCATGTCAGCCCAACATAAGTAGACTTGCTATCTGATGGGAAATCACTAAGTAAAACAATTCACATAGGCTGCATATTTGAGGATTCAGGAGAGAAGCACATGAATTCCTGCAATTAAGTGCTGAAATTTCTGCTAATTTTGTCTGGAGATCAAAATCCCTGCACAGGAGCTCTAGAGAAAAAACAAGTGAGCATTTTCTACTTGAATTCCTTGCAGCGCACTTCCCATTTTCACACAAGCATCGCGCGCCTGCCGACACAACGAGAGACGCCAACAAGCTTGCAGGGTATTTTCTACTAAACTGACAGCATCGCTGTTTCATACCGTCTTGGGATTATGTAGGCTGAAAGTTATCTGTCCCCGACTTTTGTCCTATGATTAAAAGTGTTTTAAAACCCCCCAAGAAGAAACAAATCAAACCACCAAAGACACACTTTCCTTTTCACTTTTACAACCCCGAATCCAGCTGGGGCCCAGAGAGAGGACAACAGAGGAAAAGCATTTTATGAGAAACCTGGTAAAAAGCCAATATGGGAAAAATCAAAATCTAATTAAATCACAAAATGTAGCATCATATCAGAGATTAACCAGTAATGAAGGCTGAAAGCACCGAGATATTCTGGAGAAAAGAAACAGCCACTTTGGGTTCTGTCACATTTCAAGGCTATCTCTACCAGAAGGCCAGGTACAGACAGCTCGATGTCTGAATGGTCATACCCATTGGGAAAAAAAAAAAATAAAAACACACACAAAAAATAAAATAATTTTTAAAGTGAAGCAAAACAAACAAACAAAAAAACAAACACCAAAAAACAAAAAACAAACACACACCAGGAAAACCACCATCATTTTTGCAATCCAAGAGATTACAACACCAGACTAAACATTAGACCAGTTCCCAAATCACCCTACAAGCACTTACAAAAAGCATGGAAAAGACAAAAGTTATTTACACAGTGAGTTTATAAATTTAAGTTGCCATTTATTTTTATGCAAATTTATATATTTTTAATATTCTGAAAACACAGCTATAAAGGCAGTTTAAGGCGAGCTTCGGCCCTGTCATTTTTCTGACCACCTGAAAAGTATTTTCAGGTATTATTTTAACCCATCTCAGTTCACCGACAACTGAGGGGCAGCACAGACACAGAACCGTTGTCACAGAGAAAAGTGCAGGTTGAAGCACTCTTGGCTTCATTGCCTTGTGCATCATCAGGTTATGGCTGCAGAACAAATTACTGCAAGATAAACTAGCATGTTAATTCATGTCTTGTTAGCTGCTTTGCTGTACAAATGTGCTCACTTTTACCCTTCAGTGAGCACAAGCCAGCAATTTATCCTTCAGTGAGAGACGGGTAAGCTTTCACATTAACTGAAGTGAGATCAAGCGGGAGCTGATGATGATGCAAATCTGGAGCTCAGCTTGCATGGCAGGAGTTTACCCATGGACTCATACCTTCAGACATGCAGTTCATTCACATTTTGCACAAATGTTTCTTACATGGCAGTTGCTGCTACAAGGTGACCTAAACTACAGAATCTGCAGGGCAGGAGGACAGTAGTGGTACCTGAATTGAATCCACAAATTTAAGCAGTTAGACTTCACGCTAGGGGTACTACAAGTTTCACGCTCCTAAGCAATCACTTATAATTTCAACACTGAGGACAAAAAAAGCAGCACAAAACCATTTTTATCTTTCTTCTGAACTCTAGCCTTCACAAAGGTTGTTTAATCTGTGTTTGATTATGCAGTATCTTTTTTTGTTTGCAATGGAAAGGGATAAAAACTGATTTAGAGTCTCCAGTTCAGCCAGTTTTTGAAAACCATTCAGACGGTTTGGGATTACTTCCTGTTTTCTCTCAGAATTGAATCATGTTTACTATTTACTTTACCAATTTCGGAAAAAAAAAAAAAAAAAAGTCACAGGTCAAATAAGGGCAAAGTACTCTCTGCAGCCTGCAACAAAACAGAGTAGCCCAGGGGCTACCTGTGCCCTGTAGGACAAGTCCTCCTGCAAGCCTGAGCCATGAGGAACAGACCAAATTGACCCATCAAGAAAACTCCTAGAACTATTCATTCCAAGCAGCAGGGAAATCTAGGTTTCAGAACAATGTGTTATGGACATCATTCTAAAATTTACAAGCCTCCACATAACTAGTTGCATTACAATGTTACAATCAAACTAACTAATCTAAAAAAAAGTCTAATTCATACCTCTATTGCCTGCTGGCTGCACACACAGGTGAGGTAGGAGCAGCTGCACAGCTATGAGCTCCTACGTGCTCTTTTCCAGTGAAATACACCTAATATTACTAATAAAAAATAGGACCAAGCCAAACAGAGCCCCAAACCCAGAGCAACAGGTTCATCCATCTCAAATATGGTTTTTTGCTTAAGAAATGCCAGGCATTTCTTGACATCAAAGCTTTCTGAGAATAAGGATGTGTTTTTCCTGCCAAAGTTATGTGATACTTCAGACCTAAGAGGACATGTAAATTATCTTAATCTCACTCAGGGGAAAAAAAAAAAAAAGTGTTTGCCTAACCTACTTACTAGCAAAACACTCCAGAAAATTCCTTGGCACACCTGTGAAGCTCTATATCCTCAGAAAACCCCATGGCTTTGAGTTCTTGTGCAAGTACAACCTGGTCACACCTGTCCAAGACTCATGTCTAACAGTTATCTTTTTAGCATTATCAAAACTTGAATTTTATTGTGAAATCCACGAGGATCCGCACCAGGGAACACCAACAGCCCGCACTTCCATATTTCAGGAGAGAATCCCACATTGCTTTTTCCTATAAAACTCAGTTCACTGCTGACACTTCAAAATTATTGTAAATCCTGGCTATAACTGGGACACTAGGACGTCAGCAAGGAAATGTGCTTGTTTCAAGCCATTTTCTTGGGACAAGATTTGGTTTTGGCAGGCTTACCTGCAGCATGAGCACAAATATAAAGAAGCGGTTCAAAACATTTACATCTGATTTTGCTTTCTAATGCACGTTCTGAATCTCTAAATTTAAGATGACAAGGTAAGAACCTCTCCTTTATAAGAAAGAGACAAGCTAGGAAAGCAAGTTGATTGCTGCCAAGCTAAATAGTCTGTCTCTGTCGAAGCTGCCAGACTGGAGTTTTACCTCTCTGAAAAATCCTTATTAATCATTACTGCTAAACAAAACGTCTCCCCTCCTCTCCCACTACACAGTGCTATAACATGCAATGCCCTATCTCTCCAAACCTCCCGGAAAGGTTAGCCAAAACTTGCTGCAATTGCCCTGCAACAGCTTCTCTGCAATTATTCCCCAGCCCAGGAACACAGAGTACCCTTATCTTCTAAGGAAGAAAAGGTCACCCCATGTGTCAGATTTTGAGCACGGAACTTTGAGCCTTTTTGTGAGTTTAGATCCCATAAAATCTAATTAAACCCAGCACTGTCACACTGAAGCAAATGAAGCCATGTAACCATATGAGCATTCTCACTAAAACGTTAACAGCCCTGCTTGTGCAATACGGTATGACTAACCACATTATTCACCGCATGGCTTTCCAACTCATTTACCCTTTCATTACCCAATTAAGATCTAGTAACACAATACTGCAGTAAGCATTCTAAGACATCAAAATACACATAAGGTGAAGCATGAGTCCATTTGTTGAGCCAGTAAATACACTTTGTTGTTATTGTTATTACTTAGAGTTCAAATTAAGGGGATTTTCCTTATTGCAGAAAAATAAAGTGTTGGAATATGTAACAAAAAGAGCACTGAAACAAGCAAACAGCTGTAGAAAACTCAGCTTCCAGCAGTGAAAGTAATATTTAGATCACATTTTTAAAATAATACATCAGAAAACAGCAACCTCATGCTCTTTATAAAAGACCAAAGAGGTCAGAGCTGTAACGATAATATAAATTTCTCTGACAGCATTCTTAGACATTGTGATGCCCTGTCATAAGATGTGAGGTACCAGCCATCCTCTCAAACCCATCAGATTTCTTGCCGTCTCATACCTGAGCTAAGGTAGCTGATCATATGAGCACTCCACAGCTTTCTCCAGAGCACTTGACAATTCTATTTGCACCACAGATGAGCAGGGAAGAAGGAGGAAAAAAAAAGTTCTGACAGCAACATCTTACTGGCAAAAAACAAAGTTAAACAAAAATTGCAGATAGCTTATGAAATATCAGGAAATTAAATCATTAACTGTAATCCAATACACCATTAACAACTGTGTGGCTAAAACATTCAGCTACCAGAAGCCCTGTCCTAAAGCTTAGGATTTTGTTAAACATGCCAAACTCTTCAAACATAAATATCCCTTGACTGCAGCAATTAAGTGAGTATTCAGTATTCCACAACAGTATGTAACAGATGTAGCAGCACAGCAACCACACTCAGACTCTTAAACTCTCAGAAAAACACAAGTTTAATCACTGCAAGGCAGAAGTTTTTCCTAAAGATAAGCAATGCTCTTTCTAGCAGTCATAAATCACTTGCATCTCCCAAACCTGCGAAGTTCAGCAAAAAAAAGGAAGAAAACTTCATTTTTTCCATCAATAACTATTCTAAAGCAAAGGTCCCAACTCTCTCTATTCCACAGCCATTGGAAATTCTGACTAGTCCTATACAATATGCTAAAATGTTTAAGTGCAGAGATATAAGGCAGCAATCCCCCTTGTTTTATAGGCTCACTCTAAAATTACCCTGCAATGACTGTCAGTCACTAGTGAAAAGCGGGTCTCCTAAACATTCTATGTGATACAAAGCAAGCTGAATTATACTACCTATAATAACTTAAAATAAGCAAAAATTTTCTAAAGAAATACTGGCTGTGCCTGGTGGAAAGCAGTTCAAGCAATTCTGCTTTTCAGCTCATCTGCACACATGTGAAGATTTTTAACTAACCAAGTCATGCCATTTCCAAGTGAATCATTTACATTTAGGGCAGCAAAAACTCGGATGACTAAACAATTTCAAAACATTAACATCTCGGGTTTAAAAGGTATCTTTACAAATACATGTTGAGTTTAGAAAAGAAATTAGATATTAAAGTACAGAAAGGGCTGAAACAGTGGAAAAATATTTCCTTTAATCATTGAAATCCAAGAACCCAAGCTAGAACTTAAATATGTCAAATCTCACAAAAATAAATGCATTTTCAAAATTATACGAAAATAACCTCTACAAGTAAAATAAGCATATTTTATTGGTAAGTCAGTCACATATCTAAGGTTTTTACACTGGAGTAGGACCTGTGAGTATTTTATAAGCAAAAAATCAGTGTTTGAATAGACAAGGAATTGTATCCAGTACAGCAAAAATCTGCTGCTTAGGTCAAATATAAAGAAATCGATCATACCTTTGTGCTATTGACCTGATCATTACCCACTTACCGTGAGTTCAGAAACATATGAACACACACTGTATTTTTGTTTCTACATCGTGAGAGCAGAAACAGCAGACAAACAAGCTATGGATCCAGAGCATGCATTTCAGGAACCAACATGCACTCTAAACTGGATTCTTGGGGGATCCATTTCAGTAAGACCAAAATAAGACGTTCCTACTGAAGCTATTACCATTGCCTAGGAAAAGATCATATATCATATGTTTAGTCCTCTAATAACCTAACTGTCGAATAAGCAAACAGCAGTAAGAATTATTATGAAAGGAGCAGAACAAAACCAGTAAAATATCACAGCATGAGATCAGACTCTGCTCAGCTTCAATACCACATAGTTCTTGTAGTTAATACACCCTTCCTGAAATGAAACGAAAAGGTGCAGGAAGGTAACAAGGATAATTAGGACCACATCAACAGCTTCCGTTCAAGGACAAATTAGATACACCAAAGGTCTTCACCTCAGAAAAGCAATCTGCTGGTAGGGAGACCCACAAAAATTACAGTACCACAACTGTTAGAAAATGAACAGGGAATTATGATTTTCCATTCTTAGGTTGTAGAAATTGCAGAGAAACAATGGAATTATCTAGAAGTCCAGGTTTCAAAATGAGTGTTTGTCTCATGATACAGAATTACCTTGCACAATCCCCTGCCTTGGAATGTTATACAAACTAAAAATAGAAAAGGATTTTTTCAAAAAGTTTAATTATTTGATCGAAACTTCCAAAGGCTATTAGAAACTACAGAGTAGGCGTAGCCTCCCATTCAGGAAACCATCCAGTCCAATCTGACGTGGGATTATTTCACATCTGCCTTAACCTTCTGTTTTCCCTGGGGATCCAGCACGGGCTGTGTCACAGAGAACCGCTGTGCCACGGAGCCCTTGCTGGGAACCAGCAGCACCCACAAGCTGGTCTCCCTTCACCACCAACTCAACTGGCCAGGTCCCCACATCCCAGCTGTCACAGCAGAGCTGTCAGCCCCCGGTGACACCAGGGCAGCAAGGGCTGCCCCACCACAGGGAAAGGGTCTCCCTTCCCAAACCCACAGACGCAGAAGTTTCTACAAGTCAAGACATTTAAAGGAAAACCAGCACACGAAGTTGTATATTCCAGATAGCTCAGAAAATCTGAATTACTGTGGCAACAAGCTACGTGTGCACTAGTCAATCTCAATTAGAAAATGAAAGTTAGCTTAAACTGCCATGAACTATGTGTGAGGAAAAATTAGCTCATCCATTCATAGGATGACAGACAACTCCTTTTTACACCGTATCTGCAGTGGGCCCAAGCGCTTCAGTCAATCACTGCCTGTCAACTTCTACGTGGCAGGTCAAGACACTTTACTCACTCCCATCCTCCAATGGTTAGATAAATATAATTGAAGTCCTTTTATCTGTGCATTTTCTTCAGCTTGTTCATGCTAAATCAGCCACACTTCTGACTGCAGCCAATGCAGAGGAGGAAGGTGAGTGTCACAAAAGGCATTTTTAATATTAATTTATAACTCAAAGTGAAACTGTGAAGGCTTTGTGTCAAGCCTTTGTGAAAATGGCAGGTTTTGATAAAAATAATGAGCCTAGAGAAAAGATACAGTAACTTTTTCCGGCTGCCAGAACACCAGAAAATCATTTGAACATCCCTCAATAAGTCTAGCAACACAAATAACTTCACTTTCACATGAAAGATGGACAGAATCTTCTTAGAGAACTTGCTCTGGTGTCCAGCATAGCAAATGTGGTTGACTTGTAAGAACTCAAGTTTTTCTTCACATAAATATTCTTATTTATAGTATTAGGAATTAATGTTAACATTTGTACATCTGTCTAGTGCAAGTTTCGAGTTGCTCCATAACTCTTTTCTCATAATAGCTCTTTGCAGAACATTACCGGGAACTAACAGGTTTATTTCCCAAATCTGATTGCTTTACACAAATGTAATCGAATCAGAAGCTAGCTTAACAAAGTCAGATACAAGCTATAAATTCTTTTAAGCACACAAGATGCAATATTTTCTGAATTCCCCCACCAGCTAAATACCTTTAAAAACATTCTGCATCCTCTCTAGAGTCTAATACAAGCCACATGTTTCATCGCCCACAGAAGAACTCACAAGATGTTTAAGGAATCTGTCACCATATTCCCTGTAAGAGGTGTCTAAACAATTCCAGCTTTCTGGTACAATTTTGTATCTATGCAACTAACATTCCTTATGATTACCCACCACATAAAGCCTTGTTTTATGCCTAAATGTTTCCCATGTCTGCTTACTGCAAAGCCTTAAGAAGATCCAAGCACAACTTCAGCAGCATGCTCACTCAGAGATTTGGAAAATTATATACAGCAACATAAATATTTTAAAAAGAGATCTCTTTAGTTAACTTCATACAATCCTGATCTATACAATCTGTGGCAAAAAATTCCCCAACCCCAAGTGCCACAGAATCAGTTACCAGAACATAATGTTCAAATGACAGCAACAATACGTTGACTAGGTGACTGACACTTCTTTTCCTCAGGTTCTGCAATAGTACTTTTCTTAAAAAGTCCCTCTCTCAAAATCTCTCTCTTTTGAAACTATAAACTCAACTCCATGCATACATAAGAAAATACGAATCTATGGGCTGGAGGTAAAAGAAAAAAGAGATTATAAATTCAAATCAAATATGAGCTAAAAAAGATTTAATCTGAGAACTCATGTCCTTTCCTCCCTGTACCACCAGAGCTACTGGAGTTTTAGTTTACTTCAAGCGCTTCTTTTAAAGAACAACCCCACAATCTGAAATTGTTACACCATTATACCAAACTGCCACAAATCCAGTCAAGGCTGGGCTTTTCTTTGTTCACGGCGACAAACCTGAAGCTTCGCAGACCTATGCCAAAATCTTTTATCATACTAATTTCAATGTTTGCATATTATCAGTTGGGGGTAATGGGGGAGGGATCTCAACGGAACTGGGGAGGATTCGGGGTGGGGGATTTTTCTGGTCCAAAAAACATTAAGGGATAAAAAGACCAATCAATAAGACTCTATATAAGGTTTGGGGTTTTTTCAAGAACTCCAAGTTTTTCAAATCACCTCTCATAAACAGATACATACGGCCCTGCCTGCTCCATCCTCCTGTCGCTCGCCATTTAAAGCCTTTTGCTTACACGGATAGTAACGTTTGTCTTCATGGAGGCAGCAGATCGGAATTTAACTGCTATTGCTATGAAATCTCACAGGCGCTATTTTTTGAAATTCTGATAGTAATCTCTCAGAGATTCCCTTTAACAGAAGTTACCGGGTTTCATTATGATCACTAAAATTAGTAACACATTATTGCTGGTCAGCAACAATACATTATGAATCTACAATTACATGCTTGGTGAGAATTATCAAATACCGCTTGAGATGTCTGTAAATCCAGGGGTCCACATCCAAACTGGTTATTTATACTCCCATTAGACTCAGTGGTGAAAAAAAACCCCAAACAGTTCAGTTATATAAACATACTTTAAGTACACCTACAAAGGAAAATATATTTCTCTAAATACTCAATAAATATCCAAACAGATGGTTTCCAGCCTTTTCACCTAATATCAAATAAATACAAAATTCCTCTATGATAATAAGGGTTTATTTAAAGAAAATATTAATAAAGAAATGGAAGCAGTATGTTCAATTCTCTAACAAACCAGTCAAAATACTTGGTTTTTCCAGGACCACAATGAGATCTGAATTCCAGCCTGTAGTCAACATTTTAACCAGTTAGTCCAATATAACACCCCCTAGTACAGGAGAGGGAAGGGAAAAAGAAGGAGAAAACAAACAAACACACACACACACACACACACACACACACACACACTCATTTCATTACCTGAGACAGAGTGCTCCAAACAAGTAAAACGGCTTTACCCACTAACTGCACTGCAAGCACTCACATCAGCATTTCAGCTTCTAGTCAAAATTAAATCTATGGTAATTTAGCACTCAAGCCAAGTCTCTGGCTTAGAATATAATGGATTCAGCCTTACTGTACCACCTTCCTGGGCATGAAACATTGGAGTCTTAATTCGACTTTTTTCTGCTAGCTCTCTTTCCCATATTAACTCCAACTGTTAGCATACCAGTTTTATTATCTCTTTCAAGATCAGCAAGGACTTTCTGCTACAATACAGACAAGTACTATAAACAAACATGCATTAAAAGCCAGAACAAGCCTCTGCATGTATGTTTTCCTTACAAGTTGTACTCGCATCTCAAAATGGATTTTGAGAAAAGGCCACAATGTGCATCCTAATACCAACAATTTAAAGTAACCTTCATGTAATAATAAACAACCTCCACTGAAATTGTCTGTGGAATCCAGACATTAAGATCAAAAGTGTTCCCATACTGTTAGTGCAGCAAGACACAGAACACTTATTAGCAAGACGTAAAGTTTAACCAAGAGCACTTTAACAATTGATCAATCACACATTCAAAAGATAAAGTTAAGATATGCATCTCAAAACGCTAGTGTTGCCTTTTGGGGTCCCAGTTTATCTATACATGGAGCTAAGACTATCACCTCCTTCCACAAATACCAAAACCCCATAAATATTCACATGGACAAAACTCCTGTTTCGCCATTACTCATGAATGGTTCTCCCACCTAAAAGATTCTAAACTACTGTGTTTATTTTTAGCCCTGATGTGCAGAAAAATGGTCCATTTAAGGGTCTTTTACTTCAGCAAAAGCTTCAAATGAAAGGATAATTACAATCAATGTCTGCTGATTTAAGTGGGAAATATTTCAAGCCATCATAAAGCAGATTTTGTCACCCAAGGCCAGGTAAGAGCTATAGAAATATTTCAAATTCTACTACAATTAAGCACCTATTAACTTTATTTAAGCTGAGCTGCCCGCTGAGATACAGACAAAAAGGTGTTCATTATTTAAACAAATCGAGCTCTTGGCTCTCTTGTTACTGTTGTTCAAATCCATGAAGAAAGTCCAATATTAATATCACACTCAACTACAGAAGTAACAACAGAGTACGGAGAACCCTAAAATGGTCCTCCCATTAGTTACGTTACTGGTATAGAAATTACCTCCCTCACTCCTGCCATGATTTTAACCAAAATAGGATCCTGTGTATCACACAGGGGACGATGCTTCCACCTCTTTCAGATGGCTAAATGTATCCTATAGCCACACAGCAGGTCACTCTCTCCCAGAAGATCTGGCTGCCCATGAGTGCCGGATCACAGGCAGGGCTGCCCAGAACGGCCCCAATTCAGCAGCTCCACCAATGCCACAGCCCTCACCAGCACACACCAGTCTGACGGCACCACCTCGGCCAGGCTGGCAAATCCACAGATGCCTCTTACCTTTCTAAATCAGCTGTTGTTCACCACAGTAAAGCAGCTACAACGATCTACTGCAACACACAGTTTGGTGGCGGAAAAAGAGAGCGCCAAAAGTGCATTGCATTGTGCAAAAGCAACACATGCTAGACAGCCACGTGGCTGCAAGAGCCTTTCGTCATCTTCTCAACTTTAAACTGCTTGGCAAAGGAACAAGAAAAGTCAAATAAGAAACTACCAGGAAAAGAGTCTTCATTCTCACCGGCCCTCATGTTCATCAGAAAATCCCACACCCCTCAGCAGCCCCTCCACGCCTGCAGCACAGCACCCTGCTCGCACCCACTCCTCACAACCAGACACAGCACCAAGCAAGCGGCAGGTCGAAGTAACCAAGTCATCACTCGCAGGAGTTTCCTCTGAACACCACCTTCAGATTCTACCACTGCCTGCCACTCTGCCAGGCTGGTTTGTTCTGTGTTTTCCCAGCTCAAACTTCACCTCCTGAGACCATCTACACAGCAGCATCTTACCTGCAGCTTTCTGGAACTGCACACGTGGCACCAAACCAACAGCTACTGCTATTCTAGGTGGTCTCCTCCAGTAATATTATTTTCTGGAAAAGGAAAGCATTCTCAGACAAGAACTACAGAACTTACCATCTCTCTGTAAGAGGTTTCTTTTGACATTTGTAGCAGCCTAGCTTACCACTGTAGCTAGAGAAGCTGAAAGCGTTTGTATAAAGCCTTCCCTCTAAATACAAGCATTTTATCACACCGTTTTGCCAGCATCAAGACTTGAGGCCAATTCTGCCTCATGACAGTAAAATTATGCAAGTGTCTACAGGCATTTGAATTACATGCCTCAAAAAGTACTGTTGGAAGCCACAAACCACCTTTCCTCAAATTTCAAACCACACATATTTAAGAGTTATGCCAAACTGATTTTTTCCAGTGTTTAGGTAAAGTTGATACAGTCACAAATATTACTCCAAAAGATCACTCATCTACGCAATAACATGTTTGGTTATTTACACTCAGTATTTTGCATAAATAAGGCTTCTTCAATGAAATTTATCAAGCTGCAAAAGTAGTAACACAAGAATTTGCAAGGGCAGACCAGTTTCCTGTTGAGAGCTGAAGCATTTGAACAAGTTCAGAGTTCACAATGACTTTTATATGCTTATCGTTCCCTCACTGTCTATGAGAAAATACTCTGTAAAGAAAAAGGCCAGATTTGCAAAAATCAGGTTCTCTTTTTCCACCTCTATTGTGAAATAATACCACTCAAAGTTGACCTCCAGGACTGTTTATACAGGGATTATACAGAAACATTTCTATGTAATGTATAACAAAGTACACAGTGTCTGACTATACAAACCAACAGAACTTTCTTAGCCTTTCCAAGTCTTGAGTTTGAGCAATGCCAACACTATTAAGTGACAACAGTTTCCAGTACACTCATGTTCACGTTGCCTGTTGGGAGCTGCTTGTCACAAGAAGGGGTCACAGTCCATGCATCACATCTGGCAGCTACTGCGGGTTCGCTTTTTCCATGCTCAGTCCTCATTTTCTTGCTCGTATTTAATCCTCCTGTGTTCAGCCTTAACTCATGGCTGAGTCCTGTCTTGGTCAGTCAACTTGCATTTCAGAAACTTCTCAAGATTAAACATCACAGTCACGCTGACTGGAAACAGACTTACTAACGTTACAACATCAAACCTGAATCTATAGCAGAAATAATAGGATGAAATTCACCGTACACAGAATCCAAAAGCCCAAAGCTGAAAAGCAACCACAACTACAGAAATTTCTAATCCCATGACTCACAGTATTTTTTAAATGTATTGAGTTTATGAACTACACCAGGCCCTTCTTACTACTCAAGTAACTTCTCTCTCCCTCAAATCCTACAAAGAACTAAAGACGAGGGAGACAAAATAACTTCAGAGTCTGGAATGAAACGCTTTTCATCGCCTCCAACACGAACCTGCGAACTGCGGCAGGCGCTGTAACAAAGCCAGGATCACTGAGGCTCTCTTGGATTCCACACCCAGGAACGCGACACACACCAAAGCCCAAAGCTGCTCACTGACCCTGGTGCAGGAGGAGCCACAGCGGGCGCTGAACAGTTCCTCACCACTGGAATGACACATTTAGGCAGGTTTGCTAGAAATAATCTAGTTTTGTGGATGCAGGAGGAGGCTAGGAAACCCAAATACTAACCACAAACTACGTAAAGGTTCAACAACATGAAATTAAGAAAAGGGGGCAATTCAGGAAGTGGCCAACTTTAACGCACACGGCCTACGCAACTGGAACTCTCACGAAAACAGAGTAACCGAGAGATAAGGCTGCGGAAGAAATCAGGGGTTTGGTCTACAAGACCAGCTCTCCTGTATATTACATTCTGATGTATACGATCCCGTTACTAAATTTATCTTTTCTAGACGAAACAAGTAAAATTTGCATGAAAAAATACATTAACTGGTAGCAGACTGCCTTGTAACACAAGACATACAGATGAAGACGAAACGCGTGTTTGACATACTGCCAGGCTAAGGAGGTCTGAGGTTTGTACTGCAAACCCAATTCTGCAGCAAGAGGCAATTCCGTGCTTTCTGTCTCAAAGAGGGGCTGTAAGACTCAGAGTTGTTCCATTTCATTCCTACTCTGCTTCTGCAGTGAAAAATGGTAATACAGGTTGCTAACTTGACAAAAGACCCAGACTGCATACACGTTTCATTAGAATGAGCTTCTATAATTCCTGATGTAGTGGTAATTTTCAAAATAATTGAGATTAATCTTAAAAAGTTTCAGTATTTCAAACAGCACGAGTTAAAACTTGGACACCAGTGCTGAGCAGGTAAGCCAATTCCATCCTTCCTTATTATCTAATAAGGCAAAAGATCCAAAAAGCTTTGAATGACCAGGTAAATTAACTTCAGAGAACACACCTAACATCTGCTCATGCTTAAGATCATATACATATCATCTGTTCCATTTTTTGCAGTTTAATTGTTTTTACTCCAGTGTTCAGATTTTTGTTTGTTGGGAAGGAATTATGGTTTTCTACTACAGATATTTTTACTTTTCAAAATATTATCGGTAGTTAAGTTACTTCTCTACTGAGAAGGATTTTTTGTAAATTTTGTTACTGTTAAGGCCCTCTTCTGGAAGCCACCCTTGACTTACGAAACAATTAAAATCTGAGCAGATTTAGAAAAATAATCTAACATTTCACAAGAGGCAGGCCATCTAAAGCAAGCTTGTATGCTTTTTTCCAAAAGCGGTAGAGGGACAGATATTGTGCAGGACAGGGATATTTGACATACTGAATTCCCTGGTGCTGGATAGAAGGTTAGAAAGCATTCCTAAAGTATTGGATAGTCTCGAGGTTCAGAGTAGGAGGCTGTATTTCCTGCTGGATAATAATGTTACATTACACATTAAAACGGTTCTGTTGGTTAAATTAAAATAGCTACAATATGTGAAGTTCTCAGCAGAGCTCCCCTTCTCTCTGAGGGGAGACTCCTCAAGGGACCAAGGGAATCGCAACATACCAGCAAGGGAAATGACTGAACACCGCTGTAAAACCTAAGCATCCCAGGTTGATGAACATTATTTGAAGTTAATCCATGCTCACCCCGGTGCAAAAATCAGAGCCAAGTACTCTGGCTCTAATTCTCTTTCATACAGTTGTTTTTGAAATGGAGGAGAAAAGAAACAATGTGCTTTTTGAAGATCTAGTTACCTACAGATTACAGGAGCAGGCAACGTGTGTCTGTATTACTGACTATACATTACATCCTAGGTCTCAGGAGAAAAAAAAATAAGGAAATAAGGACTAAACCATGAGTAAAACGAGATTATTTCCTTGTTAGCACAGCTACTGCTAAGTGGCACCTTATCTAGCTTTCAAGGTGGCTAATTATTGACAGGCATCACAGAAGAAATAGATTCGGAGTACAAATCTGAATATCAAGAGCATTACGGATCAGCTTATTGCATATGATGTTTAAAAGGAAATCCAAGCAAGGCTCAAGTCTTCAAACTAGAGAAACATTCAAATTTACCTACTAAACACAATGTAAAAAAAACCAGTGTCTATTTAACAGATTTCAAAGGTGCAAGCTGTTTTTCTGAACATGTTTTAAGTGGTTAAAGATTCCCACTATGAGTACAATTATAAATACTATCTAAAGGTCTCACTAAATCTAAAGGTTTTGGTAGAGATAAGTTCAGAGAACTTGAAAAGCAGTTCTACACAATGGTCTCTGCTACATTAGCATGCACATCTTTAAAAGGAATAAACTTCCTAAGGATGCTTTGTAATTAATTTACAATCTTTCCTAGAATCTCTCAAATTTTAAAACTCACAAAATCTTAAGATAAAAAGATGTAGTATTCAGTTTTTAAGAAACAAAGGGGAAGTTCACAAGTTTAGTTCAGGGAGTAAACACATTACTCAACTTGTCAAAGAAAGCAGAACTGACCGAGAGTACATTATTGTCCCTAATTCAATCAGAAGAGCTAACAAATACCTCCTTTAACAACTTGAATCCAGTGCACCCAGGATTTGATAAAGAAAAGCCTCCTATGAAACACTCACTTCTACCAATAGAATTAGATTGTTGGTTTCCACAGTACTTAACTTACCATTTGAAAAAAAACGTCTGTTGTTTTAAGAAGTCCAGTGATTACTGCCCACAGAGACTCGGCCAGTTACACTACACACAAATAAATCCAGACAATACAGTCCTCCAAAACTCAGAGCATGAACAGGTAAGCCTCTGCAAGAGAGAGCGTAAGGGGACAATACGGCTGTGACACTGGCTTCAGCGGACAGATGACGTCCCCGAGACAGACAGACGACTGCTCAAGGCACTCCCTGCAAATTCTCTTCACTGCCCGCATCCCCTCATGTCAGGCACACAGACGGGACACCCAACACGGAGGGCCCGGACAGCTTTCCTCCTGGGTCGGGTACGCTGCAACGTTCCCGGGAAACCTAAAGAAAATGGACATGGCCTCAGGTCAAAATAAAGGCTACGCCCAAGGTACCTAACTCAGATCTGTAAGGTACTGTGGTCCACACAAACCGAAGCCATCTTCATCTGTCTGGTTTTGCGCAGGTTTTGGTAGCACCTGCACCAGTTTGGAGACACCTGACTTCCAAGCAAACATTCTGTAAGAGACTAGTACAATCATAATACATTAGGACATTGCTATTAGAAACAGCAGCTATCTCCTGCTATGGAAACTAGCACAGCTTACTGTGACTACCTTGTATTACATTCTACCAGAAGCAGCACTGGCACTGTCTATATGAAATAAAAAATATAATCTACTAAACCCTTCTTTTTTTTTTTTTTTNATACGAGTCCCTTCTTGGGTACAACAACTTAAGCGAGATCTTCAGTGACACCGTGCCTCTTCTGCAAAGCCTGAGCCATCCCACCAGTGGGACAGGCCACCACAGGTTCCTCACTCTCTGCGGGAGATGCCTCATTTCCCTCTGCATGTTCAAGGCTCGCTGATAACTTAAGAAAACTTGCAAAAACAACTGGCAAGGAGCAGGGTAAATTACAGAGTGAAACAATTTAAATGGTCTCTCTTTTATGTAAACTGCATAGTATGCTTGGTTCTACAAACTGAATCGAGTGTTATTTGTGAATCCTGCTTTCACCCGTGGTGTCCGAGTTTGTCATATGACTGATAGAGGTACTTTACTCTTCAGCACGCACCTATAAAAACTAACTGTGCAGAAGAACGGATCTCCAGGCCTACTAATAAGATGGTTACAAGCCTTGACAGCAGGAAGTTTCAGCCTATTCCAAAGGAGCGTAATACTTAATGGAAGCACGGAGGCCTACAATTACATAGTTAAGTCCCAATATACATCTTTACGAGATTACAACTGGAAAAATTCACCTGTCCTGAGAAGAAGCCAAAGGCAGAAGAGGGATTAAGACAGTCAGGAAGACATTCCCAGAATTTCACACATCAGCCTTGAATTACCCAAGTCACTGCTGTATTTCATCCCCCCTCAACTTCCCACAAATATTCAGTCAATGTGGTTTCCCTAGACAGTAAAAACTGAAGCAAATATCTAGACTAAGTATCTTCGGAAAATGGGCCTACAAATACTCACAAACACAGTTTCTTTTCTGTTGTTCTGTTTTGGGTTTGTTTGTAGGTTGTTGTGGTTTTGGGGTTTTTTTGCATGGGGGTTGTTTTTTTGTAGATTTTGTGTGTTTTGTTTTGTTGGTTTGTGTTTTTAAGTCAAAAAACCAAAAATCAATATTTTACAATAACTACCAGGGTTGTTTGATACAGATATACACCAGCTCCTGCATTTTTGTCTGGTTTTCGTAAATAAACTTAATAGTTATGTCATGCCAAGTACAAGCTAGTGCTTGTACACTAGATTAAAAGCACAGGAGCCTGTATGACTGTATGAACCCTGTACGAGCTGTTACTGGGTTTAGAGAGATCAAGTAATAAGATGCACGTGTCCTAGAAGAGAGAGGACTAATTATCCACCTGAAAAATCAGCAAGCACCCAGCTGCACAGCCCCTGCTTCACCACAGAGAGCAGAAGAGCGAGGATTCCCAGCCAGCAGCTCTGTGACTGCAGGAGGTACCAGATGCTGCCACCCGCTAAGATGCACCACCCTCACTAAACATGCTGCTGCCCGACAAAAAAGTTCGCTACAATACACATACTTCCTTGTCTAGATATCTTCTATAAAATATCCCATCCCTTTTCAATTGCACGTGCAATTATTTCATAAGAGCACTTCTCTGGATTACTACTTCTCTTGTCACATTAAGGCGTTAAGCATCCCCAGATCAGCAGAAGAGTACAGTTGTAACTGGAAAAGTGATTTTGCCTTGTAACTGTATCAAATGTAATATTTTGTAAGAAGCTTTAAATTCAGTACCTCAATCTTAAGACAAAGATTCAGAGCCCAATCTTAACACTGAACAATTAATTTTTGACAACATATGCTTTTTTTCTTTAACTACAAAAAGGATTTTTCAGGTTCCAAATTCTGACTGCCTGTCCACAGAAGAGTAGCATCATCATGAATTTATATCCACACACAAAAATTGAGTAAATTCTTTCAAATAGTGTTATTTGAGGTGATAAATTACATCTGAATTTCAGGACCTTGAGAGAGTTCTCAATATCCAAAAAAAAAAAAAAAAAAGGCATAGAAAAAAATGCACAAGCTATACAGTAACAAGATATATTTATTATGTAGGGGATCGTAGGCAATTTGGGGCTTGTTTTGTTTTTACATAACCAAAGCTATTGAGATCATTATGCACCACTTACTGTACATTCCACATCTAATTTATTTGATCAGTTCGGTTTACTGGTTGGTATAAAAGGCTTTATAACATCTGCATACTTTTCTGCAAGAAGGAGGCACATCATCTAAACTGAGCTAAGCAGGATGAATGGGATTAAAAAGGAAGGCTCAGTAGCGTTTACTGGTATTATATCACTCAATATCTCTTAAATAGTGACCTAAAGTTCATCGTGGCATCTGCTTAAGCATATCAAAAGACTGGTAAATTCACCTTGAAAAAAAGTTTGATGAACTTCTGTGAAAATCCAATGCAAGTCTAAAATGCTTTTTGATATGGTAAGAAAGAGTATAATAAGCAAAACAAGCCCCTCCTTCCATTTGTATGGAGGTTGTGGAGGTGGGAAGGGCAGAGCATACACCACCACTTTAATATCAGTGCTTTGACTGTCTGTCAATGACATGGAAAAAGTACAGCCATAACACATCAATCTGTAAACTGAAGGACAGAGG
Organism: Pampusana beccarii; assembly: GCA_013399365.1. Classification (NCBI taxonomy): domain Eukaryota; kingdom Metazoa; phylum Chordata; class Aves; order Columbiformes; family Columbidae; genus Pampusana; species Pampusana beccarii. Next base: position 569,322 of record VWYH01004583.1, read on the forward strand.
TTGATGTAAACAACACTGGTGAATAAAACAATTTGTAAGACCCTTGAGGGAAAAAGTGCTTCCTGAGGACTCACAAAATCACTACTCCCATTTGGAAAGTGGAAGGGAACCTGATAAACCTGAAAAGATGCAGTTTTAATCCCAAACTGAAGTGTACTGTAAAATTTACGTAGACTGCAATTGTGGTTGCCAAGGAGGGCGAAGGGGAGAAGTAGCAACTATTCTTCAATTTGAGAATCCAAGAGAAATTCTTAGAGTTACAGATTTAAGTCGACTTTTAGGCAACACCATCCAATCACCACCCAAAACCTGGGGCAGCCAAGGCAGTGACTCTGACTCCACAACAACACATTCATAGCACACAGAACCCACACACCACTACTTATTCTATAATTAAGCACCAAAACAAGACGTTATTATGAACACAATGTCTCTGACAACGTACCACATTCAGATGGACACTGAAATACCTTCTAGATAACTGAACTCGATCTAATCTGGAATCGGTATTTCCTGGCTAATGATGACTACCTCTTCTAAACCATCATTAAGTATCAGGAAATACCCACCCCCAGCATCAATTACTATTTAAACATATAACAAAGTGTTGTTTTGGACACATCCACTCAGCAAAACATCCTACAGACAAATGTCGGGGGAAAAAAAAACAACCTTTCCGTTAGACCTCAGGTAAGCAAAGTACAAGATCAAGTCATAATACTAATAACAAAATGTAAATTAAGGTCAGACTTCAGCTCGCTTAATGTGTAAAGATTCACTGCAGAATGCTGCTGGGCTCCAACGCAGTCTGATCTCGCTCCCTTCACCCACACAAAAATGCTTCCTGAATTAAACTGATCCAAATCACTCCTATGCTTGGGATCACGGGTTAAAGAAGAGCTTGGACTGGTACTGTATGAAGTTCGTAGAGCGAGGATAAAGCTCTTCGGAGAGCCCAGCACCACTCCGCTGTGCCCCTGCTCCATCACAGCTGCCCAGGTGGGCTCCCCCAGCCCTGACTGACTGCAGCCCCCAGCAAAGGAGAGGGATGGACCAAAGTACCTCTCTGAAAACTCCAGCCTCAAGGAGAATTCAGGCCTTTTCATCTCCGTTTTCTCTTCCATTAAAAACAGCAGAGAAAAGAAAGCACATCTCAGCTCAAAAAAAAAAAAAAAAAATGTATCAATCCAGTAAGTGAAAGGCAACATCACATTTATATTCAAGAAGGCTCAGGAGTGGACAATTGTTCTCTTCATGTCTGTAGAAACCAAAATTAAAGACTCTCAGCAGGAAAGTCACAGCTATAATCCCCTCTCACTCATCTCCCTGAAGGTACTAATCAAAAGTTTTCATCACAGTAGTCAATACACCACTATGTTGTGAATATTAAACCTAATCCAAACAGCCTGCTTGCCCTGCCTCCCATGATTGCCTCTCCTATCCTTTTCGCAACTTTTTTCCCCCCCTTTAAAGGGACAGAATTTGTTTTACAGCTGCCACAAGTGCACCAAAATTACGTCTAGTTTACTCAGAATTACAAAATTATAATCCCTGATGAAATTGCTAAGTGCTATTACTATATCGTTTTTCTATTAGAATTCTACATATTTATCTTAAATTGGCATGTGACATTCTGCAAGTCAGGCACTTCTTAATTAAATCCTAAATTTCTAGCAAGTATCAGTACTTTAAACTTCTACGTCCAAGCAAGCCTGCAGCACTGCATCAACGACGATTTTGTTTCAAGGGACATTCTGGTCAGTAAAGTCTTCTGCCTGAACAGAGCAGCTTTTGCAGCTTTTTTTTTTTCCTTTCTTAATCATGGGGAAAAAAAAAAAAGTCAAACCTCTTATGAAAATTGATATTCAGACCCAACCCTTCTCCCAAAAGAGCTAAGCGCTTATCAAACCATTGCATTAGATCTTCTGGCAGCTCTTTCAGTCGTAATCAGAGATTAGATTTACATTCAGGTCTTGGGGAAAAAAAAAAAACAAACAAACACCACCACAGCACAACACACACGTGCCCCTACATAATTTCATTTTAATTTATAAAGACAGCTCCTTTGCATTCATCTGAAAGTGTATTTTAGGTCACCAGTAAAATGCTATTCAGCTTTCTTGGAGAACACTTTCAGGACACATCTTCTGGACCAGCACCCCCATAAGCAGAGTGCTACACCTGGGAATACACATTAAATTGCTGGTTCAGAATTCAGCGTGCAGGCCGGTAAGCAAATAAGCCCAATCTTCATTAGCTGCATTCCTTGTGCCAAGTAGCTCTTGGAAGCATTACATCCATGCCACTGAAATTAAACTAGTGATACATCTTCAAATCAGGCAACCGAGGTAAGGAGCAGCAGTAATAAAAGTAATCCAGAAGCAGTGCTCACCTAACATCAGCTCACAGCCCCATAAGGACAGGAGGGAGGCGCTCCACAGAAAAAATTCACAAGATTTCCTGCAGAAAACACAGCTTTAAAAACAAACCAAAAAAAATCCTCCCCAACTCAGTCCTATAATTTCACCATACAGTTGTCTACCATTCAGTCTACACAGATGTGAAGGATGTAAACTAAGAGTTGAGGGGACGGAAGGGGGGAAAAAAAAAAAAAAAAAATCCCAACATTTATATTGCTACATTTAAAGCAGCTGTGTCACATGGGGTGAAACAACCTGCTAAACTGTATCTACAAAGCAAGAGTAGAGTTTTAAACCGGTAAGCACAAAGGTCTTCCAGAAACTGAGCTTTCACGTACTACAGCTTTGCACACACCCCAGTTTACAACGTGGACTTTGTAAAGATTTGAGAGTTTCGCGGTGACGTGTTTCTGAGTACACAACAATCTGAGGAAGCGGTGAAGCTCATACCCTCTTCTCTGCAGACAATCGCATATCAAAGGTGCATCATTGTTTAAAATGGCTCCAGTTCTTAAGGATGATCTATTCCCTGTCCTGCCCTGACCTCAAGGGAGGGACACACTGTCCACCAAAACATCCTGTCAGGAAAGCAGTAACCAGCGTGCAAATTTGGAGATTAGGATAATACATACAGTTTTGCTAGTTACTTATTTCAGCTTCCAACAAATTATTGCCTAAGAACACTGAGGCTTTTCTAACCAAGTCTTGTCCACTTCAGAAATCCTGGTGAACCTGTCCGCTCCTGCAGCTGGAGGGAACTGGGAACAATCCATTTGTAAGCTCTGCATGTGGTGGTCTTGTGTGAAAACTTCCATTTGTTACCTCCATTCTGTTCTGAAGTGACATCTTTCCTGAAATGGGTTTAGCAGAACAAGATCTTTATTTGCTATTCCTTACAATATAGAGATTTGGAATTTATCAGAACATAGTCCAGGTCTGTTCACTAAGAAAACCGTATTCATCTGTTTAAGAAAGATGGGCTGTTTAATTGTTTTTGTGACCTAATCTGCGTTTCCTTTTTTAGCACTACATTCCCCAAACCTGTGAGGAGATACCCATGACACAAGGAACAAAGTCAACAAATATTTTGATAAGGCTTATTTTCCCTGTTTCTTAGTACTGGCACCAAGTTCTTATAGAACAAGCTGTTTAGGTCAATAATAAACTGCAGGGTTCCTAAATGAACTGGTAATATTTTACCAGTTTCCCTCCTAAGTAAAATTACTGCTTTACTGGTCACAAAGTCTTATCTTGTCAAGTACACAATTAACAAAAAGACTGGCCCAGACTACTTGAATAACTACTTCAAATGAGGTTTTACTACTTTGTTATTAGACCTTTTCATTTAGTTACCATTTCTCCCCAAGACAGAGCACTGATCTTTGCATTTTTCTCGACGTTTACAGAAATGGAGAACATTGAGCAAAAAAAGCAACATTATTTTAATTTTTTTTTTTTAGTAAAATGTCTACTGTAAACTACATGAAAGCTTCATTCAGTGAGATTTGGTTTTGTGCTAGAAACCCTGGAAAATGTGTACTGGGCTCAGTCAGATGAGCTTACTCTCATATTTACTTCAATTACCAAGTGTCGGTTTGCCCTTCTAGATACTTGCATTTGAAACTGAGATGGGGAAGAAAAAAAGCTGGCAGGAGAGATCTCAAACAGTTAATATTTTTTCCAGTTCTCTCTCTTAATACGTTATATTAAAATAACAGCTAAGAATTTCTGAGGGACAGAATGTCATTTTATCAAATAGCAAAGAGAATTGTGCAAGTGACACATGGCCAAGTCACGAAGTCAAATTTCAGCTTGCATATATCAAATCCTAGTTCAAACAGTGAAGCACATTTACATACTGTACTTTTTACACAATGGCAAATCACACAATCCAGACTCAATAATCCAGATGTCAAGATTTACAGATTCCAGTTACATTCCTTTCAATACATACACACCCTTTTCCTATAAAGCAAAGCAAGATTGAGATAGCAATACTTTTAGTTCCTGAAAAATAGATAAATTCACAAATAATATTTTAAATAGTGATAAAATTTGTTAATAGATGGAAAATATTCATTAACAATTTTTTAATAAAGCACAGCTGCATTATGAGCTGCTAACTGGGCTTCGTACAAACTTGCAGAGAAAAAAAGTTCAAAGAGTTGTTACAAAACTGTTCGGCTTTCTCTGTATTTTTAGGATTCAGCTTAAATTGCACTGAGCAAGATCTAAGTGCAAAAGTTAGCTCTTGAGGTCCAATTTCAGACTGAGGAAAGTTTATCAAAAAACCTTGGCTGAATTTTTATAACCTCCTGGACTGTTTAACTGCTTGTAATGCTATGGTTCACATATTACACTGTGTCATAACTACCCCTCTTTTAAACGAGAAACCACCTCTGGTATAACACTTCTTAACTGTATTGCCACTTCAGAATCTTCAACAAACTACATAGCATTCATTCTTCTGCCCGTATTGGAGAGCTGACTACCATCCCTTTAAAAAGAAAATCAACCTCATTTAATTCCTGCTTGGATCTAGACATCTGGAATCAAGTATATACATGAGGAAGAACGACAAAGCTGCAACTGTATAAATATTTTTCTAATCAATTTCCTGCCAAGAGCATCTCAAAATCCTAAGACTAATTTAACATACAAGAAATAAAACTAAGGTCACACAGACTTCTAGAATCTGGGTACCCACATTTGGAGTGAGAGAGATGTATTCCAGGGCCAACATACAGTCTCATCTTGGATCAAATTTTCCAGATTTTGTTTCCTATGAACTTCTGGGGTGGAGCTGGTGTGTTCTTAAATTGGCATAACGATTATCACTGATTTTATCATAAGAATTTCTGGCATCCATTTCAAATAACAATCCAGCAGACAACACACATTCCAGCTTGCATTATTAGGATTAAAACAGGAACCTCTTTCCATTGACATATTCCTTCCAACAAGGATTATCTAAGCAATTGCCAAACTGATTGCAGTTGATTGCAGTATGATGATGCATAGGCACTGAAGTGTATTCGTCAACAGAAAATGCTGCAGCAAATTTAAGTCTTCAGAAGTCTGATTTATAAATAAGCTTGAGAATGCCCCTTTAAAAGCGGTTATAAAACAGTACCTTGGAATATGTAGCACATACGGAACAATATTTCTAGATTCGGTACACTAGGAGAGATTTTTTTTTCTTTTTTTTTCGGTTAAACCTCCAAAACCTCCAGTCAACCAGCCTGCCTTCTGCCTTCTCATACAAACTCCTGACACTTGTGCAACTTGATCATCTAAATGAATACACATGGATATCTAGCACTGATGCACTAATAAAATCCACTCCTAACTGTGCCAGATCTACTAAGCCAACATAAGTAAAAAGATAACCACGGAAGCCCATGGAGGTGTTGTGCGTACAGATGAACATCTGCGTCAGGTATTAGTGGCACCAAGTTAAAATTTTTCTTCGTGTAATCACATTAATCAAGCTATATTTCTTTTATTTTGGCTAAACTATGTTGTTGAGTATCTCCATTCCAGAGACTACCTATGATTTAGAAGATTGTGATGGCTTTTTCAGTCATACACCACCATTCATGAAAGAACAAAGCCACAGAGGGATGTCACAGTCTTAGACCACGATAAACATGTACTACAACAGACCAGCACAAAACCCTAAATAACAGAAATTGGTACCTTGGCCTTTTTATCAGAAAAGGCCATCATTTGTAGCATATAGCTATTCCAAGTTTTCTCCTGAAGCTTGTAAACTCTTACCTGCTTCTAAGATCAGATGCAGCACTGATGCTACAAAACTGTTGCTTTTCCCTTCTTCAAGCAAGCGTAGTCACATTAGAATTTTGTTTTATAAGGCTTATTAAAACCTTCCAGAGTTCACACAACCCCTATTATTAATACGCAAGTTTGGGGGTGACGATCAATCCAGGTCATCATCTTCAAGTCCTTCTTTTGGGCTCCAATTTCTTGTACCACGTGCTTCATACGACTACGTACAAGGTGCTTAACATACAGCCCAAGAGTTCTATTAAAGCTATTTTGGTTGCCCATAAACATGGACAACATCAGGAGCCTGTTCCTAGCACTCCTCTTAGCTTTCATACTCAAAGGCCTTGTTTCTTCACAATCCAATTTTGTGTAACCATTAACTCCAGCTAAAACATTTCTAGAGACGAGAATTGCAAACCAAGACTATATGACCATCTGAAATCTTGAAAAAGATGCGCTTCAACCAACAAAAACGTGAAGTGGCAACACTTGTTCTGAAGACTTAAAGACAACTGGATAAAATATTGCATTTTAACAACTCACAAACCGCATGCAACTTCAGGCAGCAGGGCTGACATAACAGACTGTGGGTTCAGTAACACCGGGCTACACAGCAGCAACCCTGGAAGTTCTCAAGGGGCAAATCATACACAAGCTGTGATTAAAACCACTTTCACATTCCTCGCTTCACTGAACTCCGACATCAGGTAACATAAAATAATGGTCCAGAGCTGTGAAAAATCACCTCCTTGACACTTGAAGTACTCTAAAAATAAACGTTTTAGTTTTGTTATCACATTCTTCTCTAGAACCCTCTCTTTGATAGCTCTGCCCAAACAGTTTTGCATATTTTTAGTCTAAGTACCACACTTAAACGGCAGGATGCTGCCCGAGCCCGAGTACTAGCAGTCTGCCAACAGCCGGCAACAGTACGAACAGTGAAGTACAGGGATGATGGTGCTGGAACGCAGACACCCTGCTAATTTGCTTGTTGAACCTTTTTGAACATGAGATTCCTGTCAGCCCATTTCTTCAGCCTGTCAAGGTCTCTCTGAACGGCAGCGTAACCATCTGTTGTGTCATCTACTCCTCCCAATTTTGTATCATTTGCAAACATGCCGAGGGTGCACTCGTCCCATCATTCAGGCCATTGATGAAGATGTTAAAGAGACCAGCCAGACTATCAGCCCCTAGGGTACACCAAGGGTAGCTGGCCTCTAGCTGGACTTCGTGTCACTGCTCACAATCCTTTAACCAACATTTGGCCAGTTTGCCATCCACCTCACTGTCTATTTTTCCAGCCTGTATGTCATCAGCAAGATTGTCAACGACGATGTTAAGGGAGAAAATATCACGAGCATTGTTAAAGCCAAACAGTATCAGCTGCTCTTCCCCCATCTATTAACCTAGTCATGTCACCACAAAAAGCTCAACGGGTTGGTCAAGCATGATTTCCCCTTTGTAAATCCACGATGACTATTGCTCATCATCTTGCTGTCCATCATATGTTTGGAAATGGCTTCACAAGAGAATCTGCTCCATCATCTTCCGAAGGATCGAGGTGAGGCTAATCAGTCTGTAAAACCCCAGACCTTCTTGCCCTTCTTGGAGGCAAGAGTGACATTTGCTTTCTTCCAGTCCTCAGTAATAATCTTCTTTTGTCACTGTCTCTCAAAAATAATTGAGAGTGCCTTGCTACGACATCAGCTCTCTCAACACTCACAGATGCATTCCGTCAGGTTCCACAAACTTCCTCAGAGAAAATTTGTTTAAACGTTCCCTTACTTGGTCCTTCTCTACCGAGGCTAAGTCTTCATTACTCCAGACTTTCCCACTAGTCTTCAAAGCCTGGGACTCCATAAGGCACATCTTACCAATAAAGATCAAGGTAAAAAAGGCATCAAGTCACTCAGCTTTTTCCTTGTCTTCCCCAGTCTTCCTTTGGCTGCTGATATACTTGCAGAAGCCTTTCTTGTTGCCCTTCATGCCCCTGAACACTTACCTGAAAACTGAGGTTTCAAAGCCACTCCCAGTCATATCTTTTCTACATTCCATTACTGCCATTCCTCCCACACAAAAGTACAGTTAAGTTCATATTCAAAAAAGTACAAAATAAGGGAAGGGGCACTTCTTGAAAAACTTATTACTGGGCATATTCTAACTTAATCATTGTAAAACAATACAAACAAATCAAGGAAACCCTAACCAACTGGTTGGAATTGGCTCCAAATTACTTCTCTATCCTGTTTAACCTTACAACACAAGTCTCATGCTAATGATGGCTAAGTTTGCTCCTGCAGTCAAAAATAGAGAGCCTGATTGACAGATGTGATAGGCAGTGGAATGAACGTGATTAGGTAGGGAGACAGCTGTCTCCTCAACAGTCGCACAACTCCCCTGTTTATAACTGTGAAGAAAGTGAATTGTTACTTTCAGGAAACTGAAATGATGCATCCCTGTGGTTATGTATTCCGGTGTTTTAGAACATACAGCTCTTTCATCTTGTGGATCAACCCATACCTTACAGCCTGCCCTGCACTTCTAGGGCACAGCACTGTCATACATATGTGAAGAGGTGAAGTGTCAAAACAAACAATTTACAGAACTCACTAGGCCTAGACAGTATGCATTAAAGAGCTCTGACTGTACACAGCAAATATGTACATACTGAGGGCAGTTTTTATGCCACAGGACAGGAAATGTTGCACTCATATTTCAAGAGTGGTAGGAGCAGTTCTGACAATTAGTTACGAACCATACTTTAGGGTGATAAACTGGCTTAAACAAAGTGTCCCAAACTAACAGGAGCAGTGAAAGCTCCAGAGAAGCACAGAATAGCTGATATTAACAGCTTGACATCTACCAAGACAGATGAAAATGAGATCATCTTTATGCTTGCAAAAAACAACGTATTCCCAAACTTTAGCCTGTCTCAAAATAATAAATTATTTTGAGCCTTATGTGTGGGACAAACAAAATCCCATTTTGTAGAAATCCAGATATACTGTAGTTGTCCATCAGAATTCTTGTCAATTACACTCAGCCAAGTTGTTTGGATTTTCAGAAAGCTTCTGACCGAGGCTGATAAGAAGTGTTATGTATCAGAAACTAATACTCAGGGTAACAAAACATGGCTATAGGACTCCACACCAGCATCTTCCCTCCCTCAAGCTCACAAGCCATCAGTCTACACGTAAGCATGTACATGGCTTTCACTAATTAATACAACTCGAATGTTTCCTTCCTACCACTCCTCTTCCTCCTATACATGGGTATACGTTGTGCCATGCTGTTGCTGTTCTCTCAGACAATCTTCTCTGGCTGGAGGCATCCCAGCCACTCTGTGACACAGGGCAATTGAGAAAGGCCCAAGCAGTCTGAATAACTGTAGAAATGGCAACAAAAGAAAGATGAAAACAACAGTACATCCTTAACCAGTTCCCTACAAATCACTGGCTCCCAAACTGATTTAACAGGTTTACCAAAAAAGCCTTTGAACAAAACTTTAATTAAGTCTATTCCAAAACAAGCGCCCACTTTGGCTCAGTGCTCTAGGTAAAAAACTCCAGTGCATTTACAAGTATAATCAGTTCAGCCCAGTCCTCCCTCTTTCCAATACAAGTACTGCTATTTTTGTTTATCCCCAAACCACACCGACACTGAAACACCCAGTAATGCAACTGTTTCATCTACTTCTACAGATTTCCTCAACCAGACCAACAAAAGCAGCATGGCAGACAAAAACGTTGGGAGTGGTACCTTCAGAAACAAGGCGGTGAGGTTTTCTCATGTCTAAATGTGGTAGTGAATACAAAGATCTGCCTGAGCAAGTATTTTTACTAGTGAAAAGGCATCAAACCTGTACAAATCAATATTTAACCCATCAGATTCAAAACTCCATGGAATAGATACCAAAACAAATGCGTAAAGAAGAAAAATAAGGTTCTGTGAAAATTAGTATAGTTTACTTAAATCGTATGCATGTACTAGATACCATTAACTTCCACACATTCAAAGCGCAAAGTTGCCTTACTTCTCAATACAAGAAGCGAAAATCCGGGTATTAACGCAAGACCCAAGACAGCTCATGCCTCCCTAGAGGCCAGCACATGCAAAGCTGTGTCTGTATCAACACAATCCTAACCAAGTATAGGAAAGCTGGACTTCAAACACCACTATGGGTCACACTGCTCAGCATTTCTTATGTCTAAAGTGGCACCTGAGCATGGAAAGCAGAGTCTGCTTTGTACCTCTACAAGTTCTTTCTGCAACATCCAAGGAAAAAGTGTGCTCAATTGAGAAGAAGCATTTTATTAAAAGATTTTAAAATAACTATTTTTGTCCAGAAACTGGGAGCATTCAGTAATTCACAGATACGCAGCTGTATTAGAGTCACAGTTTTCAGAAAAAGCTTCAGCACAGCAAAGCAGAAAGTTCTTACTGGGATCCACAGATCAGACACGGCTCATCAGACAACTCCACCCAGTCCTTTACTACTTTGACTTCTAAAGAAATGGAATTTAGTTTACAAAACTCAGAAACTTAGCTTAACTAGTATAAATTATCATTTCCATGCTGTGGACCGTTTCGTATTATTACTTCTCTTTTCCAAAGAAAATTTCTGTGTTTGTGACCAGATCTCGCTCTCTCTAATGGCCACTGCTAACAACCATAAACCAAAACATAAAATTTGTTTTACAACATATCTGTTTATGCCATATGAGTCTGAAAGNTTAAGTACCTTTAGTACAGGGAATGGTTTTCCTGCTACTTGTTTTTAATTACAGTGTGCCCAAACCCCAAAATCAAACTCAATAGCTGAAGGCCCTAGTAATAGTTTCTTATTATTATTCTGTCTCCCAGATTTCACTATATATAAGCAGAGGAAACATATCATTAATAATGAATTTCTCTCCAGGGCTAGAAATATCACAGGTCAGTCTTCGATACAAAAGTCAGCAACAAGCTCACCGCAGCTTTCCAGAGCACTAACTGGGAGCACCAATAGTGAGCTCTGCTAGGCCACATTTCTTAAAGGGCTTGCTGAAGGACATTCTGTTTTCAGAAATATTGATATGACCAGGAAAATCCTACTAAATATTACCATTTAAGTCCCGCCCAGCTCACCTGTCTGCATTAAATTGCACACAAGCATACTGTGACTTCTGCACACAACTAATGCGCAAACAACCAGGAGTAGACATTCATAAAGATGAAGCCAAAATAAAAGGTCTTCAGATGCTGAATAATGGAATTTTCTGCTAGCTTTCCCAAAGCATATTGTTGGTCTCATTACAGTTTTACAGTTAGAAATGTCAAGATTGACACAAGCAGCACAGGAAAACTTAAAACAATCCCACCAAAATACTAGATCACAAATTAAATGAAGAAACTGCAACCCAAATACACATATTTTATATTATACTGGTTACCACTGAACAAGAAAAACTGGTTTGCCCGCATGGACAAAAGAAAAGTATGACTTGCCCAACCAATGTTTCCCTAACTCAACTTTAGTAAAATGAACATGCACTTTAGTCTATTCTTGAGGAAAACCCAATGACCGGATAGATTAAAGTGTTTCAAGTAGTCTATAGTTTCCCTTTCTGAACACATAAAGGGCAGAAAATGGCAACAGCATACACTAAGACAACAGATAAAACGGAAGAAGTTGTAATGCCAATGCATCACAAAGGATTTGAACTTAACACAGCTGAAAGGTTTGTGTGGTACCTGAATATTTGAAAACTTTTGACCTCACCAACAGTTTTGAGAATAACAAGAGCCATCAACATGCAACACTCCACCAGTAAAGCTGAACCCCACCTCCTTAGGCATCTCGGAACTTTCATGGCAATCTCCTAGCAAAGATATTTAGATACTTCCACCTCACATAGCCTCCCTTTTTTATTTTTTTAAACATATCTGCCATCACTTGAAAAGCTTCATTTGGAAGTAGCCAGATGTCTTCCATTATAAAATTATTAGCTATTCTGGTTTTTCAGAAATGTAGTAGTTCAGTATAATACTTGTAACTGTAAAGGCACTACAGATGAGAATTTCCAAAGACTAAAAGCACAGTGACAGCTGGAAACCTTGCTCCAAGGAGATATATACAATCTATGGAAATACAGATTTTTTTTAATATATCCCTTTTATAAAACAAGCATCTAGTTTACTCAGTGCAAAAATGTTTCTCAGGTTCAATGCTACCGTGTACAGACAGACCCAAGACCTGCAGGATACTGCTATGGAACATTTTTCTATCCTCCCTTAAGACCACAGCACTTTATAAAACTTGAAGAACTGCAACACTCAGAAAAGAACAGGCCACCTCTCCGTGTTCCATACAGCACATTTTCTGCTTCCTCCTAACAAGGATTAGACCTACTTTCTGTTGTTAGTATTACATAAAATTTGAAAAGGACATAAAAAAGAAAATTAGCATTACTATTCATACCCCATTTTTAGATATCCCTGACTATGAAAGTCAGTCTTCCCTCCCCCCATTTCTCTCTTCTCATCTTGGGACATAACTCTTCAGCCTTAGATGTAAAACATCATAGGGAAATATCTTTAAAGTAAAATATCAGTAGCTTTATTAAAAAACACCTGCTTAAATATTAGCCCTAAACTACTTTAATATCCATTTAAAGGACAACTTCACCTTTTACAGACTTTAATTTCAATAAATTAAATAAAAAGCAGCCTGAAGACAAATCAAGTTTTTGTATTTATCTGTGTCTATATATAAACAGAGAGAGAAGGGGAGAGTTACTATCTGTTTGTTTTAGAAACAACCACACATGTAGCAGTCCAAGGCCCTTCATAAAAGAACTTCTGGGGGTGGAGCCACCTATGAATGGCGCTAATGGGGTGTCGCATCCGACAGGCTTAAAAGAACCCTCCAAAGCATCAGCTCATGGCAAGTAAATATTTTCAGCTACATTACATGGGGCATCCAATAGGTCTGGCAAAGAAAAGTTCTTACCATACTAACAAATTACAGGTTCTGCTGTTCTTCCACACAAACTCATCCAATAGAGACTAAGATTATCGACTAAAACCACAGACCGGGTCTGTATTTACTAAAAACAGAGCACGACAGCAGTTTACATCACACTATCATACACGTCTCCTGTTGATATGACAAGTGCTAGGTTTTTTTCTTATATTTATTTAACCCACTCTCATCTTTCATTATAGCCTTCTCTCAGTGGAGAAAAGATGACACAGAAACACACACAGAGCAGACGCGATTGAATTACACAGTAGATGATTCTCAGCTCTGCCAGGTTATTAGTTACAAGAGTTCGGGCAGTTAATTCCCTACTGCCTGATTTTACACTTTAACTATATTTGGGTTTTATTTAAATAAGAAAACAGAGTTTTTACATTTTGCATATTTCTGCAGTCTGAATTTATGGTAACAATTTAGCTTTACGTCAAATCCAAACTTAAGCCCCAGTTTCAGAGGTCTTTCTGCACAACGCATTTCCCTCTTCAAAAAGCAGATGGAGAAAGACAAAAGCTCTTGAGTGGGAGGAAGCAATGGAGAAAGGGAGGAATGTACCAGCTTGCCAAAAATGTGCCACAGCCTGTACAATACAATGTTAATAATTCTGCCTAATGCAAATGCAATAAAGGTCAGCATTTTACATCCAGAGTCAATCCCTTTTCCTATTACTGGACAAAAAACACTATAAACTTCTTTTTTTTTTTTTTAAGAATGACTCATTTTACCGTTCATTTAAATTGAAGGGTGCCATCTGAGGTTTCTAACAACATTTTTCATAAACTGCTTTCAGATTTATAAAATGAAATATTATTTTAAAGACTCTGATTTGTTGTTTCTGGATTTATTTCCAAAAGTTTGGACAGCATTTTACACTAAAAAAGCAGTGAAGTACAACAGGTTTTTCAACTTCTTAGGAAAAATTAGCATAATGCAATACTAAACTACATCCTCCTGTGAGCCACTTTAAGAGAAGTTCATCTAAACAATTTTACATAGACTAATTTGAACCATATTCTATGCACTATTAGGAGTACATATAAATCAGTTCATATCTGGTAGAAAGGAAAGGTCAGGTTTTGACTTGCACAATTCAGGCATAACCACACTGTAGAAATATTCCATTTTACCTCCTGCTTTTTCTATTGTAAGTCCTATTACATTCAGAAAATAAAGTACTTCCAGAAGGAACACTCCACAGATTCTAATGTTTGCTTCACATCTTGGGAGATCGTGCAACAGCCACACCAGCTATTCAGCAAATAAAGGAAGTGCTTCTAAGCCCATATGTGATGCATGGTTTCTATATTACTAATCTGAGAATTAATCAGATCATATAGTAATAAAGTAATGAAATGTTTCTTTTTTCTCTACTCAGAAGTCTCCAGACCTCCATAATACAAACATTTAACAAACAAGAAATAAAGTGCAATCTCACTATTTCTCTCATAAGCTCCAAGCTTCTGTCACAAGAATCACCATAATCAAACTAACCTCTATTATCATGATTTCACAGAGCTAAATAAAGGCATATAAAACCCCACAAAATTTAGCTGCATAATTTTAAATTCAAGCGGGTTAAATGTTTACCTTTGTGATCAATTAATCAGATTAACAGGTAAATAGGAGCCCACCAGGGAAAGAAAAAGAAGGTGCTTCTATTTGTGTCCAGCAGAGATTAGAGTTAGGCTTAATACTGTTTGTATTGTACTTACGCCAGGGAAGAAGAATATTTAACAGTAAAATCTGCCCATATCAAATACTGACAAATTCAGGGGTAACAACAAAGGACTAGATTCCTTCTCACAGTTAATTTATTTCAGTATGGATTATGGTAAGTCAAACGTAAGATCATGTACACGCAAAAAGGAATACAGACTAAATTTCCATCATAGGGACTATCTTGGTTCTGGTTTTGGCAGTAAGAAAGTGAGGGCTAGGTGAACTCTTGATGCTGCACAAGACAGAAGCAAAGGCCTCAGGACATGTAGGCAGGGAAGCGCCATGGGCAACCCGCTCACCACGTCTGCCCCATGGTTATCGCTGAAGCGCTGCCGACAGTTCAGGTGCCCACATTTTAAAAAAAGCTTTGTAACATCAGGTCCTCATCCCTCTCCCACACATGCATGAAAACTGAGCTCTTATGCTCAAGTTAATTGACTTCTGAAATATATAACAGAAAACTAGATCATAATCTAAATGACAAAGACTTCAAACTTCTTTTCATCTTCTGCTTTTTTCCTGTGAGATCAAGTGGTTGGCATTTGATACTAGACTAATAGTTGCATCTTACTTTTAGCCACTTGAATAATTTGCCAAGGCACCTGAGGAGAATCCAACATTTGAAGTTTAAAAAAAATAGAGGGATTTACAGCATAACCTATAGTTCAAACAAAACATCGCTTTGCTGCTTTAGGTCTACTGTGTGTAAGCTTTTACCACAGAAAGTCACCAAAACAAACTGTATTATGTCTAATTTCTAACTATCAAATAGGTTGACTTAATAAAAGATTTGGAATTAGACTACATTAGTTTAGTTCAAAATGGTGCCCGTGGGAAAGAAAGCAAAATGAGAAAAACAGAGACTCGACATAAGCCTTATCCAAACACTAAGCAGTTAGATGTGGAGACAGAAGTGGAGGTCTGCATGGCAGAGATGAGACTGGTTGCATTTTAAAGCTGCCACCTTTCTCCCTTTAAAAAAAAATAAAAAAANGTGGTGAGGGCAAGGGGACACCACCCAGGCTGAGATACCAGGTGCCCAGTCCCCAGCACCATCAGGCTGAATGAGCTAGCCACGCAGCATGGTAAGCTTTTGTATAAGCTCAGAGACAGTGTCTAATGCTTTTCTTTAAGCACTTCTTAAGAAGCATTCTTCTCTTGAGACAAAAATTTCAGTACTACCACTGGCCAAGTTAATGTCATCAAAAACACTTGGACCTCCTTAGATAAGCCCACATACTTGACAGGGTATCAGAGTCCTCACCTCAGACAAAGAGGGAAGGAACTCTGTACCTTATTATCTTGATAGGGAATTTCATAAAGGCCAACACTTGGGGTGTGCTCAGCACAGGCAAAGGGCAAACACGCAGCTCAATACCTGGACACTAACCTGAATTACAAACAGTAAGGGAGGGGGTCAGTTATATAAATTTTGACAGAATAGTGCTCCAGATCCCACAAAACTTTAATTTAAGCAGAACTTTGCCTGTGACTCAAACCCTGGACTAACACACACCTCACAAAAAGTCTAAGCATTTGTCTTCGCTGTTGTTTTAGAGGTTTTTGTGGGTGTTTGGGCGTTTTTTTTGTTCAGTTTTTTTTTTGTTTAGTTGGTTTTCATTGGTTTGGTTTTTACATTTTAGATACTCAGAGTATACTATGAACAGATCAATTTAATTGTGGATGTGCTAAAATACATATACCACACCACTGAACTTTATAGAGCTCTGGGAATAAATGCTACACTCTGCTGTTAAATAAACATCACTCTTTTTAACTCTGTCAGGATGAAGAGGAGACACCACAAGGCAACATTTGTTTTAGTTTGGGGTTTGTGGACTTTTTTTGTTTGGTTTTGGGCTTGTTTGTTTTTTTCTTTTTTTATTCCAGAGAGAGGAAAAAAAGTTACAGGCAGCTGCATTATCTACAAATGGACAACTTGAAACTTGGGACCTGCTTTTGCATAGCCCAGTGTTTGCAGACTGAATCAATACACAGACCCCGAGCAGCTAGGATAAAGGCAGGCTGAGCTATAGTGTACGCATATATTGCCCCCTGCAACACAGCCTGGGAGCCTCCCCAGCAGAGGCAGCATCTCTGTGGCAGAGCCAGCACCGTGCAGCAGCTGCAGAGGACCAGAGTGGTACCACAGCACAGAGGTCAATTCACAGAAATTGGTGAAACTGTAATTCTGCGTGGAGCTGAGAGCAGCAGCCCTGTTGCTTCCTCAGCCCAACTGAAACCTGACAGCGCTGCTGGTTTGGATGCACAGTAATAAGCACCAGTCAATAGGCCTTGCAGGATCCGAGTTGACTTTGCGTCTATGCATCTATTACTCAACAATCCAGAGAAAAATCCCAACACAAAAGCAGGTATTGACGATACTTTAGGAACTACAAAGAGTCAGAAGCAAACAAAAAAATTCTATCTTAAGGCCTGGGTTTGGACCCTAAGCTAACAGCAGGCTGGCTCTGACATAACCAGCTTGCTTCAAAGTACAGCAGCCACTAACAGTTCAATGTATCAGGACTGAGCTAACAGCGAACTATGGTTGATCTTTTCAGAAAGTACAGAGGATGACCTACAACCTGCAAGGTTGGGCTTTTACTCCATCTGTACCAACAACATCCCTGCTAGGGTAAAACAACAACAACAACAAAATCCGGGTTTTTACAATTTTTCAGCATTGACAAAAATCTCTTCCACTTGGAACTTCCTGGTTAACTAGAGCTAAAGCACTGTAACACAAAGCATTGAGAAGTAAACTGCAATTTTGCCAATGCTAGGAATTGTTTCAGTAGACCTATAGAAACTATTGGGAGTCAAATGGTAAATGCTAAATTAAATCTGTCTTAAGTTGTCTAGTTTGACTGTACTACCACCAATAGATTTTCCCAATACTGACAGTTTCTCTACTAGGTAGACTTCAGATTGTAAATTTAAAACACATTACACCAATTACTATAAACCGCATTTCACAATTTCTTTTGGACTTTGGCAATATTCTCCCTCAGTTATCAGAGCAAACCTTTGAAAGACTTGAACCATTATACTGAGAGTTGCAAGGTAACTGATGTCTGCCTTTGTTAAAATAATTAAGGAAGAAAAGCAGAAAAGACTGCTTTAATATGGATTTAAGTGAGCACTTGCATGTAACTGAAACTTAGTACTTTTTTTTTGTATTATTAACAACTACCGAACCTTATCTTGGTCCTGCTTTGTTTGAATATACATGTTCAAGAATGCCTAGCTTAACAAAGCAAAGAAAGCCTGGGAGAAATTCAGCCTTTTCTGTTCTTAATACCTAATTTGCCTTCAAGTTTAGGAGCACAACAGATGAGAGAACGAATAAATACAACCAGTTTTGCACCTCACTGGTGAAGTGTGTCTCAGCTACCTCCACAGATTTTCTTCTGCGAGGAACAATCTGACTCCACGAGCTACTCCAAAAGCAAAGACGTCCTCCATTGCAAGTCTGCATCTTTCAGATTCAAATTCTGATAAATTTACCTTTTGCAGAATTTCTTTTGCCAACACTGCTAGGATAACAAATACCAAACTGCTTCAGTATCAGCACATTACCCGGTTCCCAGACATATATTCTTTTCACTATTGCTATTATTTTTAAGTTCTACTTTGTGACTGAAAGCTGTACTACGAATAGTACAGAAGACCAATGCAAAGTTTATCTAGAGACGGAGATTTCATGTTTCTTCGGTAGCAATATTAAGACAGATAACAATGTCTAAAATCATCTTACTCATCCAAAGAGCAAGCCCTTTTCTTATAAGCTGATGCTATCTGTTGTTAATAGGTTCTTTCTCAGTGCTGCTAATACTATTTTTTTAGGAGTATCAGCTTGCATTTAGCCTCCTGTAGTCCAATTTAAAAAACAGCACATACCCTCTAAGCATTGTAAATTGGCACTTGTGGTTAACACTGCCATAGTCCCAGCAGAGTTGAGGCTCAGGAGAGAGACTGGAAATTGCCCTTTTTCCATTTCTACTGCTACCAACTGACCCAAGATTCTCTTAGCAACCGGGCTGAAATGGCCTTTAGAGGAAAGATTCCTGCAGACAAGGCTTCATATTTTAAGTCCTGCTAGTTGAAAAACATTAACCATTTTCAGTCATTGTTATTTCCAGCTTACCCAGCATTTAAGAATTATGTTGTCTGCTCCAGTGGATCTACCCTGACTCCCAACAAAGCCAGTCAGAGAGAATTTCTGGGTGTTATGTATTTTAACACAAATTCTAATTGTTAGATTAATCATGAACACTACTAAATTTATGAGCCTGAAAAGCTTCAGTTGGCATGACTGAATTAATTGCAAATGGAAATTACAGACTTGTGACTCATCACAACTCTGAGATCTTTCCCTCACTTTTGTATTCAGAACTGATTTTTAAAGAATCATGGTAGACCTTGTGGCTCCAGCATCTATCAAGAAAAAAAACAAACAAACAAACCAACAACCACCACCAAACACAAGCTTTGCAATCTCCTCTATTCAAATAGATAGGCCTCACTGTGTACTTACAACCTTTAATTACTTTTTTTTTCCCCCTTTTTGAAGTGTCTTTTGAACACACCCTTTTGTCTTCAGGAACTAATGTATTTTTTAACCCCTGAAAATGAAAAAAAGATCAAACTTAAAATGAGACCGTGGGAGGACAAAAAAAGCTTGTCTTACACCTGCCTCCTACAGGATCATTGCTTACATTAATTTAGCGTAGGACCTCAGAGAGACAAGGCAGAACATATCTTGAATAGCAAGAGTCCATTTCACTGGAAAATAACCATGTAGAATCATAGAATCATTTGTTGGAAGGGACTCTCAGGATCATTGAGCCCAACTATAACCTAACTCGAGCACTGAACCATGTTCCCTAAGAACCTCATCTAAATGCCTTTTAAACACCTCCAGGGATGGTGACTCCACCACTTCCCTGAGCAGCCTGTTCCAATGCCTGACAACCCTTTCCATGAAGAAATTCTTCCCAATATCCAATCTAAACCTCCCTTTGGGCAACTTGAGGCCATGTCCTCTTGTCCTATCACTTGCTACTTGGGAGAAGAGACCAACACCATCCATGCTACAACCTCCTTTCAGATACCGAGTCCTGCAGGGCTTATGCAGGAAGATCTTCACTTGCACAATTTAGTCAGAGGCCTCTACAGCCTGTAGGTTGGCAACTGCTCCGAAACCAGCACCTGAGGTTAGAACTCCAGCAGCAGCAAGTCTGCCTGGCAGCACCTGTGAGACTGAGAGGATGGATGACAAGAGCTGGAAACCATATCCAGGTAAAAGCTTTGCCTGTTCTGAGCAAGCACACCTCACTATAAAAGGAGCAGGAAGTGTTCTTTCGTCTACTCAGTATGAAAATGTGCCTTTCCAGGATAACATCTGCCCTTTCAAGTCTTCTAAAAGTTTTAAGCTTTTAAATTTTCCCACTTGAAGAATAATAGAAAACTGGGTTTGACAAGAAGAAAATTAATTTGATGCATGATCAAGTTTTATGAAATGAGTAGAAGAGGGGAAAAAAACCCAAACTTTCTATATCAACTTTAAAAAGGTGAATTTCACCCAGACTATTTGAGAATCAAGCAAAAACTGCTCTCGAAAAGCCCCACACAATGTTTCTGCTAATACGCATTCTCACTTTGAAGACTCTCAGCCTTTTTCCTACTTCAATTTCTATTAAACTCTTCACTTTGAAATGAACCTCTTCACATCCATAGTGAAGAGCTTGTTCTAAGAAGAGCCATATGAGAGGAGTTGCAAAGTCAGAATCTGAAATAACTGCTATCAGAATTAAACAAGTTGGATAAACCTAGCTGGACTCAAGACAACTCACTCTCACTATAATTTAACAAAACTAAACGAGTTACATAAGTAATCATTTCAAGAGGGAGGATGTCAGCAAATAACTTGGACTATCAATCACTTTTATTATTCTGACACCTCCTTTGTATTAAACAGTGCTCAAAGGCATCCATTATTTATACATTTCCCTGGGCTCAGACTTCTCTGCTGCTATCTTCTTAAAGCCTATCTGTAGGACTATCTCCATGCCTAAGCACATCTCATACTTTGTTTTGAGGCAGCCCACTCTGACACCTGCCAGCAGAACCCCTGTGCCCACGTACAAGCTATTTCACAAAGATGGAGACATCAAGGAATTATTAAAAAGGTCAGTTTCACAAAAAAATGCAAGAGTTGCTTGCCAAATTCAGAAAGAATCTTGGTGTTTGTCTCCAGCAAACCAGGGATGGATTATCTGATTCTCCTTCACTTGGACTCCGACTTTAAAAATCTGAATGCCTGTCTATACATAAAGATTTAGAAATTACTAGAACAACTGGTAGAGCTTTTCTAGAAACACCAGAACACCTGCTTTTGAAGATAAGATCATAGGAATAACCCCTCATTACTTCTGGCATAAAAATAAGTTTTACCCAACACACACACAGTTTTATTGGATCACTTTTACAACATCAACACACAGGAGACCTGACAACTCCATTCGGCAAAAAGAGTCAAATCACAGCTCTGCCACAGCAAATAAACTGTCCATTTGGTGTCACACACCAGAATGAAGAGGGTAGGGAGAAAAGCACGCACTCTCATTTCTCAAAATTGACCATTCCTGCTAGAATTCAAGCCCAAATAACATCCTATCAGTGAATTACTAACAATTTTAGAAGCTTTTAAAGCAAAGAGTAAGAATGAATTACAGTGTTTAAATGGCTCAAGCAGCTGGACTTTACAATGGCACGCACAGTTCTGCATCCACAATTAAACTGAACCTACAGCGGTTATGTTGGGAAGTTTCGGGAAAAACAGACTTCTTTTAATAAAATCAAAGCATATATAATCCCATTAAGATTTTTCTAGATAGCTAGATAGAACTAAACAAACCGGGAAACCATATATTTCAAACTCTCCTGTTTACTGCCTATTTAAAGTCAGACTTGCAGACAGTAATGCTCAGTCACCAATCTTTAAAGAAAAATAGACTGCAAACTAACAAACAGAAAATTCCATAGAAATGTTAAGGATAAAGTACTAAGGTATGTCTGAACAAACACAGCAGGCATCTTTACCAGGAAAACAAATCAAAGCATACTTAATATTCAGTTTCTTCTCCTAAGTTACATGTGACATCCAAGTTTACTTCAAAATAACTTTTAAAAACAGTGATTACTTGGCATTTAGCATCACAAAGTATTACAGAAAAGTTGTTTGGCGCAGACTGAAATTAAACACTTCCTCCTACTCAAATAAATGTTACTGAGTCTATAATCACACAGCATTTCTTTCATGGCTAAAATTCTTTGGCTCTTCCATAAATACAGGGTGTTTACCTCACTAATAACTAGTCCACGTGATGAACTTCAAACTTAATTGAGCTCAGCTACACTTTAGGTTCCCTTGCACAGGCTGTTAAAAGTTGACAGATGTTTTTTCTGGAATTCTGTACTCTTGACAGACCTTGTTTGGGGACTAACAGCCTGACAATCAGCTACAACATTACTAGTCCAGGTGTGGGTACCTGGTACTGCTACACACTTTTGCTAGAAAGGTAAGCAGTAGTTAACATTAAAAGGTGTAGACTTGATGCTTCAGTAACACAGAACACAGTAACAGTGATCGTGCCCAACTATAGCCTGGAACAGGTTAGATACAGCAAACTGATGGTTCCCCATCTTTAACAAGTGAAATACATACTTGTACAGATTGTACCAAAGTCAGGGCAAGTGGCTGCACCTGCACTCGCTAATGCCTCAGGCTTTCAAGCAGAGAAATACAAATTCTGCTATGTTTGATGCAGCCTTTCTGAAAGCAAGAGCTGATTAAATGAAGACATTTCAGAAACCAACATATAAATGCTTATTTCCATTACAGCATCTGCCTCAAAAATCAATGCTCACTGAGCTCTCTATACGGTATGAAGCAGCTCCTAAAATAAATCAGGTTTCCTAGGCAGACAAGAGGTTTCTCTTTCTTCCTCCAAGAGGCAGAGAAGGGCAGTCAGCACTGGGGTGAGATGACAGCAGACATTAAGAACTCACAAGCAATAAGCTCCTTCCTCTCACAGACTGAAGTTTACCATTGCTCAAGGTTTTGCGTAAGTGAAGTTCTCTAACACACCTGCTCCCATGTAAACCCAGCACTTGTTCCCTCTGGTCATGGCTACACAGCTCAGGCACTCAACAGATCTCAAAGCTGGTGCTTCCCCACCACCACCCACCTAACATCAACCTACCTGCTATATAGCATCATTTTGGTTGGAAGAGACCCTCAAGATCATCAAATCCAACCATAACCTAACTCTAGCACTAAACCATGTCCCTAAGAACCTCATCTACCTGTCTTCTAAATATCTCCATATGATCAAGTAGTCCTCATTCAAAATAAAAAACCCACACATACCAGGTAAAAGTTTTACATCCATACACTGAAGAGGAACAAAGAAGAACCCCACAGTCCCCAAGTCAGTCACCACAGCTTCCACCATCCTCTCCTCCTTCAGGAAGGGGCCCTGACAGCTGGGCTTGAAGGCCATGCTTGCCCTTGGCCCACCTCTCTTGTCCAGTGCATCTTTTATTACTTTTTTTGGAATAAGGAACATCTCAAAGTGATGACATGAAACACTTCCCCTTCATAAAAAGTTGAAACACTGTACTTTCTCAAGGGCAACTCCTTTGTTGTTTACTACTTTGTGCAACTTCCTCCCACTCCAACACACAAACAACCTTGTTGCTCTCATCCAAGCTGGGTTTAACTAGCTGCAAATGCCCTTTTCTATTCCCTGCACTGGAGAACCTACACTGATGTAAATCACAATCCTTTCACACACATTTAAGACTAGGTTGCAGGAGGCACCTGTACCAATCCAACTGCCCATTGCTCCCGGCAGTTCCCTTTCTCCCTCACCTCAGCATTTGCCAGACCACTCAGAGACAATTCAGCTCATCACAGCAGCAGAAAATACTCACTTTTTGCTGGTTTCATTGAATGGTTATGGCTTACAAAGGAGTCAAATGCAGAAGACACAGCAGAAGCATATGATGGGCAATGAGAACACTTCTACCAGGGGTAGTGAACAGCCAGGTTAAGAATTCATGAAATATCCAGGACCACCCTTGGACATCCTCAGTAGTGTCACTGCCAGGATCAAAAATACCTGCTAGTGAACAAGACTTGCTTGGGAAATACATTTTTTAGCATACAGCCCACACCCTGGGCTGTTTCTCTGAATGCCATAACACTGCCTAGAGGCACATCTACCATCTTCTTCAGCGGTATTTTAGAAGGAATGACCCACGAACCACAGAAATGTTTTAAACTTCAAAAGAGGCTTACAATTATAAATCCCAAGGGTCATAAGCATCTTGCAGCTTACAGTGTGGCACCTTAAGCCTAGAAAGTAAGAGGTCTCAAGTCTCATCTCTGTGTTTTATTTGCTACGCTGAGCAGTAAATACTCTTTCTTTTCAATGACATTCTTTCATTCCTAACTTTCCACCCTGCACCACACGAGAAGCAAAACATGATTCACAACTCTGAGTCTGACATGCCAAGAACCTAAACATTAACACTGCAAAATGTAAGTCTTCTGAACTTAACCCCAAATAACCTATTAGCAAATAGATCTGTAGAACAAAATAAATTAAGCCAGATCTCACAAGATTGTCTCTCACTAAAAGAACCTACACCTTTCCCCTTGATGTTTCAATGGGAGAAGGTTAAGAAAAATAAGGAGAAGGAAAAAAAAAAATAAGAGAGGATCAACCAGTTGCCTCTTCAACAGCTTGTGCCACACCACAGAACATTTTAGTTTGCAAAAATCAGCAAAGAATTTGCAATTTTCCTCAACATCCTTTATTTCCTATGTATCACAAGAATTCTATTTTGAATGAGTCCTGCACATTGGATTTATTTCACTGATTGTATAATTCTCTGCTCAATCTGCTACTGTCCTGCCTCTTTCCCTTCCTGTTAACACCTGAATTTCTGATATTCAGATGCTCCATTAGTCATGTTTAAAGAAATGTTCTGCTACCTGCTTTGAGACCACTACACAATGATGTAGACTTAGTACAAAATAAAGGAGAATTTTAAGCATGTTAAACCATTCTGATCGCCTTTCAGATAAACCGTAAGTGATATTTCTATTCCCAGAAAGATGAGTCATAAAAACCTTAAATGGATCTGAAGAACTTCCCTAATTCTGCTCTGGACAAGACTGAGAATAATGAAATATGTTGCAGTCAAAACAGTAACCACCTCACACTTTTCCAAATGTCTGAACTTAAATGATCCCAACCCCAGTAGGAAACTAACTGTAAGAAAATAAAACACATTAATGACAGTTCTCTTGGTTAAGTCCTTTACAAATATTATGGGACTAAAGACTTGCGAGTAGGATATGGGAATATGAATTCCTATATTTAGGAAAAAAGAAAACAACTTCTAAATTGCATGCAAGCAAAGCATTAAAACCCAGGAACTTCTGTAACCCAGTTCCAAACTTAAAACAGCAGATAATGAGGTCCCCAAAGTAAACATAGAATTATGCAACATCTAATTTAATACAGTAACACAGCTTGCTTTAGCACCTAAGCATAAACGAGATTGATGTCCATACACTCCATACCAGGACTATGAGGGGAACAATACTTTTTTTTTTTTCAAAACAGCCTGCTGAATCTAAATAAGTACTCATTAATGACACCTGACGTGGCAACTACTATTTATTTGGTTTTAAAAGATGAAAACACCTAATGTGGTGCTTCTAAGAAAAAAAAAAAAAAAAAAACAAGACTATCCTTGCTACTTCCCTAAATTGATAATTGTCTTCAATCATCCCGCTGTGCCTAAAAGAAGCAAGAGCTAAGAATTACCAGGATTCAAGCTACTTTGCTTAAACCTTAAGAACTATTAAGTCCTGAGTTGAAGGGCTCTTCACAGTTCCATGTAAATAGCTGTCAAGAGAAGCATTTCCCAGTGTATTTTGCACTGGTACCATTCCCCACTTCCTGAAAACAGAATGTCCCAGGAATTATGCTTGCAGCTTTAAGCCGGTATTGTCTAGAGCCCTGCCAGCCATACATGCCTTATAAATGCTGTACCACTTGGTAAATCAAGGAAAGTGCAGTATAAAAACACAATTTTCTGCCATTAATTGCGGGTGATACCCACAAATGCCACAAAGTATATCTGAAAGCAAGTCCTGGAAGATTGAATTAATTCTAACTTGAATTTCAAAATAGTACAGCTATAGCCATTTTACACCTACCATAGAACAGTACTCCTCAGGATTTGGGGGTGACATGACACAAGACTGGCAGACGCCAGTCTCTTTCACTGAAGAAAGTAGGACAGCAATTTACAGTAGATTGATCGAGTGTCTCCGCACAGAACTAGACCGGATGTAATGCCATCTCTCATAGATGAGTCAACAAATCACTAGCTATTTCATGAAGATAAAGGCAAGCATAGTTGCAACTAATCAGTTTTTATACTTGTGATACGTCTCACAGCAGAAAGATGCACATTAGAAAGTTGCCAGACCATCTTTCAAACCAAAAAGGGAGCTTATGCAGAATTTACATAGACTAAACACCAAAGAATTAAACTGAACAATAAGCAATCATTTACATGAAAGTCACACTAAGAAGACGGGAGTAAGCATGTTCGTACACTTTTAGATGTAAGTGGAGCAGAGACAATGAGTGAAAGTGGAACAAAAACCCAACCCCATAGACTAGCTCCACAAAAGGAATGAAGTTTTCCATTCTCTGTAGAAAATCTGAAGGAAGGAAGATTTGGGACTATTTTTTTTTCTTTCTAAGGTAACATTATCATTAGGAAGATAAATGGTATCTTCACAATCACCTCATTAATCATTTCAGCATTTGCCTACATTTTGCCCACACCAATTGGATCCATTTCCCACTTGATGCAATGCCATAAAAAGCAAGACATCCATTCAATTACTACTCCTTACTTGCAGAAACCCCAACTTCCAGGGCTATCATGCGAGGGAATAGAACTAAGTCTGGCCACCAGATTGTGATACACTATATGGGGAGCAAGGCCCAAGGCAACGAGCAGAACCCAGCTGGTTCAGATAGCATCCTGCCATCTACTAGAAGCAGACAGCAAGACAATGTGGTGGTAACCAGAAGATCTACCACCACTGATGGATTTGATATGTGTTCTCATCTCTACATCACATGGCAAGACAAACAGCAGTTGGCACTCACATAACCAGAGCTACAGAGGCCTCTCTACTGAAGAGGCATGGGCCATCGTTACTGGTGGCCCCTCTCCTATGCAGAGATCACTTATGCATCTAGAAGAAACTCCAGGGAAAGAGCTCTTGAATGCATAACATTCACCTCAGGTGGGACCTTTTGAGGTTGAGAGAGGCAGGCAGACAGGAAACCTCCAAAAGGCACTAGCTCACAGTTTCATTAGCCATCTGCAGGATCCCTGGCACCTCCTTTGAGCACCAGCACAGCCTCTCTGCTTCTTCTCCCCCACCCAAAGCTCCAGCGCTGGCACTTGCAGAAGTGGAAACACGGAACTGATCCTGATGAAAACAAACCTGGAAAAAACAAATCATTCTTATCATTTATTCAGTTCAAGAAATGAATATACAATCAAACAGTCCTGGGATGCTAAACTGGAATTCAGAATTGCAAGAAGTGTAGCCATCATCAGGCAAGACTGGAGAGAAAACACAATCTAGCATCTCAGACAATTCCAGAACACATCACACTTCCAAAAAGTTTCTTATCTCTAAATACCTAATTGTTTTTTTCTGAAATGCAGGAAATGAGAGTATAAACTATCAAATCAAACAAATTCTTGCAGGTGACACAACATCCCACAGCAGAGGGCAAGCCATTTTGTGCAAAACTGGTTTTTTCCAACCAAGTGACCATACTCCTTCACAGCAAAGCACTACAGTACATCATGAAGCAATTAAGACAGGAAATTGAGGAATAAGGAAATTAAGACAGACTCAGATTTTCATTCTGGATTTCCTCAAATATAATTACTTTTATCAACTTTTTCAATCATCCTTAAGACTTTCAAAACAACGATAACCCTTCCACAGCTTGATGTATCTGTATTTCTACCTCAGCACTGCCTGCCTCAGAAGAACTAAATCTAGGGTACAAGAACAGCAGTTTAACAGTTCTTAAATTACTATGTGTTAGAGACGATTTTTTTTTCACTTGAATGATGAACATTCTTTACTCTCTAAGATTTGCAGACTTGGATCCTTGGTTTAAAGTCAACAAACAGCATAGGACCATGTCTGAAATGTGAAGTAATGGACAAGACACTTTTATGTCAGTATCAACATTCAAGATTGTGCATTTAAGCAATTAAGGTCATTTCTGAGGCACAAATTTTGTACTTTTAAGAATGAGGAAAACTTTCAGATAGTACTATGCAAACACCTCTTTAAAGCGAAATAACCTACCTTGCTAGACAGCAAAAAAATATTTCTATATTTTGGCTATTCGAGTTTGTGCCAAGCCAATATTACAAGCTTTCCTTAAATGCCTTTGAAGAATTATACACATTTGTACTGCAATATTGAGGAAAAATAAAACAATGACCTTATTTGGAGGATAACACTCACAGACTTTGAGTACTCCTTATGAAAATCCAAGACACAAAGTAAAAGGCTAAGAGAAAAAACTAAAAATTATCTTGAGGTACCACTGCGCTATTCCTGGGGTCAGCACAGAAATTACTTAACTTAGTTACCATCCCATTCATTATAGTCTCGTGACAGAAGAGTCCCTAGGCCATCTAAGCTAGCAGGTTAGAATTTACCCAAACAAAATAAAATCTGAAGGAAAAAAAATCCACTGCATAACACTATTACAGACATTTGAATGAAATTATAAACAATCCATATTCCAATAGTAGTATAATGCACCTAACCACAACACATCCAGAGAGCTTGCCAGAGCATCCAGTGACCCTCTTCTATCTGCCAGTTGCACACAGTAAAGCCAAGACATAGCTTAGATGAAAAAAATATATCATCAACTCTGAAAAGACTGTTACAAAACCAACCATTTTATAGAACCTTTTGGTGAATATCCTGGCAAAAAGATACAGACTGATCGAATCGCAGTCCTGGCTGGTGCTCTGCTCCCAAGCTCAGGGGAACACGCAGGGCTGCCCCGTTGTGCAGAGACTGAGTGGCTTTTCACAGGTTACTTTCTTTACACAGGAAAATCCACGCATGGCACAGCTGAGATGCGCTTTAAACAAACAAATTGCCTCCGAAAAACAAATTCATGTCAATTTAAAAAAAAAAAAAAAAGAGCAAGTAATCCTAATGTGTAAATATATATACGAATGTTGTGATGCTCTTTCAAAGCCACCGCATGCAAACCCAGTTAAAGAGCGAGCACGTTACATAAGTATTTCACACACACACTGTAATATACACAGAAATATCAAAATTTATAGACATGAGCAAAATTGAACACTTCGTAATTTAACCTCTGATAATCTTCAAGGCCTGTTAATATGACAGAGTGCACAATTAACTATTAAGTAGACTACTGCTAATTCACTGGAGGGGAGCGGAAGGAAATAAACCCCCAAAAGCTACCGTATCAATAAATATCTGCTAAAATACAAAAAGTAAAACTAATATCACAACCACTGAACTCTATTAAACCTGGTCTATGTAAGACCTATAAATCAGACACTCTAATTCTCATACACGATATTTTCAGGCTGGGTTAGGGGATGTGATGCACAGGTGATATACGTTTCAACCTGAAATGCGATGACTCGACATAAACACAGACTCTGCATCGATCAGGACCACAAAAAAGAACATGCACAGGAACTCCAGCCCAGCACAACGTGCTAAACCTTGACTAGTACCATCTTAATGACAGGTAAACTCATTTTCAGGCTTTTCAGACCAGACTAAGCCACACAGGCTTTTTGGAAACAGCATCACATCTCATTCTTGTAAATTAAAAACAGCCAGCAGAAAGACCATGTTCAGCAGACTTTGACAATAAAATAGCCAGCCTTAAAAAAAAAAAGAGAAAGTATACACTTTACAAAGGCATATTAGTAAAGCGGGAAAAAAAGGCTGCAAAATTCACCTATCCCACTGCAGAGGCATGAGCCAACCGTGAGCCCCAGTGCCCAGCCTGCATATCTCTGTAGCCCTGCAGTTACAGCAACCTGTAAAAATCAAGTGAATATCTACTGTCTTTTAATGAGAAAAATTACCCACTGATTATTTTCCACAGAATTTAAGTTATTACTTTGAATAAGAAACAAATATTAGATCAAAAAGCCAAGCTAGCAATTAAGTTTCATGGGACTACAGTATTTGGCTATTTGCTTCACAGAAACTGGTCTAGTGCTTCTAAGT
This sequence comes from Pampusana beccarii, assembly GCA_013399365.1. NCBI lineage: Eukaryota > Metazoa > Chordata > Aves > Columbiformes > Columbidae > Pampusana > Pampusana beccarii. The sequence continues at coordinate 599,713 of VWYH01004583.1, forward strand.
TACAGAAAAAAAAACAAGAACAAAATTAGAAGGCTACTCAAACACATTTAGAAGGAAGGAATATATCTGCTTTTCCCTCATATTGTGCATACAAAGTAAAAACACAAATTCAACATTTTTACCATTAGTTACTAAACAAAATTTAGACAAAAAAAAAAAAAAAGCACAAACCAAGTTCCTAACTTGTGTCTTTCCTCTGTACGGGGAACAAATTCTCACGTCTCCACAGAGTTTTACTCCAGCAGTTGATGAACTAATGCCTTTGAAAGCAGACTATCCTCACTCAAAATCTGAAGTCAACACACAAAGGTAGCAGCTATCTGAAGACCAGAGCATCTAAGAGCCACTAAGCATCCAGCTGCAAGGCAAACCAAGTAACCAGGAGAGTTTGGCAGCCACACGCTCAGTGGTGCCCTCAGCAAACCTCACAGCCTGAGAAAAGCCAAGGTATCTCCAGTCCTAGTGGATTACCAAAATGAGCTTCTTTAACAGCCTAAAATCAGTTCACTGCTGAGAGTGGAGCCTCGACACAGGCTTGAACTGCATTTATCAAGTTTAAACATTACAAGTAGAACGGAAGACCCTAAAGGTTTGAGGTTTTTTTCCCTAGAAAAATAAACTGAACAAGAGTAGTCACATTCAGATTAAGAACAGTTATCATAGCGTAAGAGTGGTTGTGGCCAAGCACACCAGCATATATTTTTTCTTAATAGCCTCAGGAGTACTTGTAGCTCCTAGATCTGTGCCCTGTGAAGAAGCCCAGGCCAATGACCAAGTACGTACCTACAGAAAGCAGTTCTGATGAATAAACTCGCTGGGCATATATAAAGATTAAAGAGTACTTTTTACTACCCAGTTCACCAGGAAGTTCCAAATTGTTGTTTCCTGGAAAAGGTAACCAGAAAAAATTCCAGTTTGGTCTAAGTTTTAATACGATGTATTTGAAACCACTTTTTCACTTATAAAGCTAATCAGTACTGTTCTGGCTTTAGTATCAAAACCTACCAGCAAAAATCTCAAAAATGCTACAGATTCAGCACTCAAGCTAAGAGCTTGTTTCTGACCCTCAAACTTTGAAATTATTGGCTTCACATTTTCCTCAAGAGCATCTTTACATTTTGGCATTCATATCCCTCTTTCAGCTGATTTCTCATGCACAAGTCATTCGTCCTGACACATTTTCAGTCACAACAGAAACGGAAGACATATAAATTGCTATCCAGAAACATCTTCAAGCCATCATGTCTGATAACTATAGAACACCAGGACTCTACAAAGAATTGCTCTGTAAGGACAAATGCCGAACAAAGCAGTTCAAGTTTTCACAGAGGTACCATCTCCTACAACACACTTGAAAGTATTCTGGATGAATACGTAACTACAGTTACACATTACATTATGCCATTTATACTCCTAGACTGATGGCAGCCTATCAATGCTTGCGAGTCTCAGTCAATAAAAAAGCAATAAAAAAAAAAAAAAGCACACGACCACAACCTACCAGACTGCCTCCTGCACAGAAGAAGTGTCTTCCTGATCTACTTATGAAAGTTTTCTTCTTTCTGATGCAACATCTGCTTTAACTATACACTGTAAAGAACATCAGTTCACAGCGGGTATTTGATGGATCCAACGATTAAGATGAGAACAAATCCTCTTCCAGACACAGCTGTGTCAGTCTGAGGTTACTGCGCTTGGCCCATCTCTGGCTCCTCATCCTCCGCTCGCTGCTGCCGCTACCACCCACATTGTGTCAACTGAGAAAAACAGAAGAAAGCTCTCCAATTTATTTGAGGTTTTATCAGCCAAGCCAGCTTAAAACAGCTTGCTATAGGTCTTTGTTAACCCAGGTCATGTTGACGGAAAGGTACAGTTCCAGAAAAGCTCAAGGAAATTTAAATCAGAGCTACTATATGGCCTCATCTCCCACCCCCTATCTCATTCACTTCAACAGGAAGTCCCATTCCCACCCCCTGACCTTGATGGTCAGCCAGTTCAGGAACATGATCCAGCCAAAATCCAACAAAGCAAAAAAGCGATTCATTACCAGCCTGATTAACTCCCTGACTTTGCTTAACTCACAGCCACAAAGGCTTCTTTGCCAGGAGGGGAAGATGCACAGTCAAGAAGGAGGTAAGACCACCATGGTCTCAGTTTAAGCTGCCAAGTTTCTTGACAAGCTTAGGCAAAACCAAAATAGAGCTGCTTCAGAAAAAAAAGTGGTCACAGCCTCTTTCTCCTCCTATGCGAGCAGTAACATTTGCATAGGCATGAAGTCAGCCAGTTTAGGCAGCTGATCCAACTGAAGCTCAAGATTTTTCTGTACTGCTGTTTTCAGCTGGATCAGCAAAGAAGGACTGACAGAAAAATACCTCCTTTTGGTGAAAGCACTGCCAGAGAAACCAAAGATGCTCTGCTGGTAATGCAGTAACATGACTACAGAAGACATGTTAAGTCTTAGCTTGATCAGAGCTTACACTTGGTATTTATCTAGAAAAAAAAGAAAAGCAATATGCTCTAATGTCATTTATTAAAATTGAGATCCCTGAACTAAACACATAATCTATAATTTTAATATATGTTCCCTGATCAACAGAAACTCCAAATGCAAGACTAAGGCCATGATTTCACATTAGTTCAGACCAAGCTTGCTTGGTAAGCTAGCAAAATAAATAAGAATATAAATAACCTTTGACCCTTGCCCCAAAAACAGAACAAGGTCAGCCGTGTTGGATGAGTGCAGTAAGTAGGAAAGGACCCCAAAGTCAGCAATTACATGAGCTTAGGCTGCCATGAGAATCTCTTACCTGAGATATTCTGTAAAACATCATTTGTAGAGTACAGAAGATTTATCTTTCTATAGTATCAGAACAATTCTTTTTTTTTTTTCCCAATGTTGTGCAGCTCCACCAATATTACTAGTGGAATAAAAACACCTATAGGCAGAATTCAAGAATCCTGTACGGTGCTGTAACAAGCTCTTACAAACACGATAAAAACTCTATAACAATATGTTTTCCTGATAGCCCTATTCCTGGGGAGGCAAGCACTTTTGCAAGGATTTTCACTGTCATTTCAGGAGTTTTTATCCCACCACGCTCGTTATGGTAGGAAAGAAAAATACTTACAGATCATTCTGACAGCAAGTAGCTATATCAAACAACAAAATATAATACTTAGAAGCCTTGCAAGTTTTAAGAGCCCAGCGTGGCTTGTTGGTTGGTTTGTTTGGGTTTTTTCTTCCTAAATGCATATTGCTGACAGCTACTAATACAAAATCAGAGGGTTTCACAGGGCCCCCATAGGAAGATAAACAAACTCTGTCTGGTTTACATGCACCTTCAGTTTCCACGTATTTAAGAGAAGTAGTAAGTGCAGAAAAGTAATTCCCAGGCTGAAAAATAAATTTTTTGCTAATAAGGATTTAAATGGCTGATTTAAATTGCACTTCATATGTATGCTTTAGGAAAAAAAAATTCTTTGATGTGTTATGTTTAAGAGTTCTGTAAATCAGAGTTTTCACTGAGGCTTAAAACACCTTATTCAATTACAGATTAAAATGAGATTACTGTAGGATAACTCAGACTATCAAAAGAGTTTAAAAATCACAGGCAAGGATGAACACATCTCAATTTTATTTTTTTGGACTTTGCTCACATTATTTATTTCTTCTGTACAATTTTTGCTAAGGGGAAAGAAAAGCAGCATTTCCACAGAGAATTGCCAAGAGATGAAGAAATGGAAAACACACACTGATGAGCAGAAAAACAATACTCTTTCTCTATGGTAACTATTAACTTCTACATAATCACGAAGACCGTTTTAGCATTAACCACCATAGATCGATAAGTCAAATAGAACTGATGAGTCAGAAATCCATTTAAATATTTACACTTTTTGCTATAAGCCATACCTAGAGTAATATTGCAGCCAAACAGAATGACTATGCCTTCCATTTTACCCACTCTCCTCATTTGGAAGCCTATCTGGAGAGGCAGGGAGATCAAAAATACAAAACAACAACAAAGCAAAACAACAACGAAACCCTCAAACACTACAATCAGACACTGCTAATGGTTATAAGCATCTCCTACTCCAGGCAGCTGAATTGAGAAACATTGACAACAACCTCGAAAACACAGTACCACACAGAAATAAAGCCAAAAAGCTCCCTTATCATTCCATAAACCATTAATGAGCAGGTTACATAAATCTACTGGACCGAAGAAGTTGTAGACCGGAGCTGCTGCAAGACATTAACTCTCCTCTGAGGGATGCATCATTTCATTCTTGAAGACTGTTCATCTCCGTAAGTGCAATAAAAGCAGTTCAGCGCATTGCAAAGAGAAGCTGCCTTCCAACCCTCCATTATCTCCCGGGAGCCGAGGGAGACGATGCCCGCCCCGGCCCGCGCCCACCGGGCACCGCGGCCCCTCCGCCCGGCACTGCCGCCCATCCATCCCCCCCGCGCCCCGCAGGACGCGCCGAACCCGCCGCCCGTTCCTTTGTGCAGCCTGGCGTGCTGCTGCACACGCAGAAAGGGACCGGCCAAGCCACGAACCGGGTGAAAAGAGACGAGTTTCGCTGTTTGCGGGGGCCCTTTCCCCTACAACTCGCGCTGCGGGACCGGGCCGTCAGCGCCCCCGCCTCGGAGCCCCGTCCCGACGCCTCCCAAACTTCACAGCGCGGAGACGAGGCGGAGGATTCAGGGGAAGCCCGAACTTGCGGCAGCCCCGGCGGCCCCGCTCGCTCCCGCGGCCGCACGCAGGGCGGGAGGCCATACAAAGCGCGGCGCACGGCGACAGCCGGCCCGGGAGCGGCCGCGCCGGAGGGACCCTCTGACGGAAACCTGGCCGGGATTCAAGGCCTAGGAGAAACCGCAGGCACAGGCGGCCCAGGAGAGGAACACCAGGAAGCGGGGACGCCCCGGGGGTCGCTCCCCCGGGCCGACAGCTCGACACTCCCCAAAGGGCCCTCGCCCCCGCGGGCTCCACCTGCGCCAGGCCCCCGCCCCACCCCACCCCAGGGATCGCGCCAGGGCCCACCCCACTGCCCCTCCTCCCTCCCCCCGGGTGGGGACCGGAGGGCGCCCCTGCCTCTCCCCCGGCCCCCGCAAGCACCTTCCGGGAGCACCACCGCCCCCCCTCACCCGCCGGCCCCCTCAGGCTGCCCCCGCCTCCAGCGCAGACCCCNAGCCTCCTCCCTCCAGCGCCTCCTCAGCCGCCCGTCGCCACCGAGCAGCGCCGCCGCCGCTGCCGCTCCCCCCCCGCCCCACCGGCAACTGCTCCCGCCCACGCCGCCCGCCACGCCCATACCGGCAGCCCATTGGCCGCCCGCCCAGCCGTCCAGCCTTTGGATTGCTGCGAGAAGCTGCTCGTCAAAGTCTCGACCCCGCCTCTCTCCGCCCACGGGTCCCGGGTGTTTTATTCACGCCGGGGCTCTGGCGCCCCCACTCTTTTGCTGCTGCTCCTGATTGGCTGAAACGGTCGGAACAGAGGGCCAGGATAGGCTGCCAGACGTGCCAGCTGCGGCGATGGGCCCGCCTCTGCACTCGCCGTTAAGCCGTGTTGGCGCGGCGGGGAGTTGGGTTGCGCCGCGGCAAAGCGGGTGGTAGCGGTCTGCGCCGTGGCTGCCGCCCCTCCCTGGGGTGTCAGGGCAGAAACCAGCTCTCCGCCTCCCGGAGACCCGCCGGCCTCCCACTGATGCCGGGGGTGTGGGCCGTGCCCTCTACTAAGCGCTTGGCCGCCTGTCTGCGGTTTGGCTCGGCCGTGGGTCTCATTCCCTCGCAGTGGCGAGGCAGCTCCTGGGCAGGCGGGGCCGCAGAGCACAGCCACCGAGCAGAGCCACCCTTCGCTGGGGTTTCTGCTCTGCGAAGCCGTGGAATGGCAGGGAGCTGGGCTGCCAGGCTCCTGGAGCCTGCAAGCGGGCCCTGTGCAATTGCCTGCCATGAGGGATTGCTCAGGGGCAGGCGCCTGCCCGAAACGTGTGGCCGGCACTGCTGCTGTGGAGACTTACCCAAGCGGGGAGATGCCCTGGCAGCTGCTGGGGAGCCCCTCGTGGGACAGGCAGCTGCCGGTGTGGGCTGGTGGCGTGAGCAGGAGGCCGAGGAGGACAGCAGCCGTGGGGCCTGGTGCCACCTCAGTTTCCCCCCAATAAGCTTCGTGTGAGAACTGTCACCTTCCCTAGGGGCTGCGGTGAAATGTGCACACGTAATGCCCTCCATCAGCTAGAGGCCGGCTTTGCAGGGGAAAGGCAAGCAGACTCCTCTCTGCTGTGCGTTACTCTCCATGACTGGGACTTTCTGAGGTCCAAGATGTTCTCGGGTTTCCTTCCATCAGCTCAAGAAACTCAAGTGTGCCTCCATTTTCGAAGCAGAGGCAGTACCAGGTGCTGAATTCAGCAGGGAGGCTGCGCTTCAAAGGGAAGTCACCCAGGGAAATCCTCTGTGGGCAGAACCTGGGTGACTGTGCGCACAGGGCTTGGCCTGAACACATTATCCAGAACACACGTTTCCAACAGCTGCCTCCTCTCACCAGACTTTCAAGCCGCTACTTCATCCAAAATGCAAGGCAGAACAGTTCCCAGAACATTCAGCTGGAAAAAAAAAAAAAAAAAATCAGGAAATTGAAATGCAAAGATTACATGAGGTTTCTCTGCATCATTATCTTCTCCCTGCGTGCACCATCCCCCCTATTCCTTTTTGTTTCTGAATCAAGCAAAGAAACAGAGCAACAAAGAACGTGGGCCTTAATGTTAACTGGCAAACATCCAGAAAATAAAGCAACTGAAATCAGTGGGAATTTCAGAACATCATGTGCAAAAGTCATTTACCAAGTTCACACAGGAGGTACTCAGGCCAAAGTATGAGTGTGACACTGAGCTTCAAACTGATGCTCTGACCTCCAAATTACCCCTTGGTCACAAATGAAATTAAAAGGAAAATACCTTTTTTTTTTAATTCTTACATATTTTTGCACATCCCTCGTCTTGGAAAGCAAAACCAGAGAGCTGCCTTCCCTCTCACAGTTGCTTCTCAGTTACTTCCAGACTGCTGCTCTCAGCCAGGAGCATGACCTAGCTGTGTTTGAGCCAAACATATTCCAGACAAGACATTTCAACTGGTCCAGAGTTTTCTTCTGTTTTTGTGAAACCTAGAGACATTCCTGTCCAGGCAGAGCTCTTCATATATTGCATTCCCAGTAGTTTCAGTTTAACTCTTCATCTTCTTCACAGTCTCTGGATTTCTGACAAAAACATTTATAAAGCATGGTGCCCTAAACCTTTATTTCTAAGCATTAATTCCTGTGTTATAAAGATGCTCAGCTCCCAAATGAAAAGTATTCGATGGCTGGCAAGGAAAAGACTGGGACATGCTATTGTAAATAAAGTTATAATGTATGCTTCATACATATTGCTTTTACAAATATTTATTAGATAACTAAATTGATCTGTTGCCATTACCGCTTCCTGCTCAGCTGTTTGTATCTCTCCCTAACTTGACCTCCCCATATAGTCATTGCTGACCAAAGGGAAAGGGGGCTGTGGTGGGAAAGTACGATGACTCTAAAGGTCACTGTGCTGGACAAGCTGCACATCTAACATAAACTACACATTCGATGTGCTGTGCTGGGGGTTCGAGTCGTGTTCTGTGTAGTCAGTCTTCCCACAGAGAGTTTCCATATGAGGAAGAAATGAATTCTCCAAGGGCTGATACTGGAAGCAAGGCTTCAAAGTGCTTTAATCCTTATGGATAACAATGAACTGGGAGAGAATTCATAGTATTCCCAAGAAATCCAACCAAATTTCCCCCTTTCCACCTTTTCTTTAAGGGCAAGAACAGGGTAATATGCAGGATTATTTGACTTGGCAGTTCCTGTCATGGCCACTTATTCCTGCCAGCAGAGCTGTTCTAGCTGAGATCCTCTCCGGTCTCAATGGGATGGCAGGATGGTACGCTGGCCCCTAAGGACGTGAGAGTATATTACACACACACACTCATGAAAATGCAAACTCCGTATCCTCATTGCAGATACCCGGAGGCTTAACATCGTTCTCCCCTATTGGCTATCTAAAACAATGTCAGTGATTAAATCTCCCTTCTCTAATCACACTGTAATATTATCCTTTCTAGGAACAAGCCATACCAGCATAAATACTACAGCATAAGCATTTTTATGCTGCTGTAACTGTGCTCACCCAAGAGGAATTCCATCTTTTTGACAATACAGGTAAAAGAGCAGGAGCTTGTGTGTGTGTATGAGCACTGAAAATGTTTAAAACTACTTCTAAAAGGTGCCATATTGTCTAGTAGCAATACAAATGTACCAAGGGAAGCAAATATGCATGTACTATGCAGGGTTTCCCCTGTCATGCTCTGAGCAGACTTGAACAATATGGTTGCTAAACCAAGACATCCTGTTTGCACAGTATTTCCATCTTGGTAGTGCTGCATCAGAGGCAAGCAAGCGATTTCAAAGTGCTGCAGAAAAACTTCAGTGGAAGCAGCTTGTACAGGCAGTAAAAGGTAAAGTCTTTTGCAAGGCTTTTGAAAAGGAGAAACTTACAGAAGAGGCAAATGTTGAATGGTGCTGCTGTACATTAGCACAGCTATATGTTCATTTTGAAATAGGAGGCATAAAGATATGTAATGAGCAAAGCTATGCCGTTGCCATCATTAATACAGAAAGGATATGAATATCAAGAATCCCTTAAAGTCTTTCTTCTGTGGAAAAGCATCACCCAAGCAGCTTGTCAAGAGCCATAGTCTGTGCATATCAAAAGAATATTCCCTAGCACAAGATACATGATGCATGCAGGAACAGCTTGACTATACCTTCTGTCTTGATTGTCTAGATGTGATTAATCCTACAGGGCAAATGCGTCATTCATGTTCTCTTTGCTTTCAATTTAGGATGGAGATTTTCCCCTCATGGCCATTTACTCCTTCCACTGAAAAGAACAAGACTGGAGTCCTGGAGTCTGCAATTTCGTATTTATTCACTGCCTACAGAGCCACTGCAGATGGTATCTGCTCAATGCAACCAAATGCTAGATGGTGTCTATTAAGAGCACAAAAACCCCTCAAAATTATTTCTAAATGTTTAGAAAGTACATACGCTTTGTCAAGGGAGTGCGTGAGCTCAGTCAAGGGTTCTACTCAAATCTGCTACGTAAATTCAGCTGTAACTTACAAAGTATGAATTTTATGGTCATACGGGACAAGAGTATTCCAAATGTGCTTCCAAATCCCTCCCAAAAGATAATTTCAGCGTGAGGACTAGACCTTGTAATTATTACTTTTATGAATTTGTTTTAATTGGACTTTTCCATGGCATGGAAGGCTTCTTTTCTCAGTGGGGCTCTGTGTACAAGATAACCAGGATTAAAGACCACAACCAGTCACTGAATAAGAAAATCCCTGAGAAGAGAGAAACAGCTGGAGAGAGGCCAAAATCTCTGCCAAGAGATGCTTCAGTGAGTGAGTGCATTCACGCTGATGAGGGGGGCCAGAGGATAGCTCTTGAGAAACAGTTCCTGAATTAGCTTTCAGCCTTGTTATCTGGCAGTGAACTTTATAGCTTTCACAATGAGGAGCGGGCTTCACAATCCAGCCCAGTGTCCTTCCAGCGATGACACACTGGATGCCACTAGGCTGTGTGTGGAAGATTGTCAGGGCTCTAGCTAAGGAAACCCGTTAGTCAAGGCTTGAAATGTTCTTTTTCGTTACTGGGTATTGCTTTTGGCATGAAAACAAAACTGGCAGTGCAAAAGGAAGGCTGCCAGCAAAGTAATAATGAAAAAAAGGATTAAACTGAATTTAACTTTCTAAAAGTGACTGTTTTACATTAATCGTCTCCCGGGAACACAGAGAAAGTACCAGGCAGTTTGCATGGCAGTGAACAACTAAGTATCCAATATGCAAAGGATTGTAAAGGATTTCACCTTTTCCACTTGTTAGTGAAGACTGCTCACAGCTTTGCAGGATCAGGCCTTATCTGAACTGCTCTTTAAACTTGAGATTTCCATTATTTGAACAGGGAATGGCATAAGGTTAAAATACCAAATGAACCCTACATCTCTTGGAGGTGTCACTTATTTATTTTGAAGTCACTTGCAGCTCTTGAATAAGTTGTACTCACCAAATTTTTAATGTCCTCTTAAATAAAACGTGTGTGGCTCTTTGCAATGCAGCTGATATGTTCATAAAATCTGAGCAACTTTGTGTTAAATTCTAATTAAGAAATTTAATTGAGCGTCCAATTGCTACTCTATGTGAGCAGCAGCTGGAGACTACCTAATCATTCAGAGATCTGTGCTACTTCCCTTTTGTTTATTTAAAGAGCTGTACGTGACACTGTCCTTTCTTTAAGACAAATTCCCTTGAAATATTGGACAATGAATGAAAACAGCATGTAGACCTTGTGGCTATTCCTAGACAACCATCTGAGTATTCTGTAAGTGATACTGAAGCTCTCTGTTTCTGCCTTAGGTCAAAACCCTTTCTTGTGTAATGCAGAAAAATAGCAACATTCTGTATTCTTGAAAGCATTTACTATTAGAAAGGCTAAGTTGTCAAAGGAACATTTTATTGTCATAGAGGTTTCACCATCATTATTTTCCACTGTGTCCTTCCCTCTGAGACTTTGTTATACATCAAAAAAAATCAAATGTCAATCATCTGTCTCTCGGTGGTAGAAAGTGATATCCTTACAAAGATTAGAGCCCTGGAATGAGACTTTGAACCTGCTGTACTGGTACACATCCAGAACAGCTTTGCTGCAGTCGTTACAGATACCCTGGTGTAACTCAGGTCAGCCCCTGTGCACAGTGCCCAGCTTCTTCTGAGAAGTATCAGTTGCACTCCAGTAAATTAAACAGCAACACAAATAACAACCCAGATGCGCAGATTTTTCGGAGGTCTCCCCTCCCCAAGCCTATTTAGCCATGCTTACATATAATTAAAGCACACAATAGCCTAACTTCTACCATATTTCAAAGTGGTTGCATCTCAGTTTTGTTAAGGGCCCAGTTCTGTTGAAATGGTTTCAGCTGATAAGATTATTCTGGTAAGCAGGGCTTAACCTTGGGAAAACAAAGAATGGATTGAAATAGAGAGTTCACCCTTCCCTTCTCTTCCAGTCTGCACATGCACGCCCGGGCTGCTTGCACTTCCCTCTCGTTTTAAACCCCATCCACACCACTCAACTTGCCAGGAAAATGCGGCATCCCCTTCCACGCGTGTTTCCCACCGCAGGGGTGCAAAGCGCTGATCGGCCTCTGCCACCTGCTGGCAACGCCGAAAACGTTCGGGACATTAAATGGGACACAAAAGCGCTGCCTACGCACAGCCAAAATCCAGCTCTTTAGCTAAAAACGACGGTAGTACAAACAGGACAACTTTCTGCTGCTGTCGCTTTTCCCGCAGCTTTGGCAGCAAAGGCTGTGCCGGCAGAACCTGTCAGAAAAACACCTTCAAAATGAAAATAGTAATTATTGCACATGTACAAAATGGGTCTAGGCCGCCTGTAGCACAGTGACAGGATGTGAGGCTGACTTGTGCTGGTTTTAAGGCAATTCAAAAAACCTTAAACCTCTAGGATGTCTGCCTCTGTTCTAAAAGTAAGACTTAACAGCTGAACTCATCCTCGTTAGTCCTAACTAATGATTTCCGGTCCTGAATTGTGGTAAAACGGAAATGCAGATCTCGGTTAAAACCCTGGCAGTGGTAGAGTTAAAAGAAGTAAAAAAATCACTTTTCAGCTTTCTATCCTAGGCCCAGGATGCTAAGTGGCCCACGCAACAGATCTGCACATGCCGTGTGACTGTTAGCTGCTTGTTTAACATAATGTGTGAAGCTGATATTCGTATCTGTGAGAGGGTAATAACACCTTTGTGAGCCAGAGGGTGCCTGGGCACGCTTGGGTAATTGCTCCAGTTGAATGCTTTAGACTCCCAGCAGCCCCTGGAGATGAAATTCCCATGCAAAATCCATTCTGATGAATTGTTGGTGTCCATCAAATATTTTTCTCACAGAAGTATTGCATAGCGCATTTCTTGTACTGAAGCTTGTTATTGATCAGAAAAGCATCAACACAGTCTGGCAATACAAACCCTTATAGTTTTTCACATTTGCCATGGGCTGGGTCTCACTGGTCTGTCCTCTGCCCTCCAGCAAAGCTTCTTGTGCCAAAGCTACAGCCTCCAGGGGCACACAGCAGCCCTCAAACTGCCCAGGCACCTGCAGTGCCACTGACACCATCCTGGGAAGCTTCAGGCCTAGGAGAGAGATGGCGAGACAACGAAGCTCTGTCCAGGTTATTAGGCAGCTAGTGGATTTAGGAAAGGGAAAAAAAAAAAAAAAAAGACACTACATGATGTGACAGCCTTTTGGGTTTTGGGATCCTTCAAGAGGACATGGCCTTTCACTTGGCATCTCCGTTTACAGGCACAAGAAAGGAGAAGAGAGATGGCACACCAGAAGTGGCTCCATCCAACTTGGATTTCTATTCCTTGTGCAACACAACCTTATGACAAAGTTCTTACCTCATCTCACCTCATTAGGCTGTAAAGTAACTACACGCTGTCCAAAAGCACAACCTTATGGTACTCCTCCGGAAAAGGAAGATTGTGTGCTTAGAGCATCCTTACAGAATGAAGTTTTCCAGCCAGGGAACAGCTCTGGCTACAGCAGCTCCCAGCAGGATCACCTCACCTTTGCCTTACGGGGCTGCGGGATGGACCTGCGCCTGGTATATTTTAAGTGGATATGATGATAAGGTATAAGACATCCCCTTTTATACAGCATCACAAGTACACATTCCAAGCTTCCTTCCGCGGGCAGATGTGCGGCCTTTCCATACGGGCCCCACCTACCCTGACACTCCGTGTCCGGGGCGGTCCCGGCGCGCCCACAGGGAAGGCCCCGGCGGAAGCGGCCCGGCGGGGCAGGGCGGTGCAGGCGGGCGGCCATGGCGGCGAGCGGCGCGGAGATGCCGCG